>JAKZGU010000011.1:0-472620 GCA_022837005.1 Calonectria pteridis | reverse complement strand
TAAAATAGCTCAATCAGCTCAATCAGTTCAATTCAATTCAATTCCGGGCCGCACAATTCAATTCCGTATGCCCTCAATTCAAAGGCTGAAAATCCTGATTGAAAATTGAATTGAACCCAGCCCTGACGCCAATTGTTTGTTCCATCCGAGCCCGAGAAGCAGCAATGGACAAGGGGGCCTCGAGTCCCGGCGGCGCTCGGTCGTCAGGGCCTTTGTGGAGGTAGGCTTGAAGAGCAAAAGCAGGTGCCGCTGGTGTTGTAGCGACTGGACCAACGTGAACCGGACTAGCTGGGAAGGAGGATTAGCAAATAGGTTGAATAGGGGCATGCATTTATATAGTACCGGCATAAAGAAGTTGAATAGAAGGTGAACATACTGCGCTGTCTTGTTGGCGTCGTTGGATTGATTTGCCATGCTGTGGGTTTGGTCTTTGGGCCAGTATTCTAGAACGTAGATGTAATTACAGTATTGGTGAAAAACGATGGAGTGAGTGAATTCTGGATAAGAATATATCGAGAAAAAAGACTGGGCGCCGAAGCATTTTATGTTCATGTGTCATTTGGGCAATTTGGAACTTGGTCGGCCATCCTCAATGAATCCTGTGTTGGCGTATGCGGGCGTGGTCGGTCAGAGCTCAGCTGAACCTGCCAAAGGGAGCCAATGAGAGGCGAGGCGCTATTTGTCCCCCTGGTCTCGCCTACCCCGGTTGGTAACTTATTCACTGCCAGCAGGCTTCGTCTCCATATGTCCAGACCCAGCTTGGCTCCCACAAGCGTCTTTTTTTTTTTTTTTTTGGGAAAATCTTTTTTTTGGGAAAACCTATTTTTTGGGAAAACCTATTTTTTGGGAAAACCTATTTTTTGGGAAAACCTATTTTTTGGGAAAACCTATTTTTTGGGAAAACCTATTTTTTGGGAAAACCTATTTTTTGGAAAGATCCTTTTTTTTTGGGAAAATCCTTTTTTTTAACTACTAGCCTGCCTAGTACGGTCTCTTACATCATCTTTCTGGTGGCTCATGACTAGCTCAGACGGTTTCACGTTTTCCGTGATAAATCCGTAGACCGTGCCGCTGATGAGAATTGCAGAGACAATTCACACAAGCCCTTTGACACTCTAATAGGACATGAAGTTTAATCTCCATTGAATGGGCCTCTGCCGCTACTGCAAGAACCGCATAGGCCGTACGGACGATGCGCTGCAAAGCGAGCAATGCGTACATCCATGTTGTAGATTTGATCGGATTAGTTGTCTTTTGTGGGCGGCGATGTGTTCCGTCGCATTGATCTCGTACTCAAAGCCGACAGTGAGGATAAATCATCCTAATCAAAGAAGAGTAAATGAACAAAATTAGTTTGTTCTGGTCTCTAGGTTTGTTAAAAGCCTGCGGCTCCTATACGTGCCATTATTTTGTCGGTCTTTTGGTCTAACATTCGGCAAACAGTGCACGAAGTATCTAAATTCTGAAAGTGAGACGAGCGAGGCGACGAGGGAAGCAGACAAAATGAAGTTCATCCCAAGTAAGTATAAATATAATTAAAATAGCAATATGAACCCCTTCGCAAGCCGATGAACCCTGGGCGACTTCTCTTGTCAAGTTAGATGGAAAAATCGCAACTCCTAGGCGCGGGGAAGCTCCCAACGGAGCATCGTGAAGAAATCCAGAAATACAGTTTGTAGATATCTGCAGGAACTGACATCAGGGATATTTTATGATTATAATCGTTGTAAGTTATTTTAGCCAGCCCTCGCCATATCGTCGTCATCGGCTCGAAATAGTCTCAAAATCGCCGCCGCGACTTCCACCCCATCGTGTTCTAAATGAGCCGTCTCGGCTGCCCTATCCGCATGCTCCAGATCCTGAATCTCACCGCAGTCTACCCTCATTTGTATCTGGCGTCGCACCATGTCCTCGTCAAAGGCCAGATGTGCCTGTGTCGTGAGCAGCCGGTTGGGAATGTACAAGCCCTGAACGGCCGTGTGATCGCTGCGGCCCCAGACTTGCACTTCAGTGTCGGCAGAGAGCAAGCCGCCGGAAGATTCCGAAGTGGGTGGTTCAACGACTTGGTCTTGATGCATCTGGTGGAGGTAGACGGTCGTGTCGCGCGTACGAAAGAGTCGCTGGCCAGTGGGCGTCAACGTGATGGCGCAATGGCCAAGTTCCCAGTCGCGGCTTGGCGAAGGCCCAACAGTGCCACCCAAGAGACGCGCAAGAAGCTGGTGGCCGAAACAGACGCCAGTAAAACAAAAATCGGGTCTTTTAATCCAGAGTTCTACATCGTTCTAGGTCAGCTTGAGTATTCCGGCATGAAACACGTAGGCACTACCTTTCAGTAAATTCAATAAATCGAGGATCCATGGGTTATCGCCGTGAGCATCATACATGCTTCCCGTGATCAGTAACCCATCGTAGTCGTCAAATTCCTCTGCTTTGGGCATGCGCCCGCCTTTCTCAGTCACCACAAACTCCTGCTCAGTCTCGACCCCGAGAGGCGGATGGTGATTGCCACCAGCTTTGCTGAAGTGATGGTGAAGAATCTCACCAAACGAGCCTTTCTCATCTTGGGTGTCAGGGTGAGGTTTGTCGGTCTCCAAGACAAAGACTTTGACAACATGGGCGTCAATGGTTGGCTTAAAGTGTCGAGCCATTGCGATATCGCTTGCCGGGTGGGCGTGTATAAAATTGATCCGATTGTGGCCAAAATCTTTTTGAGGAAAAACAACCAACTGCGAGTTTAGGATTGATTGATGCATCCCAATTTTGAGGAGTTCTCCGAATTAATAGTTCTAAACTAACCCAGTAAGCCAAGCCTTACCGCCAAGTCGGCCAAGTCGGTTTCATCGGCAATGATGCCACATCACAGGTCTACAGCGTATTCCGCTGCCATGTCTTGACGTCAGCGGAGAAAAAAGTGTCTGGGCGTTGTCGCGGTGCTGGAGAATGTCCTGTTGACTGGGGAAGCCAAGAACTCATGACGGCAGCGAATCACACCATGTGGGTTCATGACTTAATTGATGCTGCCCATGTTCATCTGCGACCGAAGATCGGAGGGGCAGCGATTGAAGGAACGCATCTCTAAAATGCGAAAGAGGCCAGACAAATTGCATAAAATTTCGCAGAAGCACGTATTGAATCAAGGAACTGACGTTTATAGAGAAATGGTATTTAAAGACTAACTTGATGCATGATGCTGTGCACCCATACCCTCAAAAATGCAACCCTGATGTAACCCCTCGCTTTCTATAAACCCAACAATACATAATACACCCGTCCCATTTTATTTGACCTCCTCTGCACCCCAGTAGTACGTGTTAATCTCGAGCCCCATGTAATCATCGGCATACTTCCTCGTCTGCTCGCCCTCTGTGGCGGCGCCCGCGCACACCAGCAGGGGCATGAAGTGCTCGCCGCCGTGGGGCGGGTGCATGAGGTCTGCGTAGGGGAACTTGCGCCACTGCTGGAGAGCCTTCCAGCGCTCTGCAAGGTCCTTCTTGCTGGCGGCGTCGGTGAGGGTGCCGTTCCAGATGTCGGAGACGGCGCGCACCTCGGCAATTTGGCTGCCGTTGGCGCCGCGCAGGAGGCCAAAAATGCGCATGTTGTGCAGGGAGGCGAAGCCCGAGCCGACGATGGCCACGTTGGACGCGCGCAGCTTGGCGAGCGCCTTGCCCATGCTGATGTGCGCGGCGGGGTCCTCGGACTCGAGCACCGACATCTGCACCACGGGCACGTCGGCCTTGGGGTTGACGAGCAGCAGCGGCACGAAGACGCCGTGGTCCCAGCCGCGCTCATCGTCGAGCACCGCCTCGAGGCCCTCGGCCGCCAGGGCGTCGCGCAGCTCGCGCGCAATCTCAGGCGACCCGGGCGCCGGGTACTTGAGGGCGTACGACTCGCGCGGGAACCCGTAGTAGTCGTAGTACAGGTTGTGCTTGGCGCCCGACGAGATGGTCGGCTTGTCCGTCGACCAGTGCGCCGTCACCAGCACGATGGCGCGCGGCTGCTCGGGCGTGCCCAGCTTGAGCAGCTTGGGGACGCGGGTCTTGAGGGACTCGGTGATGGACTTGTGGCCTGGGTCGCCGAGGATGGGCATGGGGCCTGGACATGTGTGAGATGAGGTTTAAGAATGGGGGAGCTGGCAATGACTCGGAAATTCGGAATCATGAAAATATGGTAATTTTGGGAAGAAGTGGTGAACTTACCTCCACCGTGGGAGAGGGCAATGACGGGGGCGACAGTGGCCATTTTGCGTGTAGTCTGGCTGGTTATGAGGGACTGGTTCTGGCGTGTAAGTCGAGCAGTGGTGGTGAGAGCTGAGGCAGATGTGGTCGCAACGCGTCGTCGGCTAGCGGCAGCCAAGCTGAGCATAAAAAAAATACAGCGTTCGGGGGGTATCGTCGATTACTTGAGGGAGCCTGCGGTGAGTCCCTGTGGTGAATGCGAAAGCTGCTTGGACATCTCGTCTCCATCTTGGGTGGAAGCCGCAGCTATTTATCCAAAAAGCGCCATGGGTCGGGATTCTCTCCCTGAGGTTCTCCTCCCCCGCCGCGGATGCTTGCACCTTAGTCCAGGCCCACGCGCCACTTGCCGCACTCCCATTTTGGGCCCGCGCATTTCCGACTTTCCGTTCCCATGGTTGGTCACGGCTCATTGTCTTGTCGCTCGTTGGCTGGCTTACTGCGGGACTTTCCCGCCGCTAACTGTGCGAGAGGTATTTGGTCATTACGCGCGCGCGAGCCCCACCCTCATTAATAATTTGATGTGGCCAATAGGGAGTTCAATTTCATATTGGTTTCAGAGCCGTTATCGAGGTGGCGGGCGATAAGATAAGATGGGATAAGATAAGGGGTTTGAGTCTAGAAGTTGCGAAGGATACCAATCACAGAATGACGATGAAAATTTTTAATTTTTTTTTAAAAAAAAAACAGAATACTAGTAGTTGGCCTCTCTGGACTTTATGCAATAACCCTTTTCCCTCAACTACCTCTGGTACTCGTGAGGCAAATAATGCAGCGGATCTAGGGTAGTTCGCAACGTCCTTGGTTTGATCAAAACCTTGCCATCACATGAGGTTTCATGTCTGGGAACTAATAATGACTCCTTCCAATTTCCCTTCACTTCTCCATTGTTCCAGAATGTTCTTATAAACGAGCAGTCCCTGTCCATAAGGCACAGCCCTGGCCCTTTTGTTAGCTTCCTCCTGCGAAACCGCACGGGCATTTTCGGCTGTTGCAGGCCCCGATGTGCAAATGCCAAAAGAGGCGAACCAGCTAGCGTATTTTGCAATTTCCTGAGACCAAGCTTCCTCTGCGCCCTCGGTCGGTTCGATTGTTAACGTAGCAGTGTCATTTACTCGCTTGTGGGCTTCCGCGAGCACATGCGCGACATGCGTTATCTTTTGGTCGATCTGATAGGTGGCGTTGCTAGAGTGGCCCATTTGAGTATAACCACCAAGAATCAAGTTGGGAAAGTCGTGCGTTGTCCAGCCATGAAGCGTGGTTGCACCCCTCTCACGCCACTTGGTCGACAGCGGCAGACTATTGCGGCCCTTGAAAGTCATATTGGCGACGAATCCGGGCTCGAGATCACCGTCCATTGGCGAACGATAGCCTGTGCTACAGATTAGGACATCAAGTTCGTGCTCCTTGCCACCAACGACAACGCCTCTTTTCGTCGCATACTCGATGCCCCCGCCAGATGCGTCGACAAGGTGAACATGCGGGAGATTAAAGGTAGGATAGTAATCGTCGTGAAAGGTCGGTCGCTTGCACCACGTCGGGTAGCATGGCATTAGGGCATCCGCGGTCGCAGGGTCCTCAACCGTGTCGCGCACTCGCTGACGTCTCGCCTCTGCAGATGGAAGATCAAGTTGTAGTAGTCGATTGATGTGACCTGGGATTTGATCTGGGGTTACGGCTTTCTCGTGCGGAGCGCCCATAAAGGCGCTATAGGCTCTGAGCCGTGTCCACTCGTCATTGACCAAGTTGTCCGGGGCCGTCCAGCCCTGTATCCAGACGCAGAAATTTCTGCTCCGATCAGCCTGCCAGCCCTTGTGTGTAGCGACGCTGCTCCTCCATTCCTCGGGATCGATCTCTTGCTGGCCCCGGTAGGCAACTGCAATCGGCGTTCGCTGAAAGACGTACAACTCCTCTGCCCACTCGGCAACCTGTGGTATGACCTGGACAGCCGTGCAGCCCGTTCCAATAATACCCACTTTCTTGCCTTTGAGACCACCAAGGATCGGATGGTCTGGCGAGCCTCCCGTCACATTGTAATCCCAGCGTGCAGTATGAAAAATATCCCCTTCAAAGTCCCCCAAGCCGGGGATGTTGGGCACTTTAGGGTGGTTGAGAAAACCATTCGCGGCAATAACGAATTGGGCGACAACTTCGAGCTGAACCGGGGACTCGGGCCCTCTATTTTCGGTCATCTTGAGACGCCATCTTTTTGACTCGTCGTGCCATTCAGCACCATCGACCTTGGTCCGGAAAAGCCCCCGCAGCCCCCATTGTTTGGCAATCCGTTGGCCATGTTCCCGTAGTTCTGGGCCGTACGAATACCTGTGCTTTGGTATGTGATTTGTCTCTTCCAGAAGAGGCATGTAGATGGAGGATTCGACATCGCACATCAACCCTGGATATTGGTTCCAGTACCAGGTCCCTCCCCAACCGCCTGCGTTGTCGACGAATCGTATTTCCTGAGCGCTGAACCCGGCCTGGATCAACCGCACCGCGTACATGAGCCCTCCATATCCGGCACCCATAATGAGGAATTTGAACTCATCGCCGTTGCGCAAGGTAGGAGTTTGGGCATTGAGCGCTGTGTGATCAACCCACTTATCCTCTGCGAGTGTTTTGAAGCGCTCTGATGCTGCACTTTCCAGTTCAAAATACTGCCCTGAGCCCTGTGAGTTGGTTCGCTTCTCCCTGAACCTAGCATACATATCCAACAAGTCCTTACTTGGCGGAGCGCCTGTGATTTCCAGAGGTTCAGCGCCAGCATAGCCAACTTCGGGTGAACCACCAAGGGTAAGATTGCTTGCAATGACTTTAGTCGTCATTTGAATAAGATTGTGGGATATTTGAAGAAACGTCTTGTTTTCTGACAGAATTGAGTCGCTCTTGATGTGATAAGTCAAATACATCATTTCCGATGAGCTTGGTATGGACTATTTAGATATTTTTAACAGAAAGTTTGTGTCTTCACGAATGGATAGGCTGCTCGGCTTCTCTGGACCACTTTGCCGCAAGCAAGGAATAGCATACATTGCCAAGACTTGGAGAATGTTCTTGCTCCGAAAAAGGTCCTGATATACTCCAAACCCCGCATCCCGAGCCGTATAGATCCTTTGGAAGGGATTTAAACCTGAGGTTTACGTAAATATTACTCCATAGACCGTACCACGGATGGAATCGGCAATTAGACCCGGATGAACACTGTATTGGTGAGTCGATTCTGTCTCTTTGAGCGTCGTAAGCTTGCACTGCGGTCATTAGCAAGGGAATAAGCTGATCAAGAAATTACAAGAGCATTTTATTTTCAACCATGAACCCAATTTGTGTGGTAGTGCAAGTGACCGCGAGATGATTGGCAATGTTAATGCTGTGCACCCATATTTAGCACACAGCATGCCATAGACCTGAGATTTATTGGAGGAGCTCCAACTCTCTGAAGTGATTTCTGCCTCGAGCGAAGCGGGGCTGGGGACTGTATTCGTAGGGATAAATTACCATGTCATTATTCTTCTAACGGTATGTGGCCCGCCACCCGACGGCTGGTTCACAACTCGCACATAGCGACAGCAGCATGACGAAGCAATGGCCCGCCTGGTCCATCAAGAATTCTGTCCAGATCCATCATCTAACCAACCCAACTCCAGCAATTCCAGAGATCCCATTTCGCCATCCTGTGGTACACATAAAATACAATGTTTTGCCGATGCAAAGACACATCTGCTCAATCAATCATCTAGTAGCGGCCCTCTTCCAATTTTGAGAATGCTTGGAAGTAGGATGATCGACATGCCTGGTTGTAATATGTCGTTCTTTGCTGTCCTTGAAATCCACCGTCAGATGAAGTGGCGCGTTGGGGTTCGTCCCTCCTCTGTGCCAAGCCTTGTTCCCGCTGTAATACAATTAGCACTGAAAGACTAGGATACGGTATAATAATAGTGATTTACTTCTTTTTTCCCGTACAACGGACTATTGCTGTGAAGACATCATCTCGGGGCAGGTCTTCGCTCGCCTTGATGACTGCCTTGGCTGCAAACTCCGACCACTCGCTCGTGTTGGTGAAGATAACGTCCTGTGTTCGTCTGATAGGCATATTGTCGAAATTAATAAAGAAAAAAAGGTGTAATATCATTGATGCTGGTGATTAAAGGTGAACTGGATCGGCAGGCTCGCCTACCTCATATAGTTGATCCATGGTCCTTGGAACAAAGATGTGCGATTTGCAGTCGGCTAATTGATGTTCATTTTTGGCCACAAGACAACAATGGCCTTAAGCCAAAAAAGAAAGAGAGAAACGCCATTGGCGTTTCTTGTTCTTTCATCAACATGAAAGAATTCAAAATTAGACCAATAGAAGGAAGTCGATGCATTGTTCTCGAGGCAAGACAAAGAAGTTATATGAAGGTGAGACCAAGCTTACCACGTGGCGATGCTGCAATCATGTGTACCATCGCCATCTACAGTTTACTCTGATATTTATAGTGGTAATTTTGGCTATTTAATTCTGTACTTGACTAGGCCAAGAGCACAATGAACTGAAGGCTGTAAATATAGCACCGCGGAAAGATTCATCTAAAGCAGAGCTTTAGCTTTTAGTCTCTTTATCTAATATTGTAAAATAACTACAGCTTGCTAGGTGTGTCCAAGTGGATATCGTTGACAAGGTCTGCTGCAATCTTCGAAACACCGAAGCTGCAGATGTAACCACCACCTTTGATAGCTAAAAAGAGTTAGAACCAAGAATGCCCTCATATACTCGAACTAACGTACCTGCGTGGATCACCTTTTGCCCGTCGAGGACCTCGGAATCAACTCTGATGCCGACTTCCCTCCAAGGATGAATGCCAATAACGTCTCGGACAACATCGAATTTGGCAGGATCAGATGGGAATACGTGGGGCAGATTCTTGTGAACTCTCTCAAAGATCTAATAAATTTCAGCATGAAGTGAAAGGTACTTGAGAAGAATAATACTTACACCAGTCTTCATTTCATCACTCAGAATGGCCTCACTGTCTGAGTTAGTCTTGAATCTTCCTAAAACTATGATGAACGACCTACGTCTCGCCGTAGTCTCGGAATCCTCCCAGAATCGCGGTACCATCGCCTCGAGGGATGACGTAGGTGAAAGGTACGGAGTAGTCACTGCCGTGTCTCATCAAGATCTTGTCGTAGTCGGTACGAACAAGCACGGTCTGTGATCGAATGGGAACCACTTCCAAATCCTTGACATCCTTGAGCTTTCGCGTACCGACTCCCGTGGCATTGATCAAGATGTCATGACCCAGACCGTTTAAGTCAGAAAGGGCCCGGATGTGAGCGCGCTTGAACTTGACACCGGACTGCTCAAGCTTGTTGCGCAGCCATTGAAGAATCACGGGGGGCGTCACGACAACGCTGGTATCTAGTTGGGGTTAGAGCGTGGCGACGATTTGGAAATATGTTTACGCACAAGTCATTCCAAATTTAGCACCCTCTGGAAGTTCCTTCTTGTCAAAAATGCGAAACTAAGGGGTTGTCAACGTAATGTTCTAAGGCAGGGGGATTTCAAACCTCTTGGGGGGCAACTTACGTTGGGCACATGGTCACGCAACTAGAGATCTGTCTTGGGAGGCACGTAGTCCATAATCTCCTCCATCGTCAAAGCCTGTAGCCCTTCAATTAGTACCCAAAAGTAAGTCAGCGTTGAATTTCTGAATCACCTTGACACTGGACTCCGGGTTGGTTTTCGCCAGCTTCAGAAGATGCGCGAGAGCCTCAAGCTGTATTTTCTGGTCGGCTTTACTGGAGCCATAGATGGGCATCCAAATACCGCCCGCCCAGGGACTCGCCCATTCGGTAGAGTCGGGGTCCCCTGGGAGATCCTTGGCAATGATGGTGATGTCGTATCGACGAGGAAGCTGGCTGGCAATAGCCATGCCGGTGATGCTTGAAGGACAAGGTCAGCTCGTGGACAGGGAGTCATTGCGTTAGTTCTTACCCAGCACCAAGAATGGTAATTTTTGTCATATTGGGTTCTTTTGGGTGGATTATCTTCTAGTTGATTGTGCGGAGGCAAATGGTCCGTCTTCGGCTACATTTTATAGATTTCGATCTTGAGGATCTGTTATTTCTCACATATCTTCAAGTCGCGCGGTCATGTGCTATAGCGTCATGTATGGGGTTCCGTGGCCGCAACGGAAATTGGCCTGAGTGGTCGAAGCACAAGCGTGTCGCCGGTTTGACTTTGCGGCCGTAGCATGACCTCGAGTTGCCTCTTTTGGTTCGTAGCCGCAAGTTGCGGGGTCGATAAGCGGACTTTCTAGACACGGATTATTGCCACTTGGTGGCGTCTCGTGCAGTGCTTTGAACGCCTGGAGACCTATTCTGGTAAGCTGGCTTGCTCTAAATTGAATGGCCTGCGATACGGCAATGTAACATTGGTCTGCAGCACGATAGCTTTTATCGTATAGACCCGAAACATGGGGATGTGGTATGGAGCCAGCCAAATTTGCACGACGTGTGCAGACGGCCGGGAGGAGTGGCCCCGTGGATAACTTCTCTGGAGTTTTCAACTTCCACGGAGTTGTTCCGTTCGCGATATGCACGCCCCGAGAATTAGTTGAATCCATCGCATGTCTTGGCTTGTCGCGTTTGTGCGCTAGCCGATGCCAGCGTCGCCTTAGCGCGCATCTCAATTCAGGCGCGTTGTATTGAATGGTACTCGTACATCAAGACTATTTGAGGTCGCATGCCTAGTATTTGCTTCCCTCCCTCAATGGGAAGAAACCCATTAGTCCATAGGCCTATAGATTTGACACCCCAGGGCTTTGTGGGTTTTGATGACGAGCTGCATTTCAACACGCAGACGAACTCGCAATGGGATAGTCTGAAGCATGTATCTCTCCCGAATTACTTTTGAAACCGCTTATCAAGGAAATGAGTAAAGGAGATGCTGATCATAACCGAAACCCAGTGGGGAGATTAAGAAACGGGGCTCTACCATAACGGTCTGCATCACTCAAAGTCGATAAGCACGATGCAGAATGGAATCCATAGTACGTACTACTGATATACGCACCTTTGATTCCCGCTTCCACTCATTCCATGTTCTGGATCGGGCGCAATCTGATCATTTCTGCTTCAGGCTTTTGTGAAAATGGAGGCTGGAGCAATTCGGTTGATAGAGAGTCCAAGTTGAGAACCGTTAGTTGTTGGGTGTTGGCATGGTGCTCGCCATCAACTCCAGCAAATGTTACTCTATAAAATGCTCCCCTCACTACTGTGCACAAGGAAGATAGCCGCCGCATATCTCCCGTGGATGGCTTCGTAGTCAGGTTGCTAGGACAAATTGGGTCCGACCTGCAGGCTGCCGCGTGGATGCAGCAATCCTGGGCACGGATTTGGCGCCTCCGGACGGGCTATGTCGGGATGCGTCGCGGGAAGTCTCACCACCATGACTGAGTGGTCGCGCGTCCATGATACGGATGCTATGGATTTGGGGCTGATGTGCTGGGATCTACGTACATGGCAAGGGTCAGCGCAACAAGTTGTTCGCCAAGTGTGTGTCGCCTAATCGCCCAGTTCAGCGATTTTGGCGGGGTAAAGCAGCGAGCCACGTCTGACAAGCATCTCACGCCAAATCCTTGGGGAACCAGGTGTGCTCCATTTCATGGGAACGCTATCTTCGCAATCGGATGGGCGTTATCTTAGTGTTTCTTGACGTGAAGCCCAGACCTCGCCTCGCTTTCGGGGAACGAGCCTAGTTCATTGGAGGGCGCAAAGAAGGTCTGGTGTTGTGTCGAGCCGAGATATTCACGACGCGAGAAAGATATATCATCTCTGAATTGGAATGCCTTCAAATGGAGCCGCGTACCAGTCCTGTCTGCACACAGGCTTGTTTCGTTCACAAAAGCCTGCAAGCTGCTGTTTCTCTTCCCTCTTGTCTAAGTGAAGTGCCCTGCATCCATCTCACAACAGCGCCAAATGAGTTCCAAGGAAACTCCGAGCGACAAGTCAATGCACGACCTCACGACGCGGAAAAGCGTCGAGGAGGGGACGATGCTTGATGTGGACGCATCGTACCTGATCTGTTGGTATTGCCAGTTCTTCAGGGTTATTGAAAGACACTGACATCCTATTTCCAGCCTCCGGGTACGAACCTCAGCTGGACCGCAACTTTAGCTGGATGCAGCTGTTCGGCTGCGCCTTCACCGTGACCAACTCATGGCTCGGTGTCGCCGGAGGCTTTTCAACAGGCCTCACCATAGGAGGCTCTGCCACTGTCATCTACGGCCTGATTATAGCCGCGCTCTTCAACGTGGCCATTGTTGTTAGCCTTGGCGAGCTGGTCAGCTCGATGCCGAATGCCGGAGGACAATACTACTGGGCTATGAAACTCGCACCCAAAAGCCTCTCTCGTGTTTCGGCCTACATTTGCGGCATCTGCAACCTTCTGGGAGGTCTGACCGGCGTTGCCAGCGGAGCCATCAGTGCCGCCTACATGGTTTTGGGTTGCATCAATTTGAAAAACCGAGATTTGTGAGTACACCCGCATTGCACTGGTCCTACACTAATGAACAGTCCTAATTTCCGCCTGTAGCGAGATCAAGGCGTGGCATGCCTTTGTTTTTGCCGTCGTGTTCATCCTCTTGAGCTCGATTGGCAATCTCCACAAGTCGCTCATTACCAACGCCGTCGTCATCGGATTGTGGACGTGCCTCACTGCCTGCTTCGTTGTTACCATCGTCCCCGCAGCCGTTGCGAAAGAGCACGCCGGTCCAAGTTTTATATTCATCAGCACCGAGAACAGCAGCGGCTGGTCTTCCACTGGAATAGCCTTCCTTGTGGGAATGATTAATGCCAACTACGCCTTTGGCCTGATCGATACGGGAGTGCACATGGCCGAGGAAATCCCCGAACCCGAGAAGAATGTCCCCAAGGCGCTCCTCATGTCTGTTGGGATCGGCTTCATCACAGCTTGGCCTTCAGACTGCGCCATTCTCGACTGTGCGGTTGATCTTGAACGAATTGCTGGTACCAGTACCGGAGTGCCGCTTTTGGAGCTCTTCTACATGTCCCTCAGAGAGAACGTTGCTGGAGCTATAATCATGCAGAGCGTGGTTATTATTTCTTACTTTTGGTGCCTGATCGCTGTTCAGACATACCAGAGTAGGATCTGCTGGGCTTTTTCGCGAGACCAAGGCCTACCATTTTCCAGCATCTGGTCACAAGTCCACCCGAAACTCCAAATCCCACTAAACGCACACATTCTGTGCAATCTGTTGTCAATCATTCTTTGCGTCCTTCCACTTGCCTCAACTACGGCATTTAATAGGTATGTCAAGGCAGGGTCAGTCCATCCTCCGAGATAGAGATTCTGACATATGTTGGTTGCCTTTAGCCTGGTCACTGGAGTTCTTATATTTCCTTACATTTCCATCACCATCCCTGTCTTCTATTCCTTACTACCTATGAACAAGGAAATTCCCAAGGGATCTTTCCATCTGGGTTGCGGGGGAGTGGTTGCGAGGGTCCTGACCATACTCTACTGCACTTCTGTCAGCATCTTTTACTGCTTCCCTTATACGATGCCAGCAACAGCAGGAAGTAAGTGTACTGCTAGACCAAAGTCTGCGTTTCTATTTAATCCTTACTAATCTTATGAAAGGCATGAATTACATATCTGCCATCATTGGTGTCGTGGGTATTTATGCTGTCATTGATTGGTTTCTCCGAGCCCGAAAACAATTCAATCAGAAGGAGGAATAGTAAATGGGGTAACTTGACGAGATTATCGAGCTAGTAGCCGCTGAATAGAAAACTCGAGAAGAAGCCAGTGCGAGCTTGAGGAATAGGAGGACGCACGAAGTTGCTTCCTGGATTCAGTGTTGGCAATTCATTACTTAGCGCTTTTCATTAGTCTCTGTATAGGTGACCCATGAATCACAGAACCCTGAATTTAGTTGTATTTTATTACCTATTAGCGCATGTGTCATCGGTAAACTCGTTCTCACCCAGCCCCTCCGCTGGCTGAACAGCACCAGTTCTCTTTAGCTTTTCCCACCCCTGCATCTGCAAGCTGTCATGTTGGCCCTTGACCGGTTTCAGAGCCAGCACGAAATTTGGAGTGCGGCTCGGCGCCAAATACGGAAAACATGAGCCATTTGCCCTTGAATAGGCTAGGCTGGGGCTGGCAAGACGAAATGGGGGTGACATGCAACGCCTGAACAACGAGACCCGCGTCTTGCATGGTGGATTACTTACTCACGTGAAGATTAGAACATTTTACCCATTTACGTCCGCTGAAGAATATTGTGCAATTTCTAAGCTCCCCGTAAACATATATGTTCCAGCAGAACCTTAACCATGAGCCCATCAGAGAAAAAGGTTGCATTTATTACTGGCGGAGGTGAGGGCCAAGCCTCGACATGTTATTTTCTTGTTGAATTTCTAACGACGTTCTTTTATCATAGAGAGCGGAATTGGTTTGGAGGTAGCCACTGAGCTACGTAAAACGGGACATTGGGAATTGCACATCATCGATATCAACGAGTCGCAAGGGCAGTCCACAGAAGCCGTATTGGTACCGAACTGTCGATTTCATGTCGCCGATGTCAACTCATATGACTCACTTTCAGCCGCATTCGAAGAAACATTCAAGCAATCTGGTCGAATTGATTTCGTCTTCGCCAATGCAGGCATTGTCGAACGCGTCGACTTTTACGAGCGACACCCTGCTGGTAGTATCCCACCTCCCTTGAACCAGACAAGCGTCGACATCGACCTCAAGTCTGTCGTCAATACTGCGTATCTCGCTCTACACTATTTTCGACAGTCGCCAGATGACAACGTGAAGAATCTCATCATGACTGGTAGCACTGGATCTTTGTACCCATGCTTCAGACTTCCCATGTATACTTCTGCAAAGCGTAAGTCGGAAGGTCCAAAATGCGAGGGTCAATTCTGATCATTTTATTAAACCAGATGGGGTCATGGGGTTTAACCGTGCCATCGCCCAGAGATTTTGGAGGGAGAAGATCCGTGCCAATACCATTTGCCCCGGCGTAGTCGCGACAAACCTTCTCGACCTAGACGAGTTCCAAGACTATCCGGAGGGAACCTTTACACCGGTGGAATTCATCGCCAAAACAGTGGTGAATATTGTTGAGGGAAGCGATATCACGGATGTCAATGGACGTGTATTTCCTGCACAGGACATTTGCGGGCAGACGATTGAGATCAACATGCGGAACATATACTTTAGAGAGCAGCCGGATTGGTGCGATGACACGATGAAGGCGATCATGGACACCACTGAGACACACTCATACAACAAATGGGAAAAAAAAAAACATCCGTTCTCTATTTAATCTGCCTATCTCCCATTGTGGACACATGTCCATGCCTCTATATCTCTCTTGGTTCTAGCTACTGAGGGTCGATGCCTCCTAGCACGCCAGTTTCCCACTCAACTTAGCGACTTGGACAAAAGCACCAAAATCTAGGCGAATCTAATCCCAGTCAATCTACAAAGAAAAACACACGTCATCGCGCAGCATAGAAAACCTGGGCCGGAAGGATAAGAAAGCGATAGGCGATACATGACCATGATATCTGATTGTGACACCTGACCTTAGCCGTAAATGACTCTGCTTGGGTTGTGGTTATGTCACATTACCACCCATCATCGCCACGGACCGGGGTGTCACCCATCTTGGCTCCTCGGCAGACACAAATTCAATATGTTGGGACCCCTAATTGACAAGAGTGGATCCATTTGCGCCTATCGACTCAAATAGGAAAGTATCTATCAGCTCGGTGTGGTGTAGTTTAGGCTGCGAGGGTGCTCCGGGTTCCCCGAGTTACCCGACCTTGCGGATGCATATCATATCTCGATCCATCGAGACAGTATCGGGAGATAACAGTTGATAAGTGCGGGGGAGATCGGGGCTAGCTTCAAGAGATACGGTGGAGGAGTGCAGTGCTGGGAATTTACCATCAATCGTTCATTGCATTCGAATCAAGTTGTCACATGGTTCTTGTAGCTTCTAAGCCTCATGGCACAAATCGCTCTTCATCAATACAGCCCGCGCCGTCTACAGTTGGGTATACCGACCGTTGAATCAACAGACGCACACAAACGAAGTAACCTGCCTTTTTTGTCACCATGACCTCAAACACCCTTCGAGTCTGCTTTGCTCCCGTCAAGACTGCCCCACCTTCTGTATCCCCTCATCTTCACAACACCAGGCGCCCCCGCTCTGAGCTGAGCGAACTTGAGAAATCGCCAAAAATCAGCCAAAAAGTGTCACGCAGCCGAAATGGCTATCGACAGTGTAGGATTAGAAAAGTCAAGTGTTCGACAAAACTTCCAACATTTTGGTAGCCGATCACTCTCTGAACCCTTTATCGTACCCCATCATGGAGCACCTCGCGTCTTCGGCTGCACTCCTGCACGCGCTCCAGAGCATCAGTTTTGGACACCGCCAGTATTTTGACCGTGCTTGCTCCCCCATCTGTCTCCAGCAGCGCAACATGCCTCTTCGCCAAGTCCAAAAAGAATTGCAGGAAAAGAGCGTGCCTTTGGTTGCCATCTTCTTGTCCATTTTCATGCTGGGGATATCTGCGCCTTGGCTGGACGAAAGTTTCCAGGATATTGGGCTGGAACACTTCAGAGTCGCACGTGCGATATTGGATAAGATACTTTCCAGCAAAGAGAATTGGAAGGACCCTGCCGTTCGAGCAATTATCGGCTTCTACTTGTTCTGGGATATGGCAATCTCACCGCTCATAGAGCCCTCTTTGCTGCCTCCTCTGGACACATCCGAGCTGCAAGAAATAATAAGTGAAATGGATGAATACCCTCATTCAATTGGAGGATTTCTGATTAGAATCTTTTATTTTCTCGGACTCATGAATCGTTACCTCAGGAGTGTCATGGATGGTAACGCCCGAGATCTGGTGTTCGAGTTTGATTTGGAGGATCAACTAATCAAATGGAACTATTCTCACGAGAATAAACATTTCGAGTCCCTGGCAGATTCTTTCAGAAGTCAAGGCTTGGTATTATTGTATCGCGCCAAGAGCTTCTCACCAGCCCCGGGCTTTGATGTGGAAGATATCAGTGAGAAGATATCAGAGCAGCCACGACAGACTGTTATTCAGCTGCTTGAGACGTCGATTACGGAGAATTGCTTCAACATGCAGGCAACGCCTCTCACGTTGGCCGTAGCAGAGTATGTCGAAGAATGCGACGGGGCGATTGCTCGACTTAAAGCAATATACTCAATGAGCCGTGTTGGGACCTTGCTGTCTGCCGCGTCCCTTCTTGAAGAGCTTTGGGAATTGCGAGACTGCGGAATAGATGTAACATATTACGAGCTGATGGGGTGGAAGGGTTGGAAATTGAATCTGGTTTAGTGCGTGGACGAATCATGAATTGGTCAAGAATTTATAACTACTGTCATTTTTTCTATTCTCGGCTAAATTACATGTCCTCGCTGTTGAAAGCATACGCTCTGATGAACCCGTCCATGGTCTGCAATTCAGTCTTTGGATGAGACAGACCTCGTGCCAGTGCCCCGTTCTTCTTCAGTTCCTTTGCTGGTGCCTGGTCGAGGGGCTTTCCATTGCAGTAGTCTCCCTTCACGTAGTCGACGTACTGGGTGAGTCCATTAACTTCCTTGGTCTTGTCGGGGGTCGCTGCGTCGTTAAGGCTTGCCGATTCCACGTAACGGGCTGCATCCTTCCCGACGACGTGGTTGTACGCATCGACGACTCCCTGGAAGCTCAACGGATGCGAGACTGCCCAGATGGTCTGCAGGTTCCATCGCTCAGGTTCAAGGAACACGCCGTGAACAATATCTCCGTAATCGTCACGAATGGAGGTGAATGGGGTTGACTCTGGATTATTGCCCATACGGAACAGCTTGAGCGTCAGGTAGCCACCCACATCTTGAACTCGCGCAAAACCCCCAAAAGGCTTCTCGTACATGACGTTCCAGAAGTTTTCCATTTGCCAACCCACATTTACGTCGACGTAGGAATCGAACCCCGCAGCTTGAGCATATCTCCCGATTGCGTTCTTTTCGCCAAAGGTGCTGATTTGCACAGCGCCTTGGGTTACCTTGGCCGCCTCTGGGAGATTGGCAAAAACGAAAACGGATACGCCTTGCTTGCGGGCCGCGTCTATGACGGTTTTTCCCATTTGAGACTCAGTTCGCCCAGAACCGTCGTTGAAATCTAGAGCGTTGGAGTCTGAGTTCATCATCACGCCCCAAGCACCTTGAAAAGCGTCGTTTACTTGATCGGCTTCCCAGGAATCGGCCTGCGCAACTTCGATACCGGCCTTTTGTATTCGCTTTGCCTTCCCACTGGTAACATCACGCGTGGTGACTTTGACATGGAAGTTCGGATTGTCGTGGAGAGACAAGGCCACGGAGCTGCCTGTCCGACCAGTGCCCCCAACGACGACAATGGTCTTCTTCCCAGTGCTGACAGCCATTTTTGCTATCTCCCTGCTTATCCAGCGGGAAAGCCGAATATTTTGGTATCGGGCAGAGTGGAGTGTGATTGGACAAAAAGGATACGAAGAGCGCCTTGACGAATAAAGCTTTTTGGTCGCGAATGGTTTGCTGACAGATGAAGAAAAGAGAAACAGTAAGGACCCGAGCATGAACAAGTCAGGTAAATAAATTACTAGCGACAACGGAGATGATTCGGGTTCTAAAAACCTGTAAGAAGTAACAATAGACGATTTACTCTCAGCCAATCAGAATATATTGCCTAATGTAGCAGATAACCGCTGCATCTGTTCGTTATCCGCCCCACATCTGCAAATACGAATTCGTGGTTTGGGTGCTGAGGTGCCACGGATGATCTCACTTTCCATTTCGGGATTTTAAGCCCCCTTCTCTTCGGATAAACCCTTGCGGCAACCAGGATTGAGCCACCACGATAGTAGAGTCAGTGGTCTATTAAATATAAAACCCAACAGTCGCCATGGGAAAAATCCATCAGACGGGCTTGGATTGGATTTCGAATTAGGCTCCTAGACTATTCGCTTCTCTTATCAATCGCAAATTGTCATCATGTCCACAGTAAACTCTTTACCCGACGGAGCCTCTCGCTATGACTATCTGATTGTCGGAGGAGGCACCGCTGGATGTGTTCTTGCCAGCCGTCTGGCTGAATATTTGCCAAATAAAACCATTCTTGTCATTGAGGGTGGTCCGAGCGATGTTGGCAACGGTTCCGTCTTGCTTTTGAAACGCTGCGTTGATCTCATCCAGACGGATCTCGATTATGACTATCCTATTACTCCACAGGAACGGGGTAAGTGAGAGGAACATCGCTCTTTTTTCTTCTTGGCACGCGTAAGCTAACAGATTCAAGGCAACAGCCACATCCGAATCAGCAGGGCCAAGGTGCTGAGTGGTTGCTCAAGCCACAACGACAGCGTCACCATCCGCCCCTTCGAGTACGATCTCAGACAGTTTGAGAAGCTGGGAGCCACAGGCTGGGGCTGGGACACGTTTGACAGAATGTTCAAGAAGCTGCGCACCCGCTTCCAGACAGTGGACCCGAGGCATCAAAACGAATTGATGAAGGACTGGATTCAGTCTGCATCCACAAGCCTTGATATCCCCAAGATTGATGGGTTCAACAACGCCATCGCCGAGCAAGGCAACCACAGCACTGGCACTGGCTTCATCACTGTCTCGTACACCCCCGATGATGGCAAGCGATCCAGTGCCAGTGTGGCTTACATTCATCCCATTCTATTCGGAAAGGAGCCTCGTCCGAACCTCACAATCTTGACCGAGACGTGGGTCAAGAAGGTGAACCTTGTCGGATCTGAGGCCGTGGGCGTGACGATCCAGTTATCTTCTGGGGAGGAACGTACCTTGTACGCCAACTAAGAAACAATTCTCTGTGCTGGCGCCATCGATACCCCACGCCTGCTGCTACTCTCGGGCATCGGCCCAGCAGACCACTTGGACTCTGTCAACATCCCCGTCAAGAAGCACATTCCGGGTGTCGGCGAGAATCTTCAAGACCACCCGGAAACTGTCTTGCTGTGGGAGATGCACCGACCGGCGCCAAAGGAGTGCGTCATGAAAGCCGACGCTGCTCTGTGGCTCCGCACGCAGCCCGTGGACCGCATCAACAACGACTACGGCGCCGACGTTCAGATGCACGTGTACCAGCTTCCCTTTGTTCTCAACACGGAGCGTCTTGGATACCGCGTTCCTGAGTATGCATTCTCCATGATGCCCAACGTCGCCAGGCCCAAGTCGCGCGGACGCGTCTACCTTTACTCCAACGACCCCTTCCAGAAGCCCGCTCTGGACTTCCGCTACTTCACCGACCCTGAAGGTTACGACGAAAAGGTCCTCGTAGCAGGTGTCAAAGCGGCCCGCAAGATTGCTCAACAGGAGCCTTTTTCCAATTGGATCAAGGAAGAAATCGCACCGGGGCCCCACATCCAAACGGACGAGGAGCTCAGCGAGTACTCTCGCAAGGCTGCGGGAACTGTCTTCCACCCTATCGGAACTGCCAAGATGGGCAATTTGGACGCTGACCCAATGGCCGTGGTTGATCCCCAGCTTCGGGTTCGGGGCTTGAACCGTCTTCGAATTGTGGATGCTAGCGTTTTCCCTACAATGGTTACAGTGAACCCCATGGTCACAGTTCTGTGCATTGCGGAGCGGGCCGCGGAGATTATTGCTTCGGAGAGGGGATGGAAGGAGAACAAGGTCCATCTGTAAAGCATGTTAGCGCGTGTTTGCTAGTACGGTGGCATTGGTTCAGCTTACACATGAGGAGTTGGCAGAATGGAATTTGGGTAGTTTAGCTATTTGCTAACCGCCATGGTACTTTGCAAAGCGCCATGTTCGATTTTTAAATTGTTTTTAGCTTGAATACTTGCCATGTGAAATCTTTAGAACTTCAGAACACAGACCTCAATTTACAGAAAAGAATTTCATGCCCCGGAGTCTTTTATGCACTTGTTTTATTACAAGACTTCGTGGTATCTATTTTTCATGAGAAGCCTAGCATGCTACACCAAAGACAACCTCCAGTTTTTCCACAGCATGAGCTCATGGTAGGTGACTTTGACTCCAGAGTCACGCACGCGCCACAGCTGCTCTAGTAAATCGACAGCCGACAAGACCGTTCGAGTTCGGCTCAGCGAGAAAATCGCTTTCAGTCGAGCAACGGTCTCGGCGCGCTCATTTTCATCTTCCGCAGTCAGCTCGGAAGCCGCAAACGCCAGAGGGATTGCCTGTGCATTGAAGCAATGTTGCGAGACCGGCGTGGAAAGCAATCCCCGCACGGCCTTTCGGGAATTTTCCTGGATTTGCTGCAGGATGTCCTCTTCCACGTCATAGTCTGGTATTAATGCTTGCATTTTGATTTGACCAAGCAGAACGAGCCCCTGTCTTCTGAACGAATCACAGAGGACGGAAATATATGGGTCAGTTTCCGAGTGTCTCCAAGTCAGAAGCGTGTCTTCCGTCTCAAATTCCAGAACCAGGTCTCGCTGGCCGCTTTTAACCACTGACCAAAAATAGCGACCAAGGATGCTAATCAGATAAAACATCTTCACGGAGTAGCCTCCGATGGGATGGAAAAAGTCGCGCATCTCTTCGACAATCCCTTGGATCTCTGGGGTATCTAGTTTTGGGAGAAGGTTTGACTCTGGTAGAAGCGCGACCGACATGTCCCAGAACAAGTAATATCCCACCATGATCTTTACATTGGGATCATTCCAAGATTCCCTTCTTGATAAAATTTGGTCAAGTATCGCTCGTGCCCCAAATAAATGCTCCTTCCCAAAGTCTTGACAGCTATCATCCATCCACGGAGTCGAGATCCCAAGCATAAAAACGGACAGAAATAATGCGGCCAGAGGAGTTTCGTTTCTGCTAAGCTCGGCTTGAACCAAGTTCAACGCCAGACTACGCTCGTGCAGACAAGTAGCTAGTTTATTGTCTTCAAAATATGCTTGATGCGCTGAACTGATGCCTTGAATTGTGTGTAAGAGGGAGGGAGACGCTGCAAGGTGTTCCAGAATAGGATAGGATAGAGGATTAGCCTGAGGATTTAGGACCATTATGTGGCTTGTTTTATCAAACCACCACTGGAGGAGAGGGCTATTGGCCTTGGAAATGGCTTGTGATGGGTCACTCATAGCCGCAAAGATCCACGGTAGTTCTAGCTGCCACCCATGCATAGGGGGTTCAGACTGACAGACCAGCCCTCGTTGCTGACAGCGTCGACAAACTGGGAAACTCTCGTCACACTTGACTCGTCGCTGTCGGCATTCTTGACAACCCTTTCGGCTCCTATTTTTTCGAGCTATGATTTGTTTGTTCCCCGTATTCCCAGACTCTGGGGAGAAGCTGGTGTGGCTCACTTCGGAAACCTGATCTCGGCCCGCAGATGTTGTTTTGATTGGGGCAAAGCGGACGCGAATGGGCCGCTTCTCCATGATGGCTTGAAATAACTTCCGCGATGAGACGGACGAATGATGTGTTGCAACTCAATGCGAAGGGTCTATTGGATACTGGGCATATCCACTGTCGATGAAAGGCTTGCTTGGCTTGATCGTTAGAGTCTGCCCATGACTTATCTTGGTATTTCCCGATGAGGTCTGCTTCCCCGCATGATCAAGTCTTGAGGTTTGTTGATCAACCAACGTGTGGGTCATGATGCCGGATGAGAAGGACTCATTGGCCACCAAAACGCCCCTTTGATCAAAACTTTCCTAATTGGGATCATAGCCGCGGATTATGGATCATGGCCCAGCAGAAGCCAATCATAGGAGAGAAAAGTATTGCGCTAAACTGCTTAGACCAATAGGGGTATGTCTTAGCGCATATTATTGATCCACTTTGTCGATCGCAAGTGAGCGAACCTCGAGGCCATTGGTGTATTCCACGAACCGAGAATTCGATGTGGAAAAGCCTCTTGGCTCAATCTCGTCTGCGCCTTTTTATCTCGGCAGTTGTTGTCTCTGTAGTACATACCGAAATGTATTCTTACAGTACATGCTTACAACAGGTCCAACTCTGCGGGTTCTTCCATCTTGATTCTGCTTGCATGAGTAAACACCAAAGCCCCTTTGATACTGATGGCTTCAAAGATGTAGGTTGTGGACCAACGGATAATGGACAGAGCAACTCTTCATAAATAGACATCATCAGTGGGTATTAAAATAGTCTCAGCGGGCATATGTTCATAGCTGTGATAGCGGGCTTTGGCCAATTTCACCCATAGTGTTTTTAGGGCGAATTCGCCGCTTTCCCACGGACCTGTCCTTCCTACCGTGGAGCTTTTTACGAAATTCATGCTTCGGATGATACCAAAAGTTCAAACTGGCAACTACAAGTCATTCGCTCTCAATGATGACACTATAAGAGAATGCATCGAGCATCACGATTTGTTTCACAAGCGTACGGTATGGGGTACTAAGTGTCTATCTTGGCTCAAAGGAGGTACGAGTACACATTTAGCTAGTTTTATAAGTCTCTCAATCCTAATAGCCCAACAAGAAAAGAAGATAGGACTGTTCTTACCCGGAAGAATAGAATCACCCCTCGTTCCTTGGTTGTCTGACCTACTTCCTGAGTCAGTCGAAACAGTCATACTAAAGAACATGTCTTCAGAGTTGGGGGAGATGATCGAGGAGATAAAGCAGCAGGTCCTCATGCTGACTGACACTAGACGCATTGACATTCGTGAACAGGGAATATGTAAATGGCTATACTGATCAGCCAATTGCTAGTCCCCTGGAACATTTTGTTTCCAGTGCATTGTCTTGGTGATGCTGTCACATGGGAAGTACTTCTCTGGTTGAGTTGGTTGAAATAATGAAGAAGGGACATGCGAGAAAAAGGTCCAGTGTGGTGAACCTGTTGATTCAAGGTGAGGGTTGCTGGGAATAGGAAAATTGCCTGCGTTTGAGTTATTTGTGACCCATTCGCAAGCTATAGAATGAATCCTTTTGTTTGACTCTGTTTCCCATCCCAATACTTAATTGTGAGCTTATACAATAATTAAACTGTGGCAGTTCCATTTGTGTTATCCCAGATGTTCCAGGAGAAGTTTCGGGCTGTCTTCATTGTAATTTTACCGCATAATCCAATAATTAAAACAAGGTATCGATATAGTAATTTTGAACGTGCCTAGCAACGTCCAACTGGCCAGTTCTGAAATGCGCTGCGCCGACTCTTCTCCATTCTTAACACGGCTGCCTGAATTTGGCCTGAACAGCATCAAACTATTTATGAGAATCCCTTTGGAGCGTTCTCACTCATACGGACCCTTCTCCATCAAATCTGTCTGGTTTAAAAGCCTTTTCTGGGAAGTGAACCGCTACATCAGCTGGCGGCACACTGGTGGGATTGCATGCTTCCATGCTAGATGTCTCACTTGGCTCCGCCCTTGAGAGTATGCTTCTGCCCCACCATGGCCTCCTATCAATACTTGCATGGGGCTCTGGTTGTTGCCGCGATTGGCGTACGAAGCTTGGAAGAGTTGCGAGCCGTGCATCGGTCGGAGGCTTCGCCGCAAACAGGTTCGGGAAGTGATGTTTGAAGAATGCCCTTAAACAAGGCAAACAGGCGCAAATTATTCCAGAATACATTTCAATAATACTGTTTTCTTCTGGTTAATATACTAAAAAGCAAGTTGCTTGCATGCTGACTTACCACCAGTTCAGATTCACCACATATCGCCATGTGATATCGATATCGTGAAGTCCAGAAGGAATAGATGCCAACCTCACAATGCTCACAGCGCATACACTGTTACAGATTAGCTTTGTTGCTACCTCAAAAAGCAATCTCACGTGGGATGGGAACGGCAACGCCGAAGGGTGAAGACATACAATCCGCCAGCCATCAAGACTAGAGCAACGCCAATCTTTTGAAGTAGCCTCATTCGAAGCGCCCGCAGCAACCACAACGGTAGACACAGGATTATCAGGTCTGTGAAGGCGTTCAACACAGCAGAAGCGATGAAAGCTCTTCCCACGTTCAGACATGTGCCTGGGGTGCTCCAATCCCAGTACCGTGGTATAGGACGGCACATGTACACGAATGCAAATGCTGCCGCAAGCGAGTAGCCCACGGCAATGAACATGGTAAAGTAGGTAGCGAACTTGAACGCTCGACCCTGAGCTTTAGAGAATCGCAGATAGAAATGAAGAATGGAAACTTTGGTGAAAAGTGTAGACAGATTGTACGTTAGGCCTCCCGCCAAGGCTCCCAGCTACATAATAAGCCATATTAGAGAAATCTTACCAAAATGAGGAGAATTCGGAGCCATACCTTCATGAATCTCATAAAACTAGTAAGAGGTACGTCCCATATGTGAATTCCGACTCCATTTTTCATCTCTGCGAGCGTCGTTAGCAGCACTCTGGACACCCTTTGATTCCAATAGGAGACCCACGCAAGATATTCGTGATGGAGTACCCAATCGCAATCATCTAGTGATCGTGTTGTTAGCGCTTTCCATGGTCACCCTGAAAATGGGTCCGCTACCAATGAAATTGAAATGCACACTAAAGCACCGTGTTAGCAAATACTCGGCACCTTTGGTAGATGGGTCCTTACAGTCATCCAGATGCCAACATCTGAGGATAAAGCGGCTGGTGTATAGCCGTAGCAAGACAATGGGGATGGTGATGGCCGGGCAGAGGACCGCTGCAAGTAAAACCCGCGAGGCGATCGATTCAGGGTCCGTGAAGTTTGGCACCACGCCTTGTGGGGGTGGGTACGCACCCACAGTGGCTTTGTCTGTCGAGTTCATCGTGGGAGCTTTGGGCACGAGCTTAATGGTGTGCGGGCCAAGGGGCCTGATCCAAAGTGGTTTGCGGAGTTGAAGTGTTTGCTCGTGTGGAAAGGGGACAATGCTCTGTTATGAATAACATTGCATCAAGACTTTATAGGAGGTCTCCCATCAGAGTCAATTCACATGAGCATGCGGCACCGATTCTTGTGCAACTCGTGCGAGTTTGCGTGGCGTGGTCCTTTGCACCAAGCTTAGCGCGCAGCCTCTTGTCCGAGGCAAAACAGCAAGGAAAAAAAAACAGACTTCAACCAGTGCCTTTTGCTCAAACGGCAGCAGCGACCGTCGGTAGTCAGGTACTGTGTCTCAGCTCATCGTCAAGGGCGGGGAGTCGGAGCAATTGAACTTTTGAACGCCTCCTCAGCTTTTGGCGCGTCCATGTGGTTGGGTTTCTTATTGCCACCAAGGGTTGATGGTGGCTAAACATGTGTCTCGATGCTTTTGGAAAGAAAAAATAAAAAACCGTAATAAATTGTCCCATTATAGCATGCTATTATTAAGTCCATCTCGCTTCCGCGAACCCGGCAAATTAGGGAATGTCACTAGCGAGCCCGAGCGCCTGGAACCCGGACTCCCACTGTTGATCGTGAAACCCATGCCATGTCACCACTCGGCGCTAATGGGAGTTACCGACCCAATGAGATAGTGTAGAGCCACGGCCGCGGTTCAGAAACACTGCATCACTGTCTTGCGAATGGTGGTCAGAGTATTGTGGCAAATCGGATCAGCCGCGATTCATTCAATCCATGCTGCTTCACTGAGACATCTCCAAGCCTCTGGGGAAACAGGGCAGACAGCTCAGAGACTCTGCTTGTCTTGCCTTGATACCCGTGAACGGCTAGTTCAGTTGGGGCTGGAATGCGTACGTCAACTCGGCACACTCACAAATTCCTGCCTGAATACTTAGGCATGGGACGCCAGGTCCAGATGGCAGGTGAGGCAAAAGGACCGTGTTCGAGACATGAAAGCCACGGACTTACTCTGTAAGGTTTGGACAGTCGCCAAGCCTGGGGAAACCTTTGCGCCCCAGTCTCTAGCGGGTTCAGTTGGGTGGCAGAGCTAAAACAATTTTCTTTTCAACGTCAGTCCATTCCTTAAAGCAACACCAAGGAGAACGCGGAGTCCACGTGGCCCTCGGGATTTCTATTACGTTCACGTTTACCAACGACTCATCGGGTTACCAAGTTTGCCAGTCAGTGAATCCATCCAACTGCAGTAATTTATCTCCACATGGAAAATTTGCCAATTGTCCGTAACACTGGTCCGACATTCTGTCCGCGCGCAAAAATATTTGGAAAGCAGTCGTTAGAATGGTTGATATAGGTCGTGGCCAGGTATGAGTCGGCATTTGCCGCCTTGTGGTGAAGGTACTCTGGCCCGGCCACAACCAGACTAACCAAAATAAAAAGGCCAGCGCCAACGATCAGTGGCGAGAGGTTATGGGCCGAAATCCGATAGAAATTCAGAAGAAGGTGGCATGTGCCGGACACATCGATCAGTGGCGGTTTCTGGCTCCTAAGATTGTCTCACCAGTCATTCACGATAGACGTATCATTGGCATTTTCAGGCGCAACATTGCCAGCAGTGCCACTTCCCTCAGTATGCGCGTTTTAATGCCGATTCACCCACGATAATTATTCAAATCTCCAAACCAGCAAGACTAGATCGGCAAAATCCTAAGGCAACGACAGAAGTTCTCGGGTATTTTTATATAATAATCTATATGCATTAAGATCAATGCAGTGGCGCACAAAGAATACACAGCTCCCGTGGCTTGTGCTGAACCCAACCGAGGTCCACCCATTGGCCGTGTGATGGAAATTGTGTGGAAATATTGTGTGATGCAACGGTATATACTGTGTAAGAGGTATCTCTCGATTAGGATTAGCCCAACTTCCCTATAGAAGGGGGTTTGATTCCGAGTGCCGGGGCCTAGGCCGGAGGTTTTCCCCCGAAAGCGCTCTCTCGTATGACCCGGGGCAAAGGGGCCATACATATCATCTGTATTTAGTCTAGTGCATAGTTCCAAGCGATTAGATAGAAATAACAACAGACGAAAGTCGCCATCATCATCAATAGAATACACAGCATGCACTGGGCAGGATACCTAGTCGTTTTATCTGATGGTCTTCAACCTATCTATGCCTAGAGAGATCGCCAGTTTCCATGGTGATAAATTGCTAGGTATTATTTTTCTCGCAAAAAGTGGCATGATTATGGCGAGCACTAGATGCAGCATGGGTGAGGCGGATTTTCGTCATTCAGGATTAAAAGGCATCTCTACTCTCAATAAACAACATACAAGAACTCGGTAGATGAATAGTCCTCGGTATTCAATTGTCGGATACAGTTTAAAACCAACCCAAGAAAGGAATTTTGGAGTATGTTCATATGTGTGGAAATTAGTTACGACTAAATTCAAGGCAACCATGACGAGCTTGCTCTCTCGCTCCTAGTTAAATATTGTGATATTTTGAAGAAAATAATATCGCTGACTCCTCTGTTATTTTTATACTAAGCCGACTGCATGTGCTAACCTTATGAAAAGTCGAAAAAAAAAACTGGCTCACTTTTTATGCGTCGCGCTTTGTTTAAGTGGACCAATTCATCAGAACCGTGGTTGCTCGGAGAGGTACCACGCAAAATCAATCAGAGGATCTTCGATTAAGGTTAAATACGCGGATGATAAAAATGACTAATCTAGACCGGTTCTCTGTTTTTATTCGTTTTGTTCTCAAATGGGGTTGCACAACATACCCTGTAGTTGTCGGAATTTTAACTGCCCGCTTGTTATTCTCATCACGGGACTCAAATAGGTTGTACAGTGCACCTTAAGCAGCACGAGTGAGGGACAGCGAATTTCAAGAGCCAATTATGAAAAGTCTATCTGGTTTTCGTTGACTGCGCACACTTATAGGTTGGTCTCCGCAGAGGTAATGCGATACTAGCATCATAAGAACCAAGATGCCAGAAAACAACCATCAGCACGGAGTAAAGAATATAGCCATGGTTGGCCCCAATGTATAAGTGCATTTGGATACAAGGATACATCACGAGATCTTCATTAGTGGCCGAAATGCCACTCGAAGCCGCAAAAGATGAGGTCCGTGGCCGACTCACCAGCCCAACGTTGCCCGATATGGCTGAGCACTTAGCGATGTGATTGAACTAGCGGAGATAAGCAGGAGCAGAATGGAGGGGGATATCATTGCTTCGAAGCAAGCCACACGGCCTGATCAGGCCAGACAAGCTCCACGCAATGGGTCAGGAGGACACTGGCTGTGCTAAGTCTATGGCTTTGCGGCCTAGGAAATTTCGCTCGCAGCATCAAGAAGCCTCTCATGGGCTCCCGGAAATGTCCTGGCTTCGCATTCACTTGCATGCCAATCAATGTGCGATTGGTATGACTGGTTGCGCCTGTCGCAGGTGCCCAGCCGGTTTAAAAGCGGCCTGTATGTACGCGCGCTGCCATTCCTAGCGACTAGTGTTGGCGATGCGGTCATTATGCAGCCTGCAACCCACAGCTACGTTAGCCACACATGACCTTTAGAATCTAGCGGCCTTCTCAAAGTGTAAAAACTGAGTTTGTAATATGCGCATCGCTAGCTGTTCGATGGAAAATTAGCGGAGCGTTTCCCAATAGCCTGAACCAACTTACACAGCCTGAAAGAGAGTAAGGGATGGGTTTCCGGAACTATAGAGGGGCACGTGGAAAGTTCGAACAATCCAAAAATAGTAGGTAGAGTGCCTATCCCCGTCGCCTGCAGTGTACGAGCGCTACCCAGAAAACAGAGGATGCGCCGTAAAACAACCTTGACGCGAATGCATCCGTTGAACTCGACTCCCGTCGGTAATGCCGCTAGTGTCTGCTCCAGGGAGTGCCAACGTCAGATCAACAGCTACATTAAAGTGCAAATGCTCTCTCCCGTAGCCACCGAATCCACCGGCAGTTCGCCTTGGCTTATTGTTGCTGTGTCTAGTTCCGCCTGCTGCGGTGAAGGCGATGATGCCTTGGCGGCGCAGCTACACCGATGGAGGGGCTCAACCTCACCCTCGACTGGAGAGGCTCCAGCTGTGACGTCGGAGCAGAAAGTGGATGAGGTGGCGACAATATCGCAGCACAAATGTGTTGTTTGAGTGAAGAAATCCACCTCACAGACCTCGCCAGCCCCCCTCGGGACGCTAATGGCCATGCCAGTTGTAATAAAGGATTGCCGGCCCGTTGCCTCGCCATATTGTTCTTTCATATTCTATATTCGTGACTCGTATTTTGGATGTAGGCTTGAAGCGCGGAATGATTGTCTTGCAGAAATTGCGCAAAAGGTCTGGCGGCTCAGGCGGCTCAGACGCCTCAACCGAGGGCATGTTCTCGAACCTCGCGGAGAGCAGCATCTCTGCACCCATCCAACGAACACCACATCGAGCAGCAAAGACCAGCGGGGTAAAAAGGTCTCGACTGACTGGTGCCCAAACTACCTCGTTCCAGGACTTTCCCACATCGAACCAGATGGCTTCATGCTATTTCTCTTCCGCGTCGTTGTTGTCTTGTTGGCCGTCATTAGTGTCGCCCTGCTCCTCCGCCATGAGCGCTGCACAAGGCTCGCCTTGGGCCAAATGCTCCTCCACCAGGCACCTGGCATTCTGACTTGGCAACTGATACCCACCAAATCCATCGCGCAAAATCGAGCCATGCGACGCCGGTTCCTTATACAGCAGCGCAAACAGAACCGGAGCCCGGCGGGTCTAAGGCGTCGCCGATCCATAAAATCCCTAGGACTGGCCTCCGTGAAAGCGAACGATAACGGCTCCGCGAGACCTCCATCCCCGGCTGCTTCCTCTGATGGCCATGCCAGGTTTGGTGGCAATGGGCTCACCCTGCCACATGGTAAGACCCGCTCGAGATGCAGTAAAATTCAATGGTGTTCGTTGCTGACTCTCTCTATAAGCGGTTCCTTTTCAGAAGCCTATGCAGCCCGATGGGGCTGTCCTCTGTGAACCAATGCTGCCCCCAACGCTGTCTCGCCGGCGGGTTACGGGCCTCAAAGCTGCAGCTGCAGCCGTAGTCATAGCCGACACCCCTGTCCACCGGCGCAAAATTTGCCAGCTGTCTCGAAAGGCGTGCCGCGGAAAGGTGCTGGAACCCTTTCTCGGCTTACTTACTCACATCGGAGGGCCCGTCGCTGGGTTTTGGTTCCGCATCGCTCGGTGGTGCATCAGATCCTGCCCAGCAGACGGTAGCGGCCCCTCAAGCTGGAACGGAGGCGGGGCCCGAAGAGAGAGCGGTGCTGGCGATGGCCGGCGCAAGCGCAAACACAGAGCGAACGAAGACCAGGACCAGGAGCCTGGCAGCGGGAACAACGAGGGCAATAGCAACGCCGGAAACAATGACGACGCTGGGGGCAATGGCAACGATGACAGAGCCGTCAGGGAGCGGTCTTTTCTCTGCCCCTTCGCTCTCCATGACCCTGTGACATACATTCGTTGTTTCGAGTTCAAGCTAAACAGATGGAGCGATGTTCTCCAGCATATTAACCGCCACCACTGTCATCAAACGAATCACTACTGTCCGAGGTTTTACAACGAGTTCGACACGGGCCGAGACTTCAGCGCTCACATTGTTAGATGCGAGGGCGCGTTGCCACCGCCTAATCACTTTAAAAGAGAATTTGCAGGAATAAAGAAAATCCTCCGAACGTTGAAGCCTGCGAATGGCGACGACCGCCCTAGGGACGTCATAAATTTTGAATGGCTATGGAATATGTGTTTCAGCAACGAACCTCTTCCTCGATCGCCGTTCATAGACCCTCTCCTCACTGAGTGCGCCAACATCCTCCGCAATAAACACGAGTCATTCGTCCGTGAGATGATGCAAAACCTATTGGCACCCCGTGGAGTTGCTGAGGAAGCCATAATCCGAGATTCGGATATCCTGTTATCTGTGATTTTTGACATCTCAGACCAGCCGGCTATAGCTAAAGCAATGTCGTGGCGTTTCCGTCTTGATCCCGCCGCTCTTCCTGGCGGCAGCGCTGATTCCGGCGACGGTAATGTCAACTGCAGATTTGAGCACTGGTGGAATGCCAGTGCAGCATGCTCGAACTGGCATGTAAATCATTAATTACAGCCCATCCCTGGTTTGGATGTCCTCCCCGATGGTGCCTACCACAGTACGTTCGACGCCCTAAATGCTGTTAGCCCAAGCCCGGCTTCGCTCAGCCGTTTCGCCGTCCAGCCTCTCCGGGCCGGCTCGGTCAGCGGCGCTCCAGCTGAAGGGGAATTTCCCGATGTTGATTCCTGGCTGTGATTTTAGTGCGCGCATTTGCGCACTGCGTTTTCCACTTCGTCCACTACCATGCGTACTCTGGATTTGGATACTGCGCAAATTATGACGCATGATGAATTTATTTAATACGTCACAATATAGACAAAAGTATCAAAATGAATGAGCATGTGTGTGGCGGTGGACGTTTGTTTAGGAATGTTCTTTGATTGGAGTGCGTCGATTTCCTGGTGGTTTAGGTTTTGGGGGACCACAGTTTGGACTACGTGTGAACGAAGCTTATATTTTCTATCGTCTGGTGCAATGGTAACATCGTAAATGGTGGAATATACTCTTAAAACTAAGCGCCGCCTTCATTATTCCTAGTGCGCAATATTTTCGTCACACTTGAATTCATCCGTTTGCATCGTCCCTTCTCTATCAATCTGGAGTGCGTGGTCTCTCAATAAACTTTCGCTTGCTTCTAGGCTAACATTTCCCTCCGCAAGGCCACACGCTAAGACGGCTGCTTATAGCGCTTTCGTGAATTGTTAGGCGCTATTTGGCCCTGTAAATAAAAAACCACTGGGTAATTTTTCCAAGATTCCTGATACAAAATAGAACATGACAATAGAAAAGGTTTTTTCTTTCTTGGTTTATTTGGAAGAAAGAAAGAAAGAAAACCCGACAGAAAATGCTCGATGCAATATTTTCGAGCTGTGCAGGCAGATAGAAGGTGAAGCCACAAGCACGCCGGTCGCATGCCTTTTTACAGCTGAGCGCACGACTTGCTGCAGCCGACGTTATCCTCCATAACCTTCGCCACCAAATCCCCAAGAACTAATTTATGAGCGTGTTCTAGAATTCTCTCTACCATTTTTCTTGACTGGCAAAGTGGCACAAGATGCCCCAAAAACTCTGCTATGACACCTTTCCCATGTTTGGCCCAGTGATCACGCACCATGCCTGTGGCTAGCTCCATACCACTGTGAAGATAGGCTACTGGCACATGTTTCTCATCTGGGAAAATGGTGTGCCAGATGCGCCTCCATCGTCTTCGCTCACCAAGACATAGTTTGTCGCGCTTTGTGAGCCTGGCCTTTTGATATTCGGTTATGCCAGGAAAAGTCTCCCCGCAGTCCTTCAACCTGCACTTCCTCGAGCGAATGTGATGGTCGCGCATCATGAAATTCTCAAACTTGATTTTACAAATCGGGCAGTAGGGTGGTCTCAGGTGGTTATGCCCAAGATGCCGGATCACGTCCTCGATGGACTGCAAATCATGGTGCTGAAGGCAACCTTTGTATTGGGATCTGTCAAGTCGGTAGAAGGGGCAGGAGAAGTGAAAATACCCCTCAAATTTGATCTCCCCAGGCTGTTGGTCAGACTTGGTTATCCTCAGTCGTTTCCGAGATGGAAGTCGGTCGTCTGGAGGTGCCTGATACTCCGCATTATTTAGAAGATTGCAGATTTTATGGTATGCAAAGTCTCTTAATTCCTTTCGGTTTAATTGTATCCTTTTCCAAAGGGCCAGTAGGTCGTCCCTAAGACTTTCATTCAAGTCCGCAAGATCTTCGGAATCTTGAGAGCTAGCATCGACAGTACGCATTGATTCCGAAGAAGTCATCGATTCAGAGTCTGAGTCTGAGTCGGTGTCGGTGTTAGTGTCGCTCTGACTTTCAGTATCCTCGTCACTACTAACAGAACTGTCGTCAAGTTCAAAGTCATCTCTTTGTCTCTTGGTTATAATTGATTTGGGAGCAAGGTCAAAATCCTTGCAAGAATCTTGGCCGAAATCCTTTGGGCGCATTTCCAGGCATTTTGATGATTCGGTAACTCCCTCATGCGCAGTTTCAGTCGAGTCTTGTTGACTCTCATGAGTTCCAGGTATGCTTTCATTTCCAAAACCCGTGGAAATTACCAAAACCCGCTGTGTTGATCCCACTGGAACGAAATTGTCTCGTTTTTGGAGGTAGACGTCGAACCCACTGTGAGGAATTCCCCCTTGTACTTGATTTATATCGAGGCGGATTCGCTTATGCTTCCTTGACACGTATGTTTGGAGTTGCATTCCTCTCACTCCTAGAGAGTGGTGGTGAATTCCCTGGATACTCTGACGCGTAGAAAGGTCGTGTGCGTAAAGTGTTGGGTTAAATGGCTGTTGGGAAGAGGGATATCGATTTATGTGAGAGGAATGCACCAGTAGGTGCGTGATATCTAAACTCGCTGAATTTCCAGGCATGCAGACCAGGTTATGGTTCGTGCTCTCAGAGTCATAAGCATGCCATTCTAGCCTTTCGCAGCATTCTATGCCCCATTTTTGCCACAACATATTGCTGAGATAAATAGCTAAATAAAGACCTGGAGTGCATGTGTGGTACTGAACTGCGTACTTAACCTGACAGAATGGACATTTGGCGTTAAGAGGGCCATTGTATTCAACTAGAAACGCGATCTTTTTCTCATATATATACAGGAGCCCCATCAGGCATTGAGTCCATGAAAATTTACAGACCTACGGTCCTGTTGTCCTTTTGACAAGGGCAAAATTCAATTGCAAGATGTTCCTGTTCTGATTGGCCAGAAGTGCGATGGGCGACCGGGGAGTAATGATGTTCGCTTTTGCAAACATCCGGTCTCGTCGTGGTTTGATAGTCACATAAGAATTATAATAAGAAGACTACCATTAGTCAGAACTAGCGAGCTGCACCAATTTTGCACTACTAAAGCAGTGTTGCAATATTGTAGATGATTGATGACGTGTTTTAGGAAAGGCAGAAATCCACATGCTCCACCAAAATTAAAAAAAACATTCCACGCTCCAGGCGATAAAGGAGCCCGATTCCTTAGCTGAGTTTACCGAGTTCAGGGTGCATGTACGCTGGCCAAGGATGAGGTGAGGCAGTGGACAAGTGAAGATGGGGATGATTCCGAGGCCTACCGTAGCGGGTTGGGGCCAAAATTGAAAGAATGATTACTTGCTCCAACTTGTTTTAGCGTCGAAATTGTCACCTCGATGTCACTAGATGATAAGCCCACTTACACTTTTGGTTCTTTCTACTCCAGAGAGAGTGCCTTGTTACAACACATTTGTGGTCTTCTCCAACGAGCAAGCCCCTTGCTTGGACGTGGCAGTCCCATGGAAGACCAATCAGACGCCACTTTGCTGACTCGGCTACACAATTGTGTTGATGGCTGGGAGGCTAGTGCATGTATGATGTAGTCGGCTGACCAGAAGTGTATGATTTTTTTTTTTTTTCAAGACTGCGCCTCGATGCACTCGTTCCAATGCGATCGCGTGACCAATTGGATGACGACGCAACAGTGCACATCGACGCCTTTGTTCAAGCCTGAGGCCAATATGCATACTCGATGGACCGCTTTGGTTCGCATTTCCCTCCGATTAGGCCGTAATTCCCGTGCAAAGCTCTCCCTGAGGAGCCTGATTTTGGAACCCTCCCGTCTGGCTCATCGAAATTTCCATAACACGAAGAAACCCTTTTGCGGTGCCATAGGGCATAAGGCTCATCATGGCTATAGACTGGAGCAAATTCCAGGGAGATGTTGAACGACTTTATCTTCATGAGCGCAAGAGTGCCACGGAGACTATTAGGCACATCAACGAAAAGCATGGATCTAAAATCACGTACGGATATCTCCTCGCTCTAATTTCCATTCCTAATAGCACAATAGGCTCCGCCAGTTCAAGTTTAGATATAGTGGCCTGAAGAAATTGCAAGCCAAAGAATGGATGGCAATCATCTACCAGATCCGAAGAATCTTCAAGAGCGAGGAATATGGAGTTTATCTATACAATCATCAGCAAAGCTCCAAGCGAGTAGAAAGAGCCTTTAGGCTTTATGGAAAGCAAACTCATCACTCGAACTCCATTGGCAATCGGTTCGAGAGCACCATCTCACAAACGCGACCAGTACAACTAACCAATTCCAGATCTGGGTATAAACACCGTAAACCAACATCGTATTGAGATCCGCACAACAATCAAGAACCGCGGTAGCTCTATATATCATGAGGAACCAGATGAATCTAGAAGGACCGATGATCAGGCGTTAAGCTCGAATGGTTTTGAAGGATTCCACCAAAGTATGAGCGCACAATGTGCCACGTGGGATTACATGAATCCCTTGGACATATCGAAGGATCAAGAAAACTTCAAAAAGGTGTGGTCAAATTTGAATGGGGAGGAAGAGGGCTTCAACTCCCTCGACTTCGAGCAATGGCATTTTGATTCGTTTGAATTCTCGATTTCAGAACGGTTTTCAACTGGTCAAGCATTTGAGAACCGATCACCAAAAGCTTTAAATATAAGCTACTGTCTCTTTTGGAATGACATGCAAGGTAATGGAATTTTGTTGAGGACTATCGTGAAATTCTTTTGCTAACCACAGAAAACTAGATATTGGTTTCGTTGCCCTTAGTCTCGCGGGGTTGAGCAAAGATACCATTAATGGAGACCGTAATCCAGTCGAAATTGAAATGATTCAACAGATTTTCAAAGGAAAATGTGGCTGGTTGTTCTCACAGCTTATAAAGGAGGATTCTAAGCTCAGAACTCTCGAGAAAGCGGCATTTCAAGTCGAAGCCATTATTTCGAGCCGCCACAGTAATTCGATCATATTGATTGAGAGTAGCGATGAAAAGACTCTGAATCAAATCTTTTTGATCATCGCCTATCTTATCTCCAACAACAATTTGGAGGAAGTGCTATTTTCCCATTTCATATTTTGGGTTATCGATAATCGCTTGGTTCCGCAACTTAACCTATTTCTATGCCTGGTAGTTTCCTATGGGATGGTATTCCGAAATACCCTTTTAGATTTAATACCTAAACTCAAGCGGTATGATGAGTTGGAATTGCCTAGGCGAAGCTTGTTGGCATCCTATCCCGGAGAGTCTCTTGACATGATTCAGCAGGGAGACAAGAGGCTTTTCCGTGGCTCAGCAGGGATTGAAATCCTTGTTGAGGCCATACGAGCAAAGCATTGGCAAGCGATTAGATATCTAGTGAAAGAAGGCGTGGATATTAATGGCAAGAGCTCCGATGGCACTCCGCTAGCAGCTGCCGCAGAAAAGGGATCAACCGACATAGTATTCTATCTCATCGAATCCGGGGCCGATCCCAACAGCGACATGCCAAATTCAGCTCTTCTAGCAGCAATAGAGCAGAAGGAATTTACAGCTGCAAGGATCCTCCTACAAGCAGGTGCCAATCTGGACTTAAGCTGGCATGTTCGGGGTATGCCGATGATACAATGGTTGGGAACAGAACCACCAGCAGTGCAAAGTGAATTTCTAAAAAACATTGCTGATGATAAAACATTGAAAATACTTTTTCTTATTAAGGCGGCTGAAAAAGGCGAATCCGTCTTCAAGCGGCACTTAATTGACCTTAAGATAGAGAAGGATGAGTTCCTAGAGGAAGCTCTGTGTTTTGCCATCAAGTTTGGAAGTGATGGGGCCGTGAGAACTTTGTTGTATCATGGTATAGATCCCAGGGTTCAAAAGTACAAAATTCAACATGAAAAGGCGATTGGAAAAGCATCGAGTGATGAAATTAACCCATTCATGCTTGTGCTCAACTGCGAAAAAGACATCATGCAGAACATATTATATCATTTCAGAAAGGCTGGCGAAAATTTGGCAAGGGAAACGCTTCAAAAGTCCGACGAGAAGTGCAAAAGAGAAGGGATTCAGATACTAGACGACTTCATTCTCGCCCTGGCAAAGGCTGGATTTGACCTCCAAATTGTTGGACCTTCCGCCTTGGAGGTGATTTTAACTCGAAGAAATAATTCCTCTGGCCTCAAGTACGGAGATTCGCTTTTCCAATGCGGAATATGGCTTGACTTGGGCTGCCCAATAAATGGATATGGCCTACGTGGACTGAGTGGGCTGCAAGCAGCCGCAAAGAGCGGAAATCTTACATTAGTGTTGGAGTTCATTAAGCGCGGGGCCAACGTCAACCTAGAGGCAAGCGAGGACGGACTTACTGCTCTCCAAGCTGCCGCAAAGAGCGGAAGGTCTGCCATCGTAGATTGCTTGCTTGACGCTGGTGCTGATTGGACGCTTCCGCCTGCGAAAGGTAATGGATTTACGGCACTGGAGGCGGCAGCATACCCCGAGCCCGGAGATCCGCGAATAACTGAAACAGATGTTATGAGTATCTTGAGAAGGTTAATTGACGTTGGGGCACCAATAAACCGCCATGATGGCAACGCCAGTCGATTGCTACTGGGGCTAATTACATCAAACTTTACTAATTGCCTTGCCTTGGTGCTCCAGAAGGGAGCTAGAGTGGAGGGTGTGGCATCAGTCTCGTATGGAATTCTCCTCTCACCTTTACAAGCTGCCGCAATGCAACTAAATATCAGAGCCATAGAGCTTCTGGTCTCTAAAAAAGCCGACGTTAACGCTCCGGCTCACTCTGACGGAGGCTACACCGCGTTACAGGCGGCTATGTTCAAGGGTGACATTCCGTCAGAGCAGCTGGCTGTTGTCGAATTCCTATTGCTACATGGTGCCAATGTGAATACATCGCCAGCGGAAAATGCTGGACGCACAGTCTTGCAGGAAGCGGCCTTTTCTAAAAACGCCAATCCGGATATTATAAAACTCCTACTATCTCGGGGTGCAGATATCAATGCCTCGCCCGCAAATTGTAATGGGTTTACCGCACTGCAAGGAGCAGCATTGCGCGGCAACATGGAAATCATAAGACTCCTAGTCGAAAGCGGTGCGGATGTCAACGCGCCCGCGGCTCTTAGGAATGGTCGAACCGCCGTTGAAGCTGCAGCTGAAAATGGGAAATTGGATGCATTAAAATTGCTCCTGAATTGTGGTGCAAAGCCGCAGCATCCCGAGACTGGGTTTGAAAAGGCCATCGAATGTGCTGCTAACAGAAGGCATTGGCACATTGTTGATTTTCTTCGACAACATGAAAAATTGATTGGATCTCGCAACCAGTTACCTCCACGCAACATGATAGAAATGTAAGTATCTTAGGAAGAAAATATACGTGGTGGATTTATGCTCTGCAGTGCATCGAATTGTCGTGGCCAGGCTTCATGTGTTTTTTATATCTACTTGATAAAGCCCTGCCGCTCCTAGCTCGACAAGGTTTTAGGGGAACCAAACTTGTGGCTCGCTGACTAGCTTTGAAAAGCTGGTAGCCACAGTTGTTTGCAAATCTGGATCAAAATATTTTCTTATATACCGTTTGCTAACTGTCTTGACTATCGACGCGATACCTGAAAGTGTCATGCTACTATAGTATCTAAAATCTATCACCGTGATAGCTGTCGAAGGATTTGTTGCGTTTGAGACATAGCACCTAGATCCTTTGCCGCCACATCCCAGCGCTTGGATCGAGACTGCCACTCAGGCGAATCGACAAGACTCTCAACCCTCGTTTCGCGATCGCTACCAAACACTGTAATGTCATCTAAACCATTTCCATCCTTGAGCTGATCCAGAAACATGAAGCCAAGCCAATGGCTCTGTAACGCACGACATAGCTCCATATTTGTGGCCTTGTAGCTGCGCTCCTGTACTGCTTTTGGTGGTGTTGAATGATTGTTGGCAGCCTGGCCTGGTTCCTGGTATCCCTGTCTGATGCCCTTATCGGCGAGAATAATCGCATCGTGAAATGCTTCAAAGAGATAGATAAGACCCACGCAATGATGGGCCACGCCTTCATCGGGACCAGGAAATGGATTGCCGAACGCCTCGTGGAAAGAATAGACGGTCTTTGCCTCGGGCTGTCCAGCTACGCGTCGGAGACTCCTCAAAGACGTCCTGGCAAGGTGAACTGGAGCCTCGAAGACCCTGTCATTGACGAACGAGACCAGTCCAGCATGGAGTTCTTGGGGAGGTGTTGTTTCAGTAAGATTGTAGGCATGCATCACCTCTGACCGTAGGGTTGAGTCCGCATATCCTGTGTTGAATGCAGATTGGGTTTGCTCCCAACTAAGGGCTTTTGGCAGCATAAAACTGCCTGCCTGTGGTTCCATAAGCTAGAAATCTAATAACCAACCGGTGATATGGTTTAGTACTTACTTCACAGTCCGTGACACCCATCATCACCTTTATGGGACTAGTGTCTGACTTGGGTAGTTCACCTCGACTATCCACGGGTCCAAAGTCGAACTTAGTATTCCCTTCAGCCGCAGTCCCCTTATGAATGGTGACGTCGTCCAAAGCGGTAGGGAATACGCCCAGTCCAAGCTTTCCTACTGCATCCAACAGATCGGCAGCAGGAACCTTTCGAAGTTGCCGCACTCTTTCGGACTCGCTTGTATCCGTACTTATGCCGAAATGCTTGTACAGGCCGGCCCAACCCTTATCTAATTCTTGAACCGGAGTTGGTCCAAGAGTTTCAAGTGCTCCGGATTGCATAGCGGCCTTCTTGAAAAGTGGCTTGCTTGAACTCTTTTCCGCCTCCATGACATGGCAGTGAACAGACACAGCGCCAGCCGATTGTCCGCCAATTGTGATACTGTCGGCATCGCCACCGAAGGCTCCGATGTTCCGTGATATCCAGGTGAGGGCAACCTTTTGGTCTCGCAGGCCAAAATTGAGACCACGGATCTGGGTGTTGTCCTGGCTGTTGAGAAGATCCGTGGAAGCGGCGAATCCAAATATGCTCAGTCGGTAGTTGATGCTCACTGCGATAATGGGCGTTCCCCGCTCAAGAGCATTCAACACAAGGCGGGATGGATCTAAAAATCGTATCAAAGATGAGAAAATGGGACACATAAGAGAGATGTTGTCACTCACCCCACATGGGGTCAGTCGCGGCACCGAATGCCAAGCCTCCCCCATGAATCCACACTAGTACGGGAAGTTTAGCCGTGGCGGCATCTATTCCATGGCGCTTTAATGCGGCTGTACTGGGCCGGATGATGAACAGATTTAAGCAATCGAGCTCAGATTCTTCATCGTTGGGAAACGGGAGATATGATTGAAAGGTGCGTGAATTATTGGGTCCCGGAGGCTGGATGCATTTGGGCCTACAACGAGTTGTTAGTGACGATTCAAACCTCCTTGGAAAATCTGCAACTTGCTCACCCATTCTTGGTGGCCTCAAAGACATCATGTTGGAGACGCCTCCGCAACTGAGAATGCTCCCAGCGACCATTGACTGTTCCATAGGGAATGCCACGGAATTCCTCCAGGTCAGAAGAGACAGGCGATGGTTTGCCAACTACTGTCTGAATGTGGCTTTCCGGTTCCAACGTAGGGAGTTGGACAACGGCAGGGGTTTCGGGCTGCGTGGATGACATGGTGAATAACTCGCAGCAAATGGTACTCTTGGAAGCTGACAAGTTGAGGGAGAGGAATCATTTGGATCAGAAGGCTCGGGAAACCCGGTGGGATGACGTGCGCAGACGGGGCAAGCCCGAGATTCACCATATTGGGCTTAGCGTTGTGATACTCCAATGTCTCCGCAAAATCTTCTACGAGCAGGCTGCGTAAGTATCGATGGATTGGTTGAGCATTTGAGATAAGCTTAGATGAAAATGCTTTTAAAGTTTTTGCCGTGACTATAATATTTGAAAATATAACTGAGTTCAGTGAATGCGTCCCGATGGTGTGGCCAACCAAGCCCGGGATCCGTTTTCCGAATGCTAGTTTCCAAGCGTGAGGAATGGGTGGTTGAGCTGAGTGTTCAAACCAGCCATAAGCACTAAACCAGAGCTTCTAGGTGGGTTGTCACATACTCTTTCATTACTGGGCTACTATTAGCCTGATCCAGCTAGGCGATGATCTCTTCTCTCTGGTCGGATTAGTATTAGAACTCAAAACCTTCCAATGACTTGAAAACAGGCGATATCTTCAGTAAAAAGCAGCCAAATTATAGAGGGAATGAAAATTGATGGGCGGGTTGTCTTGGTAGTTATCAAGATATGCGCAACGATGACAGATAGAAAATGCAGTACGGTTCACCCTAGCCCTAACCCTAACCCTAACCCAGCACATGAACAAGTTATTCTGGGAAGTACAAACGGTGCCGGAAGACACGCTGGAAGGAACACCCAAACCCCGATAAGATTATTGATTACGGCATATTCCACTGGATATTTAGGCGCTCGAGCTAGAGCTAGATTGTAAATTGTAGGGCTGAAATATTTGAGTTTTGACGCTTTGCAAGAGTGGCTCTTGCGTGCCACCAGTGCGGCCGAAGTAGGCGCCCATGGTTCCAATTGAGTAGAAGTTAGCTGAATGCTTACTTATTGCGTGTATTCAAATTGCTCCAATCCCGTATTGTTTCATACTACCTTGTCATCGGGTATACCTTCAAAAGGAAAACCGCCAAAGATGACAAAAAAGTAGTCCCCAGTGTCCCACCCTGCCGCAGGCTGGACGAGCGCCATTCGAATGAAAAGCCAGAACTTGGTCATCCTAGCATCGTATCCATCTTCTCAAGACGTGCTGCAGAGCATGTGAAGTGACGTCTTTGCGCACCTGCCCGCTCCTTACCAACTGGCAACCATGCTCGAGATAAGAACTAGCTTTACTTTCGCCTCGCTACAGCGGTTGACTAAATACTGGACTTTGTATTATCGGAAGAGATGTACTATGAATGGCTGACTTGTGGTCTTAATAAAAATAGTATTACTTAGCCTTTTGTCAAGGTATGTATTTTGCCAGAGCTTTTTTCTAAATAACAGCAGCACTCGTTTGTTCTTTCGCTTTGAAGCATTCTTGTCTTCATTACAGATACTTGACTCTACTTGGCCATCACCCCGGAAAATCTCTTCCACTACTTGCCGAGCCAAGGCGCAAACTTGAGCTTCGCCCTTCTCCCGTGCTGCCTGGAGAACAACAATTCGTTTGTTGTGCAAAACGATCACAACGAGGAAGCTTGCACTCTAGACCCTACAGCGTCCAACATGTTTCTCGTATCGAGCGCAATCGATCCGTTGCGGGTTACAAACAACATATCCTCCATCGCCGTGGTCAAGCGCCATGCTCAGGACGGGCAGACGTATCAGTACCTGGCACCAAGCGACACTGCTACCAACGTGGCCCAGGATTACACGGCCCACACCTTTGGCATGAGTTCGACATGCTCACCGCTCAGCAAGCTTTATTAGCTCGGGGATGAAATGACTGGTGCGTTGTCGCCTTGGAACTGCACGGATAACGGAGTCTCCGGCGACTACACGGACAGCATTGCATTGCAGTATTATTCAGATTCGGATCTTTCTCCAGAAACCATTATTGACATGTATAGGTTCGGCAATCCATTCTACTTTGTTGCCGATGTAGACATCCCTAGTGAATGGCCCGCTCCGTGCGATGATCCCGAAATCGCCACGCAGCTTATGGGACATCGGGCTCTGATAACCAACTGCCCCACCACTGTCTACGATATCACGTACACCGTTCGCAATGGCTATGTTGTTGACTTCTCCACCTTCCAGAGCAGTTTCGGCGTGACTAATGCTCTCATGTCACCAATCGTATACACGAGCGCCGCAATTGACATGTTTCATCAGGCCCTCAGCTTCGCTGGGTTCAGTGATAACGCCCCAGGGATGCTGGATAACTGGGCGCTCGAATACAGCCGAGTAGCCATGGCAATGGGTGTCACTAGCCTACAGGGCGCACTAGCGACACATGCGTGATATCTGGAAACGGTAATCCTTGCTCGCGTCCCGTTGGCCCCGTTTGCTTGTCTTCTGTTGGCCAATATCATGTTTGTGGTCGTTGACGTAGCACCCGCTTACATGGCCGTCACGGCAGGAAAGGACCCAGAAACGCACAAGGTTGTTGAGCGAATGACGGCTGCCGGGGTGGTTGTTAATTATTTTGAAAAGCCACAACAAGCGGACGGCCAGGTGGAGAGGCTTGAAATGATGTTTGGAGAACTAGTTCAGGGCAAGGAACGACGAGTAGCTCTGGAGCGGACTGAACAGGGTGGATATTCTTTTCTGGTGAAGGAATAAGTTATTAAGCAAAGACGAAACCAAATTGTTATTAATTAATTGATTAATCAACCAGGGAATTCATATGCTACCCTTTCTATCAGACAATCAAGCCAACCATTACTCTCTCGTTGTATTTTGACTCCATTCCTAAGTGCAGCGCACCGATCAAGTGTTCCTCCCATCAAATACCTTTGCTGGCGTTTGATACAATAACGTTGCAGTATGCAAAGTTGGCTTCTCCAAAGGCCGCCTATTGCACAAAAGAAAGCGAACTCAATGCTCTAAAGCAACCATCGAAGAACCAAAGTATCAAACCACCCACACACACGGGCCCAAGCACCACGAAAAAAAGCCCGGAGACCAGTAGGGGCCGGAGTTTGACCATTGCCATTGGCAGCATTGGTGCCCTGCTCGCTGTCGCCAGTCCTGCGCTCCCATATCCCGTAAGCATCGGGCCACGGGAGATCCAAGAGATGCTGGGTGGGGACTCGATATTCCGGGTCAAGCTTCATGAGCGTGTCAATAAACAGCTTGAAATTTATCCACTTTTGCTCATCGAGGTCGTCGCTGCGCACATACTGTAAGAAGTCGTAGGGCGGCTCGGTTTTGTCGTTGATGAGACCGTCCTCGTTGAACCACTGGCTAACTAGCTCGGGATCACTCTCTTCGAGAAGAGCCTTGGGGAGCGGGCCAAAAATCAACTCAATCTCGCGAAGATGCTCCTTTGGATCGTAGCGGCCATCGGGCCCGGGGCGAGCGGTGAACATGCAGACGCCTCGGAAGACCTCGACGAGGACGGCACCGAGGTTCCACCAGTCTGTCCTTTCGTTCCACGGAGCTCCAAGGATGATTTCGGGGGAGCGGAATGCGGCAGGCTGGATATTATCCGACAGCCGTTGGTCAGACCAGCAGGCGACGCCCCAGTCTCCGAGCACAACGTCCAAGTTCATCATGTTGTCGTTGACGTTGAAGTAGTGGTTCAGAAGAGGCAAAGAACGAACAACGGTGTACTCCTTGCTGGATTTGTCCTGGACCGGCAACTCAATCTCCTTCAGATATCTCGATTCGATGAGCGAGGTGTCTCTGAACTTGACAAAAATGTTGGCCGGCTTGATATCTAGGAAAGGTCAGTATATTTAATAAAGCAATAAACTTGATGCGGAATTTTACCTGTGTGAATGACAAGGCTGTCATGGGCATAGTCCAAGCCCATGAGGAGCTGAGTGGTAAACTTTCTCATGATCGGTTCTGGGACTAGCTCATCAACGAACCAGCACGGGAAGCTCTCTAGAGTCTCTCCCATGGGCTCAAAAACAAGACAAACGTGGGTACCGTTGGGACCCTCGATCTCGAAGTCATCCTCGAGATGGCAGATGTGGTTGTGCCCAGGATGTTCCGGATCCTCGGTGCGCAAGTGCTTCAAGATTTCTCTCTCGAAAATCGGGCGCTCTGTGTGGTAGCACTCTGCACTAAGCACCTTGAGCGCGTAGTACTTCTTGCGGTCAGAATCGCTGGACTCTTGGCCGCATTCTTCGCTTTTCTCGAGTCAGCGTGAAAGATTGGGGTGGGTATGGTGATGGGCGTTCTTACGAAAACGACAAATCCTTGACGAGCCAGACTGTGGAATACATTCCGTAGCCAATCTTGCTCATAATCTCGTACTTTCCATTGTAGACGTCTCCGATGTAGACGGGATGAAAGCCTCCGGGGCGGTAAACTTCAGTACCCTCTTCAATCTTGGCATCAGCAGCCTCGGTGCAGACATGGTGGTCCTTGCCATTATCGCCTGTAGCCGCGCGAGCATCCTGCCCTGATGGACCAGCAGGAGTTTCCTCACGACAGGTGAGGCAGAAAGAGGCTCCCACGTCTTGGCTTTCTGCTTGCTCTTGATCCGACGACATGGTGGTTGAAGTGGTATGTTGTTGCGGAAAAGTGGAAAGTGGAAGAAACCAATCTCATCTAAATGAGGTCGCTGGTGGGGTAAGATATAGAGAAGTGTGCCGTGAAAGGTTTTGTGAACAAAGGGGGAGGGAAACTCCGTTCATGATTCACGGACTTTTTCACGCCTCTGTGTGACAAAGGTCGCCGAACAAAGATGTGCCAAGTGGCAAACACTGTAAATAAACCAGGTAAACAAACACTTGGTCCCGCGCCTAAACAAAGACTCATCCATGCAGTCACCCGCGCCAGAGTGCGGCAATTTGATTGGTTCATGTCATTATGGATTGGGATTTGACCATCTTCATTCCAAATTCTCATGCAAGGCCTAGTGAATCAACAATCACGTGATATTGATAGAAGACGGGGTAAGATCAAGTAAATGTATTGATGCTGAAATTAAAAGAGGCTATGGGTATAGCTCATGAACATAGAAGACGAGAATAAAGTAACGGAGACTCTGAGTCAGGGTCACGAGGTATCTAAGCAAACACAGCAACCTTATCCTTGCCCGATCCCACAGCCTTGATGCGGTATCCGATCTCAAGCGGGCTTCCTTCTGTCACAATGAAGTGGCTGTTATCCTCCGCCTCGCCATAGTGTGAGCCAAGGATGCGGTAGATGTTGGTGCTGACAAGGGCCAAGGCGTCCTTCTCGCTGACTCGGCCACCAGCGTTCTTGTAAACGGTACCAGCAGCAAATCCGAGATCACGAAGCTCCCAGTCCTCCTTGAGTCCAATCGCCGTCACCACACCAGCGTTGATGAGAGCGTCAATGCTGGTGCCGTTGGTCAGTGGCGCGCCCGTCAAAACCCGTCGCGTATCCCAGTTATCACCGATGGACTGCAGAGGCTCGAGGATGACACCCACGGACGCCGCGGCAAGTTCCTTGGCAACGAGATGGGCCTCAGCGCCTCCAATAATGGCCACCTTGAGCTTGGCAGCGGCACGCCCAGCAACTTGAGTGGATGCGAGCACGCTCTCGACCTCCGACTTGATCTTCAGTGCAGTAGCAATGCCGTCGGCGCCATTGATGGTCAGGGCAAGTACAAGCTCCCCGTTCAGTACCTTCTGAAGGTAGGCACCCTCAGAGTATGGGTTCGTGACAGGCTCTTTGGGAGCGGCAGCTGCAATGAGCTTAGAGCGAAGATCACCGAAGGCGGCAGAGTAGCTAGTGTCACCCCTCACGTTCAGGTCAAGGGTGTAGTGCACGGCCAAATCGGAAGCAAAGACGGCGCCCTTCTCAAGGCTGGTCAGAGCAGATGTCACAAAGCCCACGCTGGTGCCATGGTGAGTCGATCCGCCGGAATAGGTTGGTGCTGAGATGGCTCGGGTCACACCATACTTGGATGCAACGTGGAGCTTCTTGGTATCGAGCATCAGTCCATCAACGGCACGGGTGAAGGACTTCTTGTTGTCACCGTTGTCAGTCGAAGACTCGGCGTCAATGGCATTCAGTCCGAGGGTACCGGCAACACCAGTGAAAGCATGGATAAGATAACCGTTCTTCAGGTCTACCTTCTTCGCGCTGGCAGAAGCTGCCTTGAACTCTGCCTCGCAGGCTCCGATGCAGGCGATCTTGCCCTTGGAGAGAACCACGTTGAAAGGCTTTCCTTGGGTCTGGTACTTGTCTTCGTCGGAGATCAGGATCTTGGATACTCCCGTGAAGAATACATCCTCAATCATGGCAGGCTCTTCGACATCCTTACCAAGCGACTTGTCGGGTACGATGGGGGATTCATTTGGCTTCGACAATTCAACGGGCTCTTCGAACTGAGGAGTACCATCAATCCAAACCTGAACCGGAGCAGCTCCAACGCTCAAAGGATCACTGTCCCAGACTGCGATATCGGCGTCAAAACCAGGCTTAACCTTGCCCAATCGGTTTCCAAGACCCAACAATTCGGCTGATGCGGATGTCACACCAGAGAGAGCAGCGTGGTAGGGGAGACCATAGTGGTAAGCTTTGGCAGCCTCAAACAGCACGTGCTGGGCGTTGAGAACAGGGTTGTCGCTGACATAGACGGAGGTGAGGTTGTTCTCGTACAGAATCTTGCCAGCGTACTCGGAGCCAATATAAGCCTCAGTCTTGTACCACATGTTGTCGGCAAAGAGAGCAGACGCAGGCGGGCGACCACCCCAAGTTCTCTTGAGAATCTGTTCCATTATTAGAAATGCCCTGCCATGCGGATTTGTTCCATTTTCTTACCTCTGGAACGAGATACGTTTGGTGGGCGTGGTGGAAAGCTCGAACGGGAAACTTGAACTCGTTGGTGTGGTCAACCATGGCCTCGAGATCGGGTACGGTATAGCAGTGCACGTTAATGTGGACTTTGCCACGAAGAGCAGCGGCCAGGGACTCCCAGGCAATTGGCTGTGGCAAGTACTCATCGACGGCCTGGACGCCGAGGGTCTCGGCCTTGGCGCACCAGTCATCCTGCTTCTGGATCAAGTCGCGGGCCTCCTCAAATGCGTGGCGGAAAGCGTAACTCTCACCCATACGGCTGAAGGGAAGCTTTCCAACGCCGCCGTGAACGCGCTTGGCGTTCTCACCACAGGCCATCTTCATGTACCTCCAGTTGCGATCGGGATCGGCGAGAAGGTCCTGGGCGCTGATCTCCTCTCGGCCATCGGGCTTGCCAACGGCGTGCTTGATAACGTAGGCCTCTCCGCCGATGTTGTTGCCGGAGCCGGGGAGCACGAGAGAGGTGGTCACACCACCCGATTTGATGATGCGGATCTGCTTGTCGAAGGGGTAGATGGAGTCAATGGAGCGGGCCCAAGGTGTGATGTTGTCGGACATCTCGTTGCCATCCGAGTTGCCGCTGAGGCTGGGCAAAGGATAATCACCAGCATGGCTGTGCATGTCAATGATTCCGCTGGTCAATTGGCGGCCCTGCGCATCGTAGATGACGGTGTCTTGGCTCACTGAGCCGATGGGGATGTTGGCCTCGACCTTCTTAATGAGGCCGTGCTCGAGAAAGACATCTCCGGAGATCCATTCCCAGCCCTTTCCGGCTCGCGCATCCTCTTCGCTGGTGCCCTCGACGGGCTCGCCAACCCAGATTGTGGCATTTTTAATCAGGGTGGGCTTGCTGCCGTTGATGTAGCGGGCGTTCTTTTCGCGGCCCAGGCCGATGGGGTCCTGGGGCTTGGTGTGAAGCTTCTTGCACGTCGCCAGGTCCTCGTTAAGCTTCGCAATCGACAGCTTGGGCGCGGTGGCGGGAGTCAATTGCCTCCATTGGGAATAGGCGATGAAAGCCAGGCACGCCAACGCGAACAGCTTAACGTTTCGCGATCGACGGCGGCCGCGCAAGTGGGTGCCGCGGGGGAAGGCAGAGGGCGGCGGCAGGGCCTCCGAGTACTGCGGGAGCCCGGCTTTCTTGTCCATGGCTGCCATGGCTCAGCGAGGCAATTGGTGATGGTGGATGGATGAGGAGAGGAGCGGGGAAGAGTTGGCCGAGAGGAGCGGCCGAGATAAGAGCTTCGAGCGATTGTCTTAAAAGCTCAGGTCCCATGACAATGGAGCGCCATGGCAATCGGGCCCCGCTATGGCGACGGCCTTCAGCAGGGGTCGGGTGGAGTTCGCACGCAGGTTACCCGCTCGACCTGTGGCTCGCTGAGCACAAAAGGCGGAGGCCAGGGCGCGAGGCGGCCTATAACGCCCCCTGAACGAAACGCCGGTGAGCCGCTAGCCTCGGAACCTAGAGTAGCCAGGTCCCGGCGCGGCTGGGGATCAGCTTCGCGGTGGGTGTGGCAGCTTGTGCCGCCCCAGATGATGCAATGGACGAGATGCGCTTGGCTTGGCAGAGTTGATGTCGGGCATGGCAGTTGTCGTTATTGACGCGTCGGCATTGAATCTGTAAGCACTTGTCCGCAGCGTCTCGACAACAGCATCATCCTGCTCATTCCACCCTGTCTCTCGCCTGCGACACCCACTCTTGCCACCCAACGCCTCGCATTGTTTTCCCAATTCCTCAACTGAAACCTCAAAACATTCATTTCAGCAGCCGTTCTCGCCAACAATGATCTGCGATGCGATATGAAGATGACTTGGCAAAAATCTCGGCGCAATCGTGGATAGCTACCAAAGGCGGGGTACATCAACCCCGCCTTGCCTCACGTCACTGTGAAGCCACAGTCGGCTAATAGCATCATTGTCATAATCTTACTCAGCTGTACTTCGTTCGTATATGAGTTGAATTATATAGCTCGATTGAATCCCATTCTTTCTCTCTCTTCTATCTGCTCTGGTACCAGGAATTATTCCTCCAATTTCCCAATCTACAGAATACCCCGCCAACATGTCATCCGCCGACGATGCTCCCTACGAGCTCATCTACTGGCCTGGATTCCCCGGGCGAGGCGAAGCGATCCGCCTTGCGTTTGAGGAATCCGGCGTTTCCTACACCGATCATACCCAAAAGCCCGCCGAGGTGGTGCCCAAAGTCCTGGGCTACATCGCTCCTGACAATGTGGGCGACGAGACCAACCCGCCCGTCTTGGCCCCGCCAATTCTCAAGCACGGCCAGGTCGTCATTCACCAGCTTCCCAACATCCTTCTCTATCTGGGACCTAAGCTGGGCCTCGCCCCGAAAGATGGCGATGGCATCTACTATCTGAACCAGATCGTCCTTACCCTCTTGGATGGCTTCGTGGTCGAACTGCACGACACTCATCACCCCATTGCCGTAATCCTGTATTACGAGGACCAGAAGCCCGAGGCCAAAAGGCGCTCTAAGCACTACATCGAAGAGCGCATCCCCAAGTACCTTGCATACGCACAGAGGGTGATAAACTCCAAGGCCGGTGGCGAAGGTCCTTGGCTGTACGGTAGCAAGCTCACGTATGCTGATTTGGTATTGTACCAGGTGAGCTCATGATCCCCGCAAGTCTCATGCGGAGCTTTCTTTCTGACAGTAGACAACAGTGCATCGATGGAACAAAGTTCGCGTTCCCCAAATCTATGGAGACGTTCCAGAAGTCTGGCAAGTATGACGATGTGTTCAAGCTGTACCAGACCGTCAAGGAAAGGCCCAACATTAGCAAGTTTCTTCAGAGTGAACGCCATTTCCCCTACTCGAACGGAATTTGGCGTCACTATCCTGAGCTTGAAGAAGATGTGAAGCTGTGAGTACTTGGGAAACCAAGCACGCGACGTGGCAGTTGATGCATAGTTTTGGCCTTTTACGCTCATGTAAGCGAGTGCGACTTTACAAAGGGATGGGATTGTTCAACAGGAATCGAATTCGATATTATGGAGCGACAGCGACTGGAATACGAAATTGGTCAAGTTCTGATGATCACCCTCACCATACTCGCTGCTATCACAAAACTTTCCACCGCTTAGCTTAGTCTAAATATAAATTGCTCTGGGCTTTGGTCGAATGAGCAGCCAGTTCCTTCACTTCATGGAATGCCTTCAGGATGTTTGATGACTGGGCCAGAATGTCTTCCTTTGTATCCTCACCCAATACTCCCTGCGCCATGGCCAGGGTCAAATCCGGCCCAGTACCCCCATGAAATGGAAGAATCGGCCTTGTCTCTGCAATCTTCACCTTCATAGCCTCCAGCGTGATTTTGAGGGCGTCGTTGGCCATGTTGCCCCCGTAAATCCCGTAACTAATAATCGCAGCTGGCTTGCCGCTCCACTCGTATAAATAATCAATTGCGTTCTTGGTGCTCCCGGCAATTCCAGCGTTGTATTGGGGCACCACAAGGACGTAGCCGTCGTATTGGGAGATTTGCTTGCTCCAAGCGATGCTGTGCGCGTTGGCCAATTGCATTTGGAATGGCACCATGGCAGGGATGACGGCTTCGTCAAACACAGGGAGGTTAAAGTCAGCAACCGCAACAGGCGATATTTCTACTCCTTTTTTTGGCATCACCGTCATTTTCGAGGATTTCTTGGACCACGGAGGCCACCTTTGGTCCGACTCGAGGTGCGCGACTGCTGAAGGTGATGATTGCGATTTTATGTATGGCTGTCATTTTGGGTAAACAATTGTGGACTGGCGATGGTGATTGTGATGAATGTAAAGAAGTACCAGTTGATAACAAATCTTGCAAGAAAAACTAGGATCCTTCTTTATGTATTTTTGCGAGAGTTCTTGGCTCACATGCTGCAATGCACCCATGTGTATTGTTATTGATGCTTCATCTTAAGATGGTGTCAAAATCGCTCAATCCGGATATCACCGAGCCTACCGCGCTCACTACCACAGTGTGACAAAATGCACACATTCAACCGGAGGGATGAGGCTTTATCACGCCATACTACCATCAGATCATTGCAAACAGCGTAAATAACGTGATGAATCGCTGAAAATAATAGTTGCGCGTTCAGAGAACCCTCACGGTTCAATTTTCACTTGCAAGATTTAGTAAGGCATAATCTACAGCTATGCAAAAAAGAAAGAAAAAAAAGAAAATGATAGCCGACACCGAGTGTATGGCTCATCTCCATCGCTAAAGAGAGAGATTGAGAGGTGTGAGTGAGAACGGAATTACGAACATACTCCACATCAGAGTACAGAGTAATTCACCTTAAACGTGGACCATCATAGACGAATGTAACCAGTTCTTCCGGTCCAGGATCTAACCGCGCGGTTATTAGTCAAGATTCTAGTGACTTAGGCTAGTTTGAGATGATAAACAGTTGACCTTTGTAGTGGTGTGAAGAATTCCTGAGCAAATGAGAAAGTAGCATTTCACCTCGTTATGCTTCTTACATTCTCGCCGCGACCTATCATATGAAGGGGAATCCAAATCCTCCTACTCGCTTCTACTTTTCCCCTTCGGCTTGCAGCCCTACCTTTCGTAAGCACAAATATCTCAGTTTCCGACTTCGACATTGTCGCACACATCGCCAGACACGCGCCACCAGGATTCGACTTACCCCATCACATCACGCTGCAAGGTTACCATGCCACTCTAAACGATTACGGACACCACTAAGATGATCCTAAAGTAGGACAGCCCACTAACTTTACCAGTAAATATCAGCTTCAGTCCGCCCGGATGAGGTAGCCGGAACAACAAGCATGCGTTAGTCTCACCCAAGTTTACAGCGGAAACACAGGTAATCTAACCAAATCTTCATTTCATAGGCCTCAAGTACAGGCCAAACAGCCGTCTATGTACGCCAACCCATCTATATGACTATTTCAATGATAACAGGAGCAGGTAAAGCCCGGAAGGCATACAAAGCTAAACAAGTGCAGTCGCGAGCACGAGCCACACAATCCCGACAAGTTCCCTTTCCGCCAAACAAGCTCTCAGCTTAGGCGTGGGTACCAGTGCCAATGCAGTAAGGAATGGGGTACTCCGTGCTGTTGCAAAGACGGATAACACCCTTGACCCACTCGAGCTCGCCGTAGGACTGGCTGGTGTAGGTGTCGGAGACGAAGGAGGAGTTGTCAGGGCTGTCGGTGCAGCCGGACAGGATATTGCCCTGAACACGACGGACGTAGGGCTGGCTCACAATGACGCCAAACTGGCCCTCAGGAACCGCAAATGTCTGGGTCTGAGTGGTGGTGGTGGTCCAGGTGTCAGTGTAGCTGAAGGAGTAGGACGATGAAAGGAGGTCCTTGACGACAGTGATGCTCTGAGAAATGCCAACAGACACAGAGTTGGAGATGGAGTATCCAGCAGATACGGAAACAGTTCCAGAGCCGCCCTGGCTGCTGACAACGGGGGAGATGGCAACGTCCCAGTTGAGGAACTCCTGGTCAGAGGTAACCTGGATCTCAGTGCTCTCCTCGCAGCCACGACGGACAAGCTTGGCAGTGTCGGTGGTGTCGACGCTGAAGGTAGGGGCAGCGGATCGTGACTCAAGGCTGTCAAACTCAGCAGCCTTCATGACCTGGCTGGTGCCATCTTGCTTGAGGACAATGACGTCGTCGGCAGCAAGAATGTTGGGGGAGGGAGCAGCTGAGGCAGTGGAAATGAGGCCGAGAACGGCAGCGACAGTAGGGAACAACATGATGATGGATTAGAGGGATTGATTGCTTGCAAAAAAGGAAGGCAAATCTCTAAAAGAGTGACTTTCAAAAAAGAATGACTGTTGGTGTGCAATTAAGAAATGATTGTGGTGGTGGCGAGAGCCTGTTTGTTGGGTTGGTATCTCAGGCTTAGACTTGGGGATGGCTTCGAGCTTTTAAGCAAAGCCCGCCGTGCACCAAGGGTCATGCGAATCGTACCTTTTCCATTTTTCTATTTTTCCATTTTCCTTCGGTGCCATCCAAGGGACCCTGACAAGTTGGCATAACGTATAGTTGTTTTAGGTGGCCAAAAATGGATACGGGAATCGGGAACCCTCATTGGTGGAGGAACTGCAAGATCTTGGCAAAGGGTCCGAGTCGGGCTCCGCCGACGTAACACGGGGAAGCCGCAGACCCTCAATAAGCATACAGAAACTTACTCGAGTTTCCCGATTCTGACGATAATGGGCATCTTTGTGTGGCATACCATGGGAAACTACGCCCCAGCCAGCATCTTCTTTTTTCATCCGGTCTGGGATGCCAAAGTTTGAGTTGGAAACCCCCGCGAGTCCCGGGGTGACCGATTGATGAGAGGACTGTCCAAGCACACCTCGCTTGCACGCGACCAAGAGGAAAGCTGTCAACCTGAATCTCGAGCGAGCTCGATTTTCCGTCCGCATCTCTAAAGTTTAAATTCTGGCAATGACACGACGGAAGTGGGTGGGCATTCGTCATCGGGCTATCGCGATCCGGACCCAGACGGAGGGCTTCAAGGTTTATGCCAACTGCCAGGTCGGTCCCGCTCGCAGGGCCACAGCCCGATTTCCCAATGTCACGTCACTTGCCCATAGATGGGGTGCTGCATTGATTAGAGGGCTCAAAAAGTGAGCTAAATACCCACACGTGCTACAGTTGACAAGGGACGAAACCCGGGTGCACAGGGGATTCTCCACATCCTTATTTAGATGCGAGGGGTGGTATCGGTGGCCGTGTTGAGATGACACACGGGCCCCCCACCACCACTACCACCACTTTACCGCAACCTTCCATGCCGACGGGATGAGCGCAATTGGTCCCATGGGTCTGTTTCAGCTTCATCCGCGGAACTCATGCGATACGGACGAAAAAAAGGTACATGGATACAGCCCTGCGGGCCAAGAATGGCAAAAAGGGGATTCTTTTGCCTGCTATATAATATCCTGGATAATAGCTCAAGTTTACGAGATGGAAACCCACCAAGCAAGCTTATATACACTATCCAGACATCCGCTCTTTACCAAGCAACAACCATCTGCATCTCCAAAAGCAGCATTCACTCTTTTTTATCTTTTTGCATTTTAGAAAACAGTCACTCTTTCTTCTCCTCTTAAACAATCCATCAAAATGCTTGTCTCCGTCACCAAGGTCGTTTCTGCCGCCTTCCTCTTCCTCTCTCTGGCGTAGGTTGACTCCCTTGCTCGCTGGACTTACACCATCTCACACAAAACTAGTGCTGCCGATCTTCATGACAGCTGCACTTGCCACAATGGCGACAGCTACAACTGGCGCATAACCACCAAGGCCTGCACAGTCTACAACGACGCCGGCTACGAGGTATGTGATTGTTTCCTAGTCAAGATACTCCGCATCTTTACTAACTGACTCTCTCAGTGGGGCGGTGCTACCTATGATTCTGCCTCTGGTCGTGTAAGTGATTCCATTGGTGTGGGAAGACATTCAGCCACTAACAGCCATCGCAGTGCACTCAGACCAACAGCACGGATCAGATTGCCGGTGACCAGTGGGAGGAGGCTTGCAAGCAGATTGCCAAGTCTGGATTTGACTGTGCAGATGGCTTTGGCATATGCTATGCCAGCCCCGATGACGTCAAGGGCTCGTGCTAAGCAACTGGGTTTCTGTTTACAATAGACGCGTGTTTAGAGATTTTGAATTATAGACCACAGATGAACAAATAATACCGTTGTGTAAATTTGCATAAACATTTCTTATGAATCTTCCCAAACTTTATTTGGAGAAGTGCTTACCTTTATCCTCCCATGTGCATTCTAAGACCCCATTTATCTCGAAAAAGTTCCGCATCGTTGTGGCTTCCAACCCCAAACATCTCTCCGGTTCAGTTCTGTCAATTCATTTCATTGACCATGAGCATGATCGTTCCAGATAGGAGTGCCCGATGGGTAGATTGGCTCGCACTCATTGATTGCTTCCATCATAACGCATGACACCATTAATCTTGTCCGTGTCACAAGGCCAGAAAAGATTGAAACCGTGCAACTTGGATGCCCGTGGGGAAGGTTAGGCTAAAACCAATTACCCGCGTCAATTAGCTCATCTTTTTTGTTTTTTTATTATTATTATTATCATCCTTGAGGTCCAATATGGCCCAAGTCAACACAACAAGCTTTACACAGCAAGATTCACACAGTTAGGCTGCAATACCCAATAGCCTTTTTCACACACAGTATCTCCAATAGCCTCATACAACACATCGGAGATAACCTTCTAGAAAAAACCTTCAATATGACCACCAATATAAAATGCCTGCCAAGACCAGCCTAGCCTCTTTCCCTCACCCTCATCCCTGCACACGACTACAGCAGCCCACGCACAAAGCACACATCCTTGAGATACCTACCCTCACACATACACCCTCCACTCACACGCATTACAACACAATGGCTACAACCCCTGCGATCTCGTTCAGCCGCCGGATCCTCCACTCAGTGCCAGGCAACCACACCCGCATCGCCAATATCTATCTTTCTAGGTACCGGGACCTAGAGCACGGCATCCAGCCCACTATCGGGCTCCAAATCTTTATTCGGGAAAATCTTAATACTTTTTTGTTTTTTTTCAAGTTTCGAAATGTCGAAATTTCCGCTTAGTGGACCTAGAAGCAGGGTCGGGGGTTCTTGAAAATGACAGCGATTAGCTTTGTTAATTTCATCCCACGATGACCCACCACCCACCCTACACTCTGCGAACCAAGCTGGTTCGCTCACAATGAGACCTTGATTCATTAGCATTTTTTAAAAGCTACGAGATTATGGTATTTGTTTTTATTGTATTACTCGTAAAATGAAAACAGCACGAAACCCTTCATTGACCACAGTTGTGACTTGTTTGCATGCAAACACTGTTCTACGAAGTGTGGGGAACTATGAGTAGATCCTTGCTGTTAGAGTTAGCCTTTGCGAGTGGCTGCATGTTAGTGTTGGTATAAAGAAGAAGAAGAAAAAAAGAGGAAAATAGGCAAATAATTTTATCCAAACTCGATCAAACTTTTAGACTGCATTGCATAGCCTACGAGCGCGTAAGGATAGCGTGTAGTTGACTGTGCCACACAGTATGCAACTGAGACCACACAGGTCGCGTTCAGCCCCACACACTGGCCCTTCCAGATCCAGAGTAACTCCGCAGATGTGCAGTTAATCTGATCGCCCTTCGGGGCAAAGCAAATAAAGGATTGCTGAAACAACTTGCTTCCAGGGAAAACATATATGCTAAAGCACTATGGGAAAATGAAGTGATAAAGAGGTGATTTTGTACATTGTGTTTTGAAAGAGCACATTTCATTCGTAAGCGGCTCATTGCTGTGGTTTTAGGGGGGTTTCAGGTTTTTCATACTGTGCGGTTGCCCCAGCGCTGGGTCCGAGAGTGTAGATGTGGCAAGCTTTTTGGTCTGGACACGTCCACCAAACTACGCGTTCTGCATGCTCGCAACAGCGCTTGTGTCTTCAACAACCCCGCAACTGGCCGATGATGTCATCCGAGTATGAATATTCGTCGGATGACGCTGGCAACGACGCCGAGACCGATAGCCTCAAGGCCGAAATCTACGATGCTCTGAAACATGTCAGCTCTTTGGGATCATTTGCCTTATGTAAATGTGGAAGGAGGCCACCGCCGCCCCAGCTGTTCGTCCATGGGGTTGGCGACATCCAGATGCCACTCAGCCAGTCCCAAGCGCATCAGTTGATTGCAAAGGCTCGCCAAGCGCTCAACGATGTGGGCAGCGAGGCGCTTGCTGATGGTGCAGCTCGAAAGATATGGGAGTTGGATGCAGATCAATACATCTTGAAGAATCCGGATTGGACCGAGTACATAGACTTTCTGTTTTCAGATATCGGTGTTGACCTGGGTATACCTGGCGTCTCTAGCCGGGTACGCGTCAGAGCTGAGATGGACAAGATGCTTCTCTACGAACCGGGCGCCATGGTGGAAGCCCACACCGAGTATTTCCCCAGCATGTATCAGTCTCACTTTATACCCTACTAACAGCCACAAAGTAGCACCGAGAAAATTCCCGGAATGTTTGGCACTCTCGTCGTTGTCATGCCATATCCACACAAAGGTGGCGAGTTGGTTGTGGAGTATTGCGGCGAGAAACAGGTCCTCGAGGACGACGAAGAGGAAGACGAAGAGGACGACGAAAAGGATGACGAGGGGCATGGCGAAGAGGACTACGATGAGGACGACACTGAGGACTACAATCAGGACGACAATCAGGACGACAATCAGGAATACTTTTTTGCCTACTGGTACTCAGACGTCTCGTACGAAATCCTTCCAGTCCAGGAAGGATACCGCTGGGTTCTTAGGTACAACCTGGCCGTGGATCCAGAAAAGCCGCGTCCATCGGCGGCCTTGCAGCGGGATGGGAGAAAAGTTCTTCGAAATCCTGTAGGACGCTGGCTTGCCCAAGATTCTGGGTCACGCCAACATGAATGTCTCTACTACGTGCTTGACGTTGAAGACCCAGACTTCGACGAAGACAGCCCCGAAGATGCCTTCGCAGGGGTTGATATTTCGCTTGATGTGTTGGACGAGCGAGATTAGAACTGCGTCCAGGCCCTCAGAGAAATCTCTCACGAATTCTCATTCTTCATCTTTTTCGCTTTGCTGGAAGTGTCAGACAAGGGTCGCTGTGCTAAGTACGAGGATTTCTCTTGGGGGTCTTCTCCGAGCTTTGGTTACGAAGGTGACGAAAACACAGATTTTTATGAAATCGAAGAGGTTTTGGAAACAACCTGTACCATAAAGGCTCTTGTCACTTTAGATGGTGAAACGGTATTAGAGGGACTGGATTTTGATGAGAAAGATATCCTTAGACAGGAGCGTTTTCGTGGTATCGACCCAAAAAGGCGCTTTGAAAAACGCAAAGGCAAAGTGGTGAGTTTACAAAAACGTCTGGGGGGACGAATTTTCTTTTCTGATTTTCAACTTGACTGAACATGCTAACCTGTTTCCTTTTTTCATCTCAGCCAGCGATGGCAACTCATGTCTACACCTCAGTTGTGAGTATCTCTCGACTCTTGTGTCTACAACTATTGCTAATCTGTCAATCAACTAGGCTCTTGTCATGGTACCTCAAGATTCAATGTCGTCATTCTTTTTTAATAGCAAGAGCGACTTAGGTCCAGAAGCCTTTCAAAACCTGCTTCGCGTGTTCAAAGCTGGCGTCGAATTGAATCACGCGGAGGCACCGGTCAACGCATTCGTGGATTTCTGCACGCATGTGTGGAATAAATCATACGATCAGGACCGTGATGGCTGCGAAGAGGGAAGATTCGAAATGGATGCAACTTCAATGGGGACTATTATCGAGGTTGCTCTGAATTGTGAGCGATATGATTTCTTTGAAGAGGCCATCACACGATACCCTGATGCTCTCCGCTTCGAGCACTTTACCTGGATGAATAAGTGGCTGCACGAAGCTGGCAGAGACCCTGTGGGGCGATTGAATTCTATTAAAAACGGGTGCGTTCATCGATCTACCTTCAGGCCGTCCCTACAATACCAAGCTGACTTGATAGGTTATGTACCGTTATTTCAACATATGACTTTGCTGATCAAGCCAAGGCTATGGCGAAACTGGTGCCCCCTAAAAGTGCCTTTGCTCATGAAGAAGCCTCTAAGCATGAAGGTTTGTTTGAAGCAGCCAGTGAAAGGCTTCGAATCTGTATATCACGTGGCTGGGACGAGCCTTCAAACTTTGATGTCAAGGATGGATTAGGCCTGGTTGATGCAGTTTTGTATTTCGACGACCATCTCGATCTTCTTTCTAACCTGTGGGCTACGCCAATACTACCTGCAATACAGAGTAGAATGTGCTAACAGATGTTCAGTGTGGAGCACAACATTCGGCAAGGCCAAGGAGGTGGAAATCTGGCGTTCAGCATTGGATTTCTGATTCGAGTGCAAGCTTTACACGCCACAAGCGATCCGCCCTCGGAAGAATTGATGAATATTTTTAGGAGCACCATGGCCACCTTTCCTTGCACAGATTTCTCACAGCTGCTATGCGAGGATTCGCACCGAATGAGGGAGGATGCGAAAAGCACGGGTTCAACGACATGCCGGGGACTCCGGCTGGAGGAACCTGGCCCCGATACAATCGTTAGCGTTGAAACTTTGACTGACTTCTTCTTTTCTGTGGTTCTTATGAGCACGAGCACAGAGGAATTCGATATGCAGTTGGTATCCAAAATCATCGGAGACAGTCCCCGGTTTCATCCTCTGGAAGTGCACTTCCTCTGGATGCCGTTCCTGAGGAATCTCAGCCCCGGTTTCGCCTCAAGGAATCTATCTTTCGACCCAAACCGTTACACAGACTTATATTCTGCGATTTTCGAAGCTTACCTGAAGACGTTCGTGGGACCTGAGCCACGAAAAGGAAAGGGAAGCTTCTCCATGCGTCCTGTTGAGTGCGATTGCGCCTTTTGCGGTAATCTGAATAGCTTTCTTACGCACCCAGTGGCGGATAAGGGCTCAATTACAGCGCTTAGACCTCATTGTAAACACATGATTAAAGAGATGGAAAAGATGGGCCTCGACTGCTCCCACAAGATATGACCAAGACCGCACTCATCCGGATTCATGAGTCTAATGGTGGATAAGAGAAGTAGGAATGCCGGGGCGGAATGGGAGAATTGGGACCGACGACGTGAAGGGGCCATCGAACTGATGGACTCTTTTGACCCTGTGGGGTATAGCTCGCTAATGAATTCGGCTTTTGGGAGGAGCCTGGAACCAGAGCCAGAGGAATCGGCTCAGAAACAGGAGCTAGACGCACCAGCTCAGCAACAAGGAGTTGGAAAGAAGCGAAAACGTCGTAAGAACCGAAAGCGTCGACCTGGCCAGCAACCAGGGCAACCTGCTGAAACAGTGTGAGGTACCTGGTTTGGTATCAGTGTACTTGCACTTTAGAACATGCTAGCGCATTTGTGGAGGCTTTTGAAATGTAATGTTTTTATTCTAGCTATACTAAATCTAATTAGTGATTGCAGCGCTCATCACAGAGCTCGGTGTATCCCTAGTGCAAGGTCAATCATTGTTTGCGTTTAAGACAAAGTTGAAGAGGGTGGGTGACGTACAATGAGTTTCCCCGGTTTATCAGCACAATCGCTTGACAGAGGGAAGCGGCGTTGAATTGACCAGAGCAGCGAGTCTGGGCCACGGTTGAATACTGTTGGGACCTTGGGCGTCTTGTCCCGGAAGAGCATAAGTTCATCTGTGATCTCATGGTCAGCATCGAATCGCTCCGCTAGGAAAAGGAAAAGAATATTCACCTTCGAACAAAGTGATGACTTCAGCGATGGTGGAACCTCTCATGCCGAAGCCAATACCAGTGACATCCCACTTGGTGCCCTTGAGGTACTTGGCAAAGTCGGCTTGAGGCCACTCAGGTCCAGCCCATACAACTATTGGCATTTAGTCAGCACATTACGAACGTAGCATAATATTTACTCGTCGATTATTTTATTGGGAGGGAGACGTACTCCGGAGGTTGTAACCGGCGGCGAGAGTAGCATTGACGTCCCTGCGTAGGGCTGCATCAACCTTAGCAGGATCCCAACCCTCCTCAATGACATATGGGTGGTAAGGTGGAAGGCCGCTTGGAGATGGAAGTTAGCTTTTCGTGTTGATGAATTTCATCCAAGCTTGGTTCTAGTGGTTTGCTTACGTGTAAAAGACATTGAGCTCACCACAGCCTGGTAGTTTAGGTCCCTTATTCTGGGTTGGGGAGGCAGTAACGGCAGCCACGGTAAGGGCCGCAAAGGTAAGAAGCTTCGAGACTGAGAGCATGTTTCTCAGTTCAATGAATCAGGTTCAGTAAAAATGCAGAGGAAGAAACCCAGTCGCTTGGACTTCGCAACCAACTTCGACGGATGGGCTCGTTAAGTAGCTGGACTATCGGACCTGTATGGGGCAAACAGCTGTAGCTTCCTGTGCGGCTGGATTTAGCATCGGGCGCAGAGATCCAGCTGATGGCTTAGCGTCCAGGTTGGATGGGTTGCCAAGATGGTCCGGCGATGGGTCTCATGGAATTATTGACACAGCTTCTGCACTCTGGCCTCATGCGGCCAAACTCCGCCATTATTCTGCCTGCCAACCGCGTCCAAGATGTCCCCGAACCGAACAAGCGGCCATCGCTACTATACGATCCAAAAGCGTTTGTGGCGGTCCACACCGACCAGTTTGGGCCAGGGACAGCGGCGGCTGGCCTTTTAGCGTCCCACGGGAGCTGCAGGTCGGCAATAGTAGCACAAACTAGAGAGCAACCTAAACCAATAACTTTAATCGCACCTTTCCCCCTCATCCATTTGTGTCGACCTGCGGGGCTACTCTCTGCGGATCCGGTCCGACAGTTCGTAGGCGAGGTCGGTTGCGGTGTCTTCGCGCTCTGGCCGCTGGACTTTTCCATAACCCTTCCGCTTTTTAGATAAAACTTAGTGAATGAAACCAGTATGATACGTCTATACAAAACTAGGCACTCGTCAATGTAACACACAGTTATGCGTTGTTTACTTCTAATAAAACAAAACAAGCGGTTGGCTCAACCGGGTCATCCAGGTTATAAAGGTAGCATATAAATAGTGTTCAGTAATAGATTAACTTGTGAAAATATTCTCGCCTTGGCAGAACGAACAAGCAACCTTATGTTATTTTTAATCATCTTTCAAGGCATTTAGGAAAATACCTCGCCCGAGCTATACCATGTGACTAACTAAGGCTAGAGAGCACTGGATTCGAGTTGGTACATATGAAGTTCTCATGCTCACATCAAGGCCTTCAAAATACATAACAATAGAAAAGTAACCGATTAATACAGTCTCAGGCATGTGAAAGAATCTATCGGGTTCGAATTAATTGCGTGGTCCTACTAATCACTAACGGCAGACCGGGCGGCCCCAAAACCGATAATCCAAATTGGGTTGGACCAGAGCATCTCATGCACACCCTCTGGAGACACGCAAAACGCGCTATATCAATGTTGACACGTCAGAATTGACTAAATAGAAATGATAGGGTGCTGAAACTTACCTTTGGAACCCAAAGAACTGTGGAATTTTGAATCGATCTCTCTCAACGTACAACCACGCCTGACGACAATCAGCCTTGGAGGGATATTCGATCCATCCTGCGCCATCAAGGTAGTGGATACCATCTGCATGACGGTGGGTCATACCAAAGATATCGCTCAAAAGAACTCTGCGGTCCCCACCATACTCATTAATTCTTTTGTCCCTCCATGGTTCATACACGACGCGGAGGTACCACGAAGGGCCCTGTTGGAAATGAGGTGAATTCATAATAGAAAGAAAAAAAAATACAAAAGACATAGGTTTATTTAGAAACCATCATGGACTTAAATAAATGCGACATGGTAGATGGAGCAAGGCGGAGATTAGGTGTTCATGTGCAAGTGATATTCCGAATGCTTTGTTCATTTATTGTTCTCCCTTTTATTGAGACAACTGTTAAAGAAATATGCCGCACAAACAACATCAGGCATCAATGCTGAAAGGAACGAAGGTGAGAATTAGGCGCTAGCTTTGGTGCACGGCTGACTTTTCCTAGTGAATCGGCGCTGTCTGCTTGCCTTGGCCACCGCTGTGTCGGGGCCGGACCCAATTATCACAATTAACTATGATTCTAATAAACCCATGGGAATTTCGATCCAGCCTTTTGTTTCTTTTTGGCTTTTTTTTTGTTGCACACCACCTCACCAGTGAAAACCTTGATGCTGAACCTATAGTCGCCTGGCAGCAAGGTTTGCAAAGACTTTCTCACCTTGCTGGCCACACACAGAAATAAAAAGCAGCCCAGATACCAGAAGTAGAAATTTCTCATCTTCCTTCATTCAAGACACAACCCCTCACACATCCTAACGGAGCTGCATTGCACCCCGGAGGCCGTTCGTCTGAGCACCGAATGGCCGAACGGCCCCGAACGGGGTGTTGTAGAACCGATAAGATGCATCTGTTTGGGATCTTCCCCGAGAAGCCGTGAAAAAAACCACGTCGACAATCAATGGCTTTGTGGGATGCCTTGCTTATTGCAAGCATCTCAGCGAAAGGCCAGCAGTCCCAGGGGATCCAATTGGCAAATGGAATGAAGAACATGAAGAGATTCTTGAGCTCATTCGGGAAGTGCGAGAGGACCCAAAGAACCTGCCTCCTGTAGGTTCTTGGTGGCTCTGGCTTTGAGAGCAAATGGCTCGAAGCCATGAAGCGTAATTGGACAAATCCTTGAGCCCGCAAGTACTTTGCTCACAATAATTACAGCAATGCAGCTCCTCAACAAAGTCGCCGCCCAAAAAACCTGTATCAACCGTACAGGTTTTCAATCGTGAAGATAAAAGGGATCGAAGACCTTGAAGACCAGGATCACAATCTGCATCACAATCCACATCAATCCACTTCTACACGCATTCAGCATCCTGTCCACTGCCGTTGCGACTCCAACAAGGTAAGAACTCTTTAGAGTCTTTGGTGTATAATATTAATCTTTAAATAGATAAAGCTTCTGTTCAAGACAACGGCCATGGTATCCATCATCACTATGGTGACTGAATAGGGCATGAAGAAGGCGCTCAGCGCAGTGGATAGGCACCTGGAGAGATTCTCTGCCGCGCCTATCCCCGCCAAGACGGAGGAGAAGGAGAAGGTCAAGCCCAAGGAGGCCTGGTCAGCCAAAGTAAGTACGACCTTTCCCGGCCTCTTGGTTCTTCACTAACGGGCATTTTATCACTCCAGTCCAGGAGGGCCACATCCACACACAACATCGACATCTGCACACGCTCGACACCTGCACACACGATACCAACCCACATCCAGAGACTACTCTCAACACCAAAGATACCCAGCGCGCCTCATCGCCATCATAAGTAATTTCCATGGCCCTTCATGCCCTTTGTTAAACCTTTTGGAGACAATACAGTGCAGTAAGGCTGCTGCTTGCGATATGCTTCATTCGTGTGTAAAAGCTGGGATGGCAGGATTCTGTGAAGAGGGAGGGGGGAGGATAAAGGATAATGTTCTTTAGAAGCCTTGCCGCAGGTCTCCTGGCAAATAAAGGCACAGCCGGGCCTGACAAGGTCGAGACCACCGCGAGCGGGGCCGACAAGACCAAGCCCGGCAAGGCCAAGATCATAGCCTCGCATCACAGATCATCCACACCACTCAACAGGTTTCCAACGTGCCCTGATCTCGGATTTTGACCACTGTAAGTAAGTTCCAAAGCCTTTTGTGCCTTCTATTAATCTATTTATAGATGCTTAAGTGGTGTGTTAAGGAAGGAGGAGAAGACTTTCTTGGAGAAGGTTCTTAGGTCTAAAGAGACGGGCTCCTCGTAGCTACGGCTGCGGGTACAGTTGGGAGAGGGCACGATGGCAAGCAGTCTAGCCTCGTGCCCAGGAGATGCTTGCCGCTTACACCGTCATCGATGATTTCCATGATGTAATGGATACTGGAAAGAGAAAATGAGCAGTGGGCTCAACTCGGAGATCAAGCAACGAGATCACAAGGGTGGCATACAAATGGTGTTCAACAATAGGTTTAGTCGTTAAAATCTTCCCGAGACACATCAAACCCCCGGATCAATAAATTAACCCTATTTTACGATACAACTTCTCATTTCCATATCAGCGGTTCAAGTTCGCACTGGCCTGTTCCTTTTGAACCCATACTAATCCTCAATTGTGCTTTTCTTCGGGAGTGTTCGGCTCCATCGGAAAATAAGAGATCAAACAAGGCTAGAAGACGTTGAGTTTAATCAATCTCAATCACGCATTTCTGCAGTACTTCTGAGTTGGTATTTGGGATTTGTTCACCAAATGCGCAACAGGTGGACGCTTGGACTAGAGATTGGACAGTGAGTAAAATACGCCAGAAATTCTGGTGTTATACGGAGGTCCATTTCAAAAGTCTTGTCCCGAGCTAATGACACCACACCCTTGGATACTTAGTGATACTTTGCATGGGTTTTAATCATAGGGGATTAATAACTAATTTCTTGCTTACTTTACTAGACTCAGAGGATTTTGAGATTTTCAATAGCGGTCTTGTTCCACTATAATTTAGGGCCTTTTAGTTGGTGGTCTTCTCCTCAAGGCACCTGTGGTCTTTTGCCGAAGAAAAAGCAAGGTGTGGCTTTCTTTGGGATAAGACTTTTGAAATGGACGTCCTAGAGGGCTCTTAGATTCACAGGTTGGTAGATTTTTGCCGTATTTATTTGGCAAGTGTTGGAACGCTGAATTCATCATAAAGGGATTCCGGTTATCGAGGCCTAAGGCACCGGCTAGGTGCCTGATTTGAGCACGGCAGGAAGCGAGATTAAGGGTTTCACATGACTCTCTTCCAAACACCAAAAGGGGCTTCTTTCAGCTAGCATAGATGGAACAACGATCATTATTACAACCAACAGACCTTATAGTAGCGGCTGCTATCTTTGTGAACTTAAGTGCATCATCCTTTACCCCAGGACTTACTCACAGCAAGGCTGAACTTGAACCCAAAGCTTGCATTCAAAGAAGCCATGTGTGGTTTTCCAGGCGGGGTGAAGTTGGAGGAGTTGATGTATAGAGAAAAAAATGAACTTACAGTCTAATGCAGAAGGATTTTCCGGTCACCAGTTATGCGTTGCCGAAAAGCTATATGTAGCACATCATTTTCCAAGCAATAGGTGCTGCGGGATCCCATCACAGCTGCATGAATACATTCCCCAACCGAAGCAATCGTGGCTTCAAAAATTAGATTTAGGGCCTGATCTTCTCAGTGATTACCGTAATTCTGATGAAAGAATGGAGACATCAAAATCGAAATTTATTGCTGAACCTATTTTAGCAGTATTTTTTAGCTTCAATTACTGGCAATCACAGAGTCAAAAGTCATGTAAGTATCGAAATATATCCTTTGACATTTGCCCTCTTTTAGAAAATGCCTTTTTAATTAAGCTAGTTCAAAAGATCAAGCTAAGGGAATTTTACTATAATGGTAATTACCATAGGAGCTTGATCACGATAATCACCCCTGTGCACAATATCTACATAGCAGTACAGCACCCAAAGTTATGCATGTCCAATGTCACTTCGGATCTTGCCGTAATTACCGTAATCACTAAGAAGATCAGACCCTTTTGGAATGAGCCTTTACGCAATGTGGCGCCCAAGTGGGCGGTCTAGATGCAAAAAGCAACTGCTACTAAAATCCTAATCGCTCCACCTCGAACTAATCCTTGCTAGTAGGCCCCCAGATCCGGAACAAGCTTCGGCAAGGCTTCAACATGACATGCAGCTAGACTAAAAGGGACGATTGCAATCCCGCCACCGCTTTCCAACCTCTCTGGCTTCCGTTTCCGAGAAATCTCTGGAATCTCCCAGCATCATCTGCCCCCAACAACTCGTATCGGCTCACCGTTCGATATCTTGTCCAACGTTGCTGGCGCGGCGAATAATCCCTCCGCCGAAAAAGACATGACGAGACTTGATTTCATATATTAAGAGCTATGAAATTGGCCCGCCCAGGGCCAGAGGCAATTGAGGTAAGCACACCACCACGCATCCCAGATGATTTTATCGCCATAGCTTCGTGTAGATTTCGGGATGGATTCTTGCTGCCGTCGCCGCAGTTGCCGTTATTGCCCGGCTTTATCTCCGTATTTTCATTCAAAGGAAAAGATTGATGTATAGTGATGCCTTTATCTGCATGGCATGGCTGGCCAGTGTCTCGGTAAATGCTATAAACATCGTCATGGCAGACCTAGGCGGTCTTGAGCCGGACGTCTTGACGACACTGCAAGGCTTTAAGGGTACCCCTCAAGACGCGGCGAAATTCGCCAAGGTAAGCATGAAATGAGATTGCATCAAAGGCAGAAATACATCCGGACGCAAAGTACTATCCGCTGACTGTGAATGGAACCTAGGTATTATGGCTTTCCCAGGGAGCAATTTGGACGACAGTGTATTTGTGCAAGGCGGCGCTGCTTTCTCTTTATTTACAAATATTCCCCGAATTCATGGTTAAACGGAGGATTTTCCTCTGGACAACCATAGTGTATAATGCAATAGCTTACATTATTTCGGTTGTGGTGCTACTTACGATCTGCGGACCAAGGCGAGCTACATCTCCGAACTTTTGAGTCACTAGCTCACGGTTAGATTGAACAGAACACCATACATTATTACACAATGCGCCCGAAAGGCAGGGCGAGATGTGTACTGCATTTCATGGGCTCTTCATTTCTTTGGAGATATCTCGGGTGAGATAAACAAATTCCTATGCGAAACAGCGTCCAGAGTCTAAGAGGATCTGCTAGTTTTTGCATTACCTTGGCTCATCGTGCCGAGCATGCGACTGAGGCGCTCAGTGAAGATAGGGCTTTGTGGTACCTTCCTCCTGGGCTTTATTAACATAGTCATATGCACTACACGTCTCGTCACGATAAGCACTTCCCAAAAGAAGGTTAATGTGATACCTGTAAGCTTAATGGGTCAGTTTGCCTCATGTCCCACCCAAACAATGCATTCTTCTTAGAGATGAGTATTCTGACTGTCTTTTTGATTTCCCAGTTCTTTGGTATGCATTAGAATGCAACACCGGCGTTGTGGTTGCATGCTTACCAGCTTTGCGGCCGTACTTGGGGGGTACACACCGAGAGTCTTCCGAATCAGGCGGCGGCTCAGGGGCCCGCATCGTAATGGAGACAGCGACGGGATCTGAAGTCGGAGGCCTAGAAGAATCAGTACAAGCTATGGCGCATAGGGAAGGCCAGCTACCTGAGAATCCAGGTTATGGGCAGTCTGAAAGCACAGTTGGCAACCACACGAAAACCCACGACAGCGTTGAGTTGGCGCAAGTGGGGTCGAGTGCAGGATCGTTATCTGAAGTGCAGAAAACACCATGTCCTTAGATTCAATACCTTTATTTGGTGCATAAAATGGGACAGAGAAAACGGGTGCCCTTTTGTCATCAAGTACATTCTACATTCACAAATTCCTAGATCCAACGTGGTGGATGACGATAAAGGACACTGACGCCTCCAAAAGTGCAGATTTAATAGAATGATTCGTGTCTTTCTATATCCTAATGACTGGAAGTGAGTTCTGTACGATAGAGGTACTGTGCCTGCCTTGCTCAATACACTTTAGCCCTCTAATTTGCAAGCAACGCAGGCTCTTATTGGGCGTCAACCCAGATGTCGGTATTATTCTAGCCTTAGGATGACCTAATTAGTGTCCACAAACGCAGAGTTTCGAGTGTCTTTGGCCACTATATCATTCTATTGTGGTACCCGATCATTCACAATCTCTATGCTTTGTCCTATCCTTGAAAACATGGAGTATTTATTGCAAGCCCTCCCTCACGCTTTCGCTTGCGAGCCGAATCGTTCCGATGGAAAAGGATATCGTGTGTCTGTGAGCGAACTTGGTTGCGCGCCTGAGATCAGTGTCTGTATCTCTGTTATTCGCCTCTCTCGGCCCCCATCTCCGCGTCTGTTCGAATGTGCGTGCGTGCGTATCTCTTTGCGATGTCTTTGATAGCGCAAGTGTTGTTTTTGTTCGTATCCAGCTGGTCGATGATGATTGTAAAAGTCTGAGGATCAACAAAGTTTGGACTTCCCAAGTGCCCAAGTAGTACCTCAAGAAATGATGGACACATTTGCACCTTCCATCCGAACATTACATTACGACATCACCAACACTTTCCACATTTTCTTTTCTCTCCGCCGCCACCAATCAATCCCGTACATCATTCCCATTAGCCCGCTTTTCGCCCGAAATAATCGTTCCCAGTATTGATGATGCCACCAACTTCTCCTCTGCCGCTGCGATGTAAGTGACTTCTATCCATCCAAATCTTCGATAGATGAAGCAATCCTAACTAGTTCTGTTTCAGTGGCGCCCGTCCACTAGCAAATTGCTGCACCACTTCCCAGCGGCCCTGCCCTGAAGGCATTCCACTCCAGAAAATACCCGCAGGCTTTACCATCCGCTATTTTCCCTTCCTCGCAGCGAAATCTCTCCCCAATACTCTACTCCAAACCGTCGGGGTCAACCAATTCAATGACTTACCGTATTAGCCAATAGCACGGGTAATAAATATGGGTACTTGGGGTCACGTGTTGCAGCTTGAACCAACTGAAACTCTGAGCGATGAATGGAACTACCGCAAATCTCATGTCGCCATGTCTGCTTTCCTCAATATTCCCAACGAGATTGCTGACCTCATCATTGAAGAGCTGTTATATGATGATCTGTTTCAGTTTCGACAAGCATGCAAGAAAGCAAATGCCTGGACGAGCCCCCGTTTTGTCGAGACGTTTTTCAGAACGCGACGCGTCATGATTGAGCAAGGAAGCCTAGACACAATTGACAGTATATCAAGATGCCCGAAATTCGCATCGGCCGTTGAAGCCGTTACAATTTGCGCCACTCATCTTATCCCCCTTGATGAGCTCCCGCACATAGAGCCCGTCCGGGTGCCTGGTGAGATACACGAAATTGAAAATGGGCATCGCCTGAGCAAGCTCGATGCCAAAGCCTATTCTATACAGTTTAGCCACCAAGAGCGCTTGGCCAGAACCTATTTTCCTACCACGTGCTTGACTGAGATCATGAAGCGACTGGGCCAATGCAAGACAGTCCGCATCGGGAACAGCATTCCTTGGGGCTGGAACCGATTGGCCCAAACAATTGGCGTCGCGCCCCACAGGACTCTTACCTTTGACTCGCAAACCAGTATCCGATTCATGAAGTACATCCTGCACACTGTTCTCACCGCGGTGGCAGCGAGTAAACTTGACGTTGATACTCTTCAAATTGGCGCCGGTTTTGTAATGGGACGTGGCAACTGCATAAGCCCCACCATGTTTGCCGGGCTGAACATCACACCCTTGACGAGTGTCCGTCACCTCTCCCTTATCTTCAGTCTGGACCTTCATGGTGACAGGGATCCGGTCGAGCCCGGTGGTTGGGCTTCTGATCTTAGCCGATTCATCCGACAGCTACGCGAGCTATCCAAGCTGAGGCTTGAATTTGAGCCTCTAGACGATGAAAGTTGCTTCTCAAAGATTTGCTCTGCAATTTATGCGCCAAACTTGGAATCATTGACATTGGGGAGCGTTACTTGTACAACTACGGAGATGGCCTCCTTGCTGCTTCGACATCAAACGACGCTCCAGCATATTTCTTTTGAAAATGTTCGGCTTATAGACGGAACCGATGTCAGTGCCTGGCATTGGCTAGTTCAAGTCATCCACAATAACTTGCCGCATATTACATATTTCGGAATGTTTGCGAGTGATATCGGAGTGGACAATACAAATTACGGCCTAGGCATCCCAGATCCGCTCGAGACTACAGAAACGGAAACATTAGCTGATATACTGAATGCCCTATCGATAGCGTAAAGCATTACTGAGCCACCTCTGCGTCTTGAAGGCTGCCACTGTTGCTGATGAATGTGTGCCAAACACAGCATCTGTTATAGGTCACGGCCCAACGAAGTATTCGAATCTAAATTTAATTATCCAATTTCCCAGCGAGTGTTGGGCTTGGTCCCTGTTAATATGCACAATCTCGACAGAGTGCGTTGAGATGCGGGAATGATTTCCTTTTATCTAGGGGTGTCGGGTGTTCTTGGAGTCGTTTCAAACCCTACCCTCAAATTTAGTGTTATACCGCCAATGGTATGGAAGCAAGCTACCTACTTTGGATAGATCTTTTGCGACATAGAAAGTGAGTAGACTTTATACAGTTATGAAAGTATCTTCTAGTCTACGCTCTGTTTGCCTCAGATTTATGTAGACACTGCATAAATATCACCTAAGCTACTTGGGCACTACCTAGGTTTCTAAGGTACTACTCAGATGCTGTTGAGGTGGAGCCAATGCCAGCTCCGGCTTCCATGTGAGGAAGAAAAGTTTTAAAGCCGAGCTTCGCATGGCGTGTGAGGCGCATTACACGATTCCGGCTGTGTGCATCTCTGTTGGCAGTGGCGTGGCAAGCACTCATGATCCGCCAAATGGTATACCAGCTTCAACCAATCAGAAAACCAGCCCCAGATCACAAGCTATCGATTGCCTTGGGCGGGGAAACACAGCGCGATGGTGAGGCTAATTGGGAGGGCGTTTGTCAAGCAAGCAATTTGCCCGCAAAGGACCTCAAGAACGCTTGGTCTGATATGTAAACCGTTTTCCAATTATCTTGTAAAGATATCGCTTGCTCTACAACCTTAAATGCTTCGTCTAATAGTTCACTTGGTCTTTTTCCGCAACTGAGTTAGATTTTACGTGCACGGCCGGTGTTGTGGATGGTGTAGAGGTAGGGGTTGACTGATTGGCACTCGCCTTTGATCGAGTGGAGAACTTTGGATGACTAGCGAGCATTCGAACATTGGTCCAGATGGCCCACCGGGATCGGTCCGTTCATCAACCCCATCCGACGCAAAAGACGAATCAAGAAAGCAAGATCTATGCGGCCTCCAATTCTTTGAAGGCAAACCGCCCCGGGACCTCCCAGAGCATGAACGTAAAATCAAGCGAAAGGAAAGAAAACTTGAGAACAGGTGACTCGGACGTCCCAATCTTGCTGTGCACAAAATGAGGGGCATCATTGGCAAGAGAGTGAGTCGTCTTTATGGTTTATGGAATGAAAAGAAGATATTTGAGACGCTGGCACTGCTCAACGGAGCATGCGACAAAGATGGCAATCGTCGTCAGCGTTTTCTTCAGTTTACAATAGGCAATGCCTCGCGTTTACAGCACCTACTACCTCAAATACCCCAGTCTTCTTAAGAACAAAGACAAGCTCAAGAAAAATGGAAAACCCAACGCAAATAAATTATTAGCGCGGCAAGAAAGGCGTTTAGTCGATTGAGAGCAGCAGGTCGCGGGCACGAAGCTGGTCGTTGACTGGGCTGAGAAAGCCTACCTCAAGTTTGAACAAAGAACATCCCGAGCCAAACCGCAGGAATCAAATGTCGACATCAACTTCGAGCTCTTCAATAATGTGGAAAAGCTCACAAGGAATGTTGCGCTTTATACCAAGTTGGAATACGCTCAAATCACGGGCACGCCTTGTCACGACGAGACCAAAAGACTGAGGCTCGCAGCTGAGGAAAGTTTAGGAAGACTCATTTCCCAGGACAAGGGGACGGAGATGGATGACATGATGGAATATAAGAGACTGCTCAAGGCAAATACAAGATGATGTTTGCCTACAATACCAACTTTTAGGATGTATACTACCGTGACAAATTCCGTAGCTAATGCCCTGGCTCAGCAAGATTGTGACTTGATCATTAGGCACCTTTTGGCATGCCACCGATTCCAACGGAAACCTGCGCAAGAGGTTTGAGGCAAATAGCACAATGGCCAGCCCAGGGACAACGGCGGTAAGCCAGATTGCATAACTAGATAAATAAATACACCACCGAGGCGGGGGGTAAACGAGGTCACCTATCTGCAGCTAGACCAAAGCTGGCAAGTGAGAATATTGGCCCTTCTTGCGAAGGTTGCATCATGTCAGCCGCCCAAGTTGCCTCGTTGAGGCAATCCTTTCAGGAATCTCGGACTTGCTTCGGTCGCTCATTTCCGTTGTCAAGTCAAAAAAGGAGATGAAAAATGCCCAAAAGACAAAAGAAAAAAGGACCGTCAGGGATGGAGATGGTTTATTTGGACGCTCGTCGAGGACGAGCATGACACAGCTGAGGGCAGTCCGACCTTGCACCACGGCGCCAGTCAGCTATCACTCAATACATCAAAAATTCGTTATGACATGAAACTTCCCTGACTGAAACTTTCAAAAGTGAATTTCTATCGTTTCTTTATAATTGATTGCAGCTTAGATCGTCCTCAGCCGTCAATGAAGGATAGTCAAAAGTGAATGGCCAATGTCAAAAATTATCACAATACTCGAGACCAAGTTTCAATATTTCCAACAAAATATCAATTCTATTACATAATAAACAAATCTAAGTGTGGTATCCCGCCTCGTTCAATTCAACTTGATTGCTCCGCCATGCTCGCAGTAAATTCTTCAAAACAAGTAGCCAATCTGACCATTCATCACCCATATTATAAAATCCTATACATCTTCTCCTCGACAATTATGTCAAAAGAGCCCAAATAAGAAAGCAACAAAAGAAACAGATTAGTAGGTAATAGTGGCAATCTTGTTGACGAATCGAGGATCCGGGTTAATCACGATATTCTCGGCGATCCACTTGCCCGCATCCTCCCGAGAAATGGTGTACCCGATGGCGCTGACCTCGCGGCCCTTGGCGGGGTCCTCGATGCCGGAGCGGACGGGCCTGTCGGAGGCGCCGTCGGTCAGCCAGCTGCAGCGGATGACGGTGAATGTCTCGCCGCTGCCGATGAGCGTGTCCTCCATGATCTTCTTGTCATCGTGCGGCACCTTGAGGAGCACGCGGTACAGCGGGACCATGAGGGCGGGCGTGTCGCGGCCGTAGTCGGAGATGCCCGTGCTGCTGAGGGCGACGAGCGTGGGCGAGCCTGCGGCGCCGCTGCGGCGAAGCTCGGCGACGGCCTTGATGAGCGTGTGCATGCCCTTGGCGCACACGTTGGGGTCCTCGATCAGCTTGCCCTTGGACAGGTTGGGCTTGGCGCCGATGCTCGAGATGACGGCGTCGACAAATGTGCCGTCGCTGGCCTGCAGGCACTGGGACACAACGGCCATGTCGTGCGCGTTGCCGGACACGATGCGCAGGTTGGGCGTCTCCTCAGGAGTGCCGAAGACGGATGTCAGCTTGCTCGGGTAGCGGCAGAGCGCGATGCACTGGTAGCCCGCGGCGAGGGTGTGCTTGAGCGCAGACAGGCCGATGCCGGTGCTGGCGCCGAAGAAGGCGATGGTCTTGGTAGCGTTGCTGTTGGAGGAAGAGGCCATTGTGTTAGTGGGAGTGGGTCTCGGTTGCGAGTGTAGTGGAGTTGAGTAATTGTTGTGTTTGTTTGTTTGTGGGTGAAGCTGGTTGCTGGTGATGTTTGTTTGCGAGTGTGAGTGTGATGATGATTCTTCTCTTTCGCCTTGGACCCAGTCCCAGCATGGTCTTTATATCCATCGTGGCTTGCATCTTTGCGACGGCGTCAGGCAGCCCAAAAAGATGGCCAAGATGGCCGAGATGGCCGTCCCTCGCTACTTTCTCGGAGGCCACAAAATCGGTGCTGCATTGGCCCGTCGCGCCGCCCCTTGTGGCTGATGCCCTTGCGGGGAGTGGCGCGTGGCTTGCGCTAACTCGGCTTGTTTTTCCCCCGCGTGGAAATGTCTGTCCGCCGTGGGTCCGTGCAGACTCACGTTTCGGTGTCAGCATCCGAAAAAAGAGCGAGAAGTGTGCCCAGCCGGCCGAGCTGGGTCGCTTCCAATGAGATGGCGCCAATGGAGTAGTAAGCTTATACGCGCTGCATCATCAGGGAGCAATTAGCTTATTGTGCATTTCAGCTACCGCCTTATTAGTAGGCCGACCTGGCCGAGCCCCCCCAAGAGGCACCAGCCAGGTGCCAGCAGCTGCTGCCTGCGTACCCTAGAGATGTTGTATTTCCGTCTTCTTGCATCATCGTAATGCGCATCTTTGAACTACGGGACAAAAAGAAGGGATTTTTAATTTGAAAACTTCTGTCTAGCTGTAAAATGCTCCCCCCCGTGCTCTAAATTATTTTTCAGATTGCTCTACTTGTTGGGGTTCCGTTGAAGAAATGAAGCATCACAAGTACAAAAACCACGTGAAAATGCGTTAAAAGAGCTGTGCCATGCACTTCTGCTGCACGGAGTGATCGGCGCCGTCTTACTGCGACTCGCTAGGCAACTCCGTCGGCGCGATTTTGTCCGTATCGATGCCGAAAATTTCCCAGAGCAACTTCTTGAGCTCCCCAAATGTAGTCAAGATACGCTCCTCGTTTATAGCCACATTTCCTGCGCCAAATCCCTTGCGCTTGTACACCGCCACGTACTCATCTCCGGTTTTCCGCCCGCCGTATTTCTCATCTCGTGAGTAGAGGAGATTATGTCTGCCGCTTTCCTCAGGCAAGTCACCCCTCTGCACCCCAAAGGGCACTGTGGCCACTAATTGTTTGACAAACACTGCGTAGGGCCAGGTATTGGACATCCAGCTGGCTGTGTGGTAGTCACCTGGCGCCTGGGGCTGCAGCATGTAATGGTACAGGGGCGACAGCTTAAACTTCGAGCTATCGGCATCACTGCCGTCTGTACGATCATAAAGCTTGCGGTATAGCGTGTAACCATAGGGCACGTCCTCACGATCGCTCAGTGGTGGCAGGCGCTCGTAGACGTGGGCGTTGAGATCCGTCTCGGTATTTAGCAACATGGGCTCCCTGGGCTGTCCTACGCCAAAGCCAACATCGCAGTGGAATGTTACCCCGTGGCCTCCATGAGGAGGTTTCCAGCCCTTAGGAATCGCCTCCTCCTCGGGCAGTTCTTCATGGGTGAAGTGTACCAGTGTGGTTTGGTGCGAAATGGACGTCCAAGCCCATCCCGTCTCGTCCGGCGTCTTGCCCTGAAACGGATACACTCTCCCGCACACGTCAGTGGTGTGATATCCGAGCGAGCGCAAAACAATTGCAAACAGCCCGTTGCACTCGAAACAGTACCCTCCCATGCCACGGGTGACGATCTTATCAAATAGCGCATCCGCGTGGACGTCGACATTGCCCATGCCTTCCTGGTAGGGGATTGGATCCGAGTCCTTGTAAGTCTTGTTTTTTGCCAGATGGATCGTCACAGACTCAAACGGAATCTTGTCATGATGGCGTTGCTGCATCTCTCGAAGGAGTGAGAGGGTCGGTTTCGGGAGTTCAGCTCCAGCATCATCATCCCCTGCCTGTTGGACTCCCAGGTGCTGCAGGTACGCAAGCACCTTTTCGGGAGCAAGGCGGGGAAGGTTTGGAGACCTGTTGTCCATTTCGAGAAATCAACCAATTTCGAACCCTTGAGTGCTGGCCTTCGAGCTGCGGTCTTGTCAAGCCGCAAAACTGTCGAGTCACAACTCACAAACACGAAAAGACTGACTCAACATTCAATTATGTGGCGCACGCCGATTAGTCAGCAAGAGCTGAAGAGGGTTAGAATCAGAATTACACGTATAGAGAGGCACAACTACCAGAAGGCGGGAGGTTTCTAAACGTATTATCGTCCATCTCTTTGAATCAATTGTTGGCCCCCAAAAGGAATGCGATTATCATTGTGCCGAAGGCTTTGTGGTAGCATTCCGGTAATAAAGAGATAAAAATCCTCGAATGTAAAGAACATGGCCGCATTAAGTGGGAGAGTAAATGTATGTATTAATTGGTACTAGGATGATTAACAATTGGATTAAAAGCAAAAGCGGATGAATTCAGCTTCATCCGGCCCAATAGAGGGGAACTCATCATAGGGCATGACACGAGCGCATTCACCTGCACGACAGTTGTCAGCTTAGTACAACAAAGACAATCAAAGAGGCCGCTTGCCTGATTGACCAGGGGTGAATTGATCCCATGCCGCTGCATATCTGTTGCCAGCTGCGTGGATAAGGAGCTCACCACAGGGTTAGATTTGCTGAAAAGGACGACGACGCTGAACAAAAAGTCTAGCGCATCTCGGCTGCGGTTGCTCTGCATCACCGTGTAATCTTCAAGGTAGACTTGAGCGGCTAGATAGGCGGAAAAGATAATGACGGGGTTTTTAAAGGCAAACTCGAGGTCAGGCACCATCCGAAACACGCTGACGATCTGCTCTGCCGCGGGGATGATGCGCGCCTGACACTGAAGTAACAAATAGTCTGGATACTGCGGTGATTTGCGCAGATGCGACACGGCGGTACGATTGAGGGAGATGATGGCCGTTTGTACCATAATGTTGGAAAAGACGGCGTTTGGGCACTGGAAACTCTGAGGGAGCATGAGGTGGCTAGGAAAGCTCAGGAGCAGCATGGCGAGCTCGTTGTCTAGTTGGCGATGGGTTTCCCAGTGCTTGCCGTGCTCGATCGCTTCGGGTCGGTCCTCGGGCAGGCTGCTAAAGGTGTGCCGCATTGTGTTGTAGAAGAGGCGCGCGACGAGCACTCTTCCGGCGAGCGGAGAGTATTCTTGACTTCTGGATTCGAGCAAATCATGTAGAGACGTGGTGAGCTCTGGGCAATTATTCTCAAATGCCTCTTCCGACGCAGGTAGGAATGCGAGCATCTGACGGGTTAGTATGAGGGTGGGGCAAGAAGAGAAAGGGGGTCAAATACATCTTTGTCTTCAACCAACGACGGCCACCCGGTGGTTCCGTACAAGAATCTGTCGGTACAGTAAATAGCCCACCATATCCTTCGCTGCTCTTCCAATATCGCCCATTGGGTAGGTTCTAGATTCGATCTGTTGGGGGAGCCTTCATGATCAATTTGGTGCAACCCCAGCATCTGTGCCAGCCGAAGACCGCGGCACTGGCTTGACGAAGCGCGTACGAACATGGTTTGCTGTGCCTCGAAGTTGGCCATGAGCAGCCAAGTCTGCACATGAGCCAGGGTCATGTAATGCTCCCCTTGGCCCTTTAACTCGTCTTGTTCCAAACAGTTTTTAGCGCGGTGATAAAAGGCAAGAGCTAGGGTGGAGTGGGATTCGCTGTTTGATGCTGCCTGTGCCAATACGATGTGCTGTAGACACCAGGGGGGCTTTCGGAATTCATCGCCATGCAACGACTCCTTGTAGCGGCGAGGGTGTAGTATGGGCGTGATTGAGTGAACCTTGTCAAAGTAAATGTTGACCCTAGAGCTTTTCGATTAGTAAGAGGCGTGAGGGGATACGATGAAGAAAGGACAATCTCACAGCTCCTCCCTGAGTTGCAAAGATGTTACCCCGTGCAGTATATCAAAGCCGAGCAGTTCATTGGCCACAAACTCGTCAATCTCGGATGAGATGCTGGTGTGCTCCGTGGTATCATTTGTGGCAGGGGGAGGAGATGGGCCAGGGAGCGAGAAGCCCGAAATATCCTGACCAGTGCCAGGTGTTGTGTTTGCGTCGCTGTTCTGCGCCGAGCCAAATTCGCTGCGTTTGGCTTTCTCAAGCGCGCCCTCGAGTTGCACTGCCCAAAGTTAGATACACAACCCTCGACCGAGGCTGGGTGCAAATGCCGCGCTGGACGTTACCTAGACGAGTTTCTAGCTCGCGGATGCCAAGTCGCTTCTTACCGCCGGGCCGTCGCCTTGATTGGGGATAGACGCACTCGTCCCCCAGCTTGATGCACCTGTTGCAGCGCGGCTCGACGCGGTCGCACTTGAGCTTCCTATGACGACATTGCCCGCAGGACAGTCGCGCAATGGACGGCGACCCGTCCAGACTTCGGCTGCTCATGATTTGGATGCCCGGGCTTCATGGAGCTGTCAAAGTCCAGGAGGCTTCACATTGTGGGGTAAAACCGGCATATATGGCATAAAGGTGGCTGATCATAGCTCATAGCTGCCTCGCTACAACTGCCGGTTTTTTTTCCACGTAACCTCGCAGGCCCTGTTCCAGACTGGATTAGCCCGCGGCTATACGAAGCAGACATAATTATTACCACGTTTCTTAGCGACCCGCTCGACCAAACGAGTGACAAGGCAGGGAAAAAGGTTAATCCCCTGGCGCAGATTTAGGGCTGCATCCATAAAATCGGGCAAAATCTCGGTGTCCGAGCCAGGGTGCAACGCCAGAGTTGCACCGACTTGGGCCCACCGCGGATGCCAGGGTCCGATGAAGCGCGACTTGGTATGCATGATGCCAGCGGAACGCGAAAGCTAAAAAGGGGTCTTTAGATTACCTATAGATGTCAATCGCAGGTTTTCCTATTAGCAGGGAGGTGGATGCTCTTACATCTCATTTATTTCGACAGTGCTGATACGAGATAAGATGACGGGCGGCAATGTTAGTGGTCACGTGCCCCGATTGATTGCCATAGATGGATTGATAATGCTCAGGGTTGACGCTTTTAGCCCCCAGCCGACATGGGTTCCTCACAAGGCCAGCCATGGCACGCAACGTGCAAAGCCGACTGGTCAGATGCGGGGCATGACAGCAATACACAAGGCAGCGGGCGGCTGCAGCAGCCTCGCCCCGTCAGGCTGCTCACTGCATCCGTTCAGTAACCGCCTTAATCCTGACCGGGCGGATAATGTCTGAGGTAGAACGGAGTCGACCACACCGACCGCTCACCTTGCGACGGGAGCTATGAACCCGCTGAACTACTTTAGAGCCGCCATCACTGGCCAGAACACCCTCGCAGGGGTACAAGCATCCGACAGCGGCGTAATCAACGTCAACTTCAATGGTGCCCCCGCCGCTACGGCATCCTCGTCTCGTCCACCACCAGGGCCCTTCTCAACCGTTCCCTTCCCCCCCGATGATAACTTCGTCGACCGCCCGAGGATCCTCACCTGGATGCACGAGTGATGCGCCCGGCTAGCTGCCCGCATTGCCCTCGTCGGCCTCGGCGGGGTAGGGTAAGCCCAGATCCCGCCTCGACTCGTCCCAAAGCGGCGCGCTCACACCGCCAAGCAAGTCGTAGTTGGCCACCCGTTTCGCCCTTGAAGTCCACAAGAACCCGCCCGACGCCTACGTCTTTTGGGTTGACGCTAGCAGCCCAGAGCGCTTCGAAGAAGCTCACCAGTCTATTGCGGAGAGGCTTGAGCTGCCTGGTCGCCACGATCGCGGCGAGAATGTCCTTCAATTGGTGCGCGAGTGGCTTAGCCTGGAAGAGAACGGGAAGTGGTACATGTTTGTCGATAAAGGAGAGACATGTTTGAGGTGCATGCACTGGTCCAGTTCTGTACCAAGGTGTGGATATCATCATTTGGTAATTTGACGGACCGCAAGATGAAACCTTTGCAAGTAATGTCGGAGGAATACCCAATAGAGCGTTTTGAGAACTTGACCAAGTGCCAAGAGCTGAACCCTCATGTCGAAGAAATCATCAAGGAGAAGCCAGAGGAAGAAGGAGATGTGCTTCGGTGGACAGACCTCTTGTTGAACGTCGGGTGGTATCGGCGGACCAGAGGCAGGTACCACAACGCTGAGGTGGTTATCAGACGAGCCGTGGAGATGAAGAGCGCCGCACTTGGGGCAGAGAACCCTGCAACGCTTAGCAGCATGACTGAACTTGGGAGGGTCCTGGAAAACCTGGATGAGTTCGCAGAGGCAGAGAAGACCCACTGGCAAGCTTACGAGGGTCATCTACATACGCTCGGGCGGGATCATAGGGACACGCTGCTCATCGCCAACAAGCTCGCGAGTTCGCTGTGGTTCCAAAACAAATTCGACGAGGCAAGAGAAATGTATGAGGGAAACCTGGATGCGGCCAAGGGACTTTGTGCAGAAGACTCAAGGATGGTGGTGAGTGCCATCCATGGCCTCGCTCTGATATCGCTCGACCTGGGCGAGTATGAGGAAGCGGAGCACAAGCTGAGGCAAACTTTTGAAAGCGACAAGCGGCGCTTCGGCATGAATCACCCGGAAACGCTCAAAACCATGGTGAACCTCGGCATCGTGTTGGAACATTAAGAAAAGTACGAAGCCGCCGAGGAAATGTATCGAGAGGCCCTTATGGGGAAGGAGATTCTTGTTGGACCGGATCACCCTCGCACCCTGAATAGTTGGTATTACATGGCTTGCTTATTGAGGAAGCTCTCTCGTTCCGGGGAGGCTGCTGAACACGTCCGTATAGCCTATGAGAGTTTCCGCAAGGTTCACGGCCCGGATCACCGCTATACCAAAAAGTGCTGGGATATCTGACATTCGATACATTCAGAGGGCGAATCTAGCCAAGATGAAACAAGCGGGAATGAATTAAGCCAGTACGGATCACATGATGATAGCGAATAATTTTTGTAGACTCTGTGAATAGAAATAACGCACGGAAGGCCGTGGTGAATTTGATTGCAAATTTGTTCTCGAACTGATTCGTGTCGCGAAATCATCAACTTTCGTTGCTAAAAAGTCCACAGTCCAACCGTAGATTTCTATCCCAAATACATGTAATCAAGTACCTCGCTGATAATGCACAACCGGGTATTTAAAAAAAAAAAGTCGTAACAGCATAAAAAACCCAACTCCGAACCCTATCCCTTCCCTACTGTGGATGACCGTGATATGCCGTGTTGTTGTTATATGTTCCTGGGGCATCATACTGCTGCTGCCCGTAGTATGCAGTATTGGCACCCGTGCCAGTCATGCCATACTGATATCCATATTCGTAGTAACCAGTGCCGGCATGTGTGGGCGACATCTGGTGCTGTTGTTCATAGTGTGCCGTCGTAATGTCGGCATCGGCAATGGGAACCTCGTGGTATTGCCCGTTGTATGTCGGCTCGGCGATCGGGCTCACAGGGTTGTGTTGGTAATCTTGGTAAGCTGTGGCGGCTGTTGTACCGTGATTCCCTTGATGGTGTTCATAGTACGCCGGGTTGTTATTTAGGACCTCGGGTGGTGGATCATAATAACTTGAAGTAGTCGCACTGGTTGTAGAGTCAAGGGTTCCTTCGACCTGTCCATAGTACGGTGTGTCGTTGGTATGGTCCACTCCATGCTGATGTCCATGATAGGCTGTGTCCACGTTCATGTTAAAGTTTTGGCGCATTGGTGGTGGCGCCGCAGACTTGGCATCGTGCGAGTGCAGCATGCCGTCATCTCGATCAACCGCAGGCCTCGTCTCGCCCGTGTGCGTCACGATATCTCCGTACCAGTATCGCCCGCCAAGCTCTTGTACTCGGCGTCTTCGTTCGTGGTTGTCCAAGCTTGCCATGCCACTAAACCTGTCAAGCATGGAACTTTCGGAGACGTAGTACATGGCGCCGGCAATGGATCGTGGATCCACAGGCACGTAAGGCCACTTGATGAAGAAGCTGGCGGCGATGGCCAAGACCATTGTGCCCATGATGGCCACTGAAAGTCGCAGGCAGATGATGTGTGTGTCCTGAGTCTGAGTGAGAGTGTATGGAATGTTGGCGAGAAGGATTGGCATGAACTCGGAGAAGATGGTCATGAGAGCAATAATGGCAAGGAAAAACTGGCGACGCTGGATGGAAGACCAAAAGCCGGAAAAGGGATTCGTCGGGCGCGTAAGGAGGATGGAGTCGGTTGGGCTCTGAGGACTAGCAGCCATGGACTTGTAGGGCATGATCATTGCGACGCCTGTGGAATGTTTAGCGAATATTTCAAGTGATTAGGACTAAGAGACTAACTGATAAAGAGAGTTGTCCAACAAAACGAAATGATGACACCCAGAGCAGCAAACAAGAATCGAATGCCAAACGTCTGACCAGTCATGAAGTTTTGGAAGTTGTTCTGTTTCTTGAACGTCATGGCGTAGAATAAGACCAAGGCCATGAGCCCAAGCAAAAAGACCAAGAATATCAATCTCCATGCTATTCCAAGTGCCATGAATGGGTTTCCCCTCCGCTTACTCCGATTGACATTCGCCATGTCCAGAGAACTGGCTTCGGAAAGAGGTCCCATATCGTGCCGTCGAAGGCCTTGGCCGGCATCGTCGTAGAGGACAATGCCGTATTCGGTCTGTCCGTGGTCGTTCTCAAAGTAGCCAAACCCAAATCGCTTATCGATCATCTCCTTTGAAATCTTATGCTCGGTTGTCTTTTGTGGGCGTACCTCTCTGTTCGTCGCCAACGATGCAATACCCACAACGCTCCAAGGGTTCGCGTGTAAACCAGTTTCCCAGTTGCGGAGGAACAAGAGCAGAAGACAGAGGAGGACAATAGTGAGGGCAAGGAGAGCAAGAAGAATTCGCGTCGGATCCGGCGAGACACCAAGAGCAGCAGCACATCCCCTGGGATCCCATGTTTTGCAGTTTCCGTGGATCTTGACTCCGATGGCTTCGGTGGCGACGGGTGTCATGAGGGCGGTGATCCAAACAATGATCATGGTGAAAAAGGTGACAGGTTGGCCCTCGACAAGGAGGGTAAATGGCTTGACGAAGCTGTTCCATCCACCAAAATGCAGGTTCATCGAGTTAGGACCCAAGGCACCGTTGGGAAGGTTTAGGGCGTAGAAAGGTTGATACAGCTGGGCGTTGAAGTCGATGATACGTGCAGGAATCGACAGGAGAACAGACAGAAATGGAGGCAAGAACTTGCCAATAAAGTACTGCGCTTCAGTGATCTTGATAACCTCGGTATCTGTGCGAATGCCATCTGTGGGTTCAGAGTCTGCCGCGGTAGGTGTAATTGTCGCCGTTGATGAATAGGTCTTCGTCTGACCCTTCTTGGTCGAGATAATAGTTGTTGAGCCGCTTCGAGAAGACGTGATCGTCATGGTGCTCTCTGGCCGGGTGGTCACAAACGTTGTTGGCTGCAGTGAGTTGACTATCGTGGTACGGAATCCGCTCATGGACGAAACAACCTTGGACGTGGTTGGAAGACCATCCTCTCCCCAAGTTGTGATATCCATGGTTGTGACATAGCCCTCGACGTCAGAAACAACAGTCTGCACACCCGACTGGGTGACTACTATGGTTTCCGCGCCACCGACCTCGGACACATATGTGACGGGGTCCAACTTCTCCACCTTCTTTTCAGTTTGATCAGGCTCAACCGTCACCACATCGACCACCTTGGTCGTTGGTTTAGCAGTGGGCTTATCTGGAGGGGTGTAGTCGGGATCGGTATAGACGGAAGTAATGGTGACCTGGCCAAGAGTGATGAAAGTACTAGCGGCTTTGGTAGTCGTTCCAACACTGAGCACAGCTGTTGTGGCGACAGCCGAGGTGATTTCACTGCTAAAGGCAATCTCTTGGGTTGAGCCTGGAAGAACGGTTGCGAAGGACGAGGAAGAGACATATTCGGTTGTCAAGGTACTCTGCTGGGTGGCAACGCTTCCGGGAAAGGTGATGGTCTTGGTGATTGTGAAAGGAACGGAGAAGGCGCTGCTGACGGGGGCCTCCGTTCCTGTGCCCTCGATGACGGTGAAACCAGTGCTCCAGCCGGTAGAGACGACTTCAGAGGTTGACCCTGGCATGGTCTGGACAATGTTGGAGACAATGGCGGATGTAAAGGTAAACTGAGCCCACGAGGTAATGGTGGATGGAGCGTGGGTGATTGTGGTTGGCTCAGCGAACTTGGTGGTGAAGATGGTGCTCGGCACCATGGTGGTGAACTTGCCGGTGGTACCTCCGACGGTTACGGTGCTAGATACATGGGATACAATGAAGGTGGTAGCTAAGGCATTGGCGTTCATGGATCCTGATGCTTCATCATCTTGCCGGATTTCGAGCTCTACTGCCTCTTCCTCAGGCTCTGCTACCTCAGGTATAGCTACAGGCACCACCGCGGGTACCACCGTGGGCTGAGCAGCCACTATTTCCTCTCGCTTGCCTTCAACGTGCGCAGTAGAATCCGAATGGGGCATGGCTATTCTGGCCCAGACGACCAGGCCCATGATTGCCAAGAGGAAGATGATGAGGGAGACGATGTAGGGCCATCGCAGCGGCGTGGGCTTGTAGTTGGGTCGCTTGGTGGGGACCGGGTGCTTGTTCAGGCCGTCATCCCAGACTCGGTCGTTGGTCGACTGCGGCTGGTACTGCGCATCGTAGTCGTGCGCGACCGTGTTGGCGCCCGGCTGGTGGGAATACATCGGTCCCGTTCGTCGTGGTCGTCGGGTCGTTTAGACGCACGCGGTTGGGTGGGTGGAACTTGAAGATGATCGACAGGCAGAGGGGGAAGAAAGCTCGCGCGGGATCTAGGCGGGCCTGGATATTTAAAACAAGGGACCAACAAAGGCCTAGGGAAATAGGCAGGCAGCCAGGGTCGAATGCAGCAAGCCATCCAAGCCGCAGTGACAGCCATCGACAAGCCGTGCATCTATTTGTGTAGGAAAACGGAGCCCGGCCGTCTGGGAACCCACCCATCGGCGACCACACCCAAAATTTCGACTACCGAAGGTGTGCAATGCCAGAAAGGCAAGGGTCTCCCTAGGCGCCGCTTGGCTCGCGATCACTTCCGTTCTCTCTCAACACCCGCGGGGAGGGGGGCGGTGCGCATGCGAATGCCGGCCGCCTGCTTCGTCCTAGGCGTGTCTTGGGTGTCGACTCGCTTGTCTGAGGGCTGATGGCGACGGATTTGGGGGCCATGATTTGCTGGGCCGAGCGCCACACGTTTCCGGGAGAGGCCTGGTTCGTGGAGCGTGGCGCTCCAGCTGAGGGATGGTGTCACGGCTCGTGGGTACATGTTCCAGCCTCCCCCCCTCTCCGTCTCCATCTCTGTCTCCCTATGACTCCGAGTCCTAGGCTGCAATGCGTCTGCTTGTCCTTTGGTCATTGGGCGATGATGCCGCGGACGTGAGCGCCTGGGCATGGCCACGTCTCAGAGGCACGAAAAAGGGCGGGCAGCGCGAGGAGGTCCATGATAGGCGTCGTTGGGCTGAGCTGGCTGAGACAGACGAGACACGGGGCGGGGCCACGGGGATGTGGAATTGGTGATAGAGAAAGCACCAAGCCTCCGCCTCCACTGGACCCCAAGCTCTGGGATCTCTTAGCATGGCATGGGTCAAGGATGGTTTGTGGTGTGTGGGAGCTCTTGGTTGGCTGGCTTGCACGGGGATGGGTTTTGGTGTAGGTAGGGCTGAAGGCGCAGACCCAGCGTCAAGCGGGCCACTGCAACGTTCTCGCTGACTTGCCCCCCATGCGACGCGCTGCTGCACTGGGTTATTTTGAGATCCGCGTACCCTGGCCGCAGAATGGCGGACAAGGAACATCACAAAAAATAACACTGAATGCTATCGTAAGCTCTCCTTTCTTCTGCACAGCTCGCACACACAGCGCTTGGTTTGTGGCGCTTGCTGGCTGAGCTATGCGGTTCCAAATAGAGTGATTACGGCTTGCACCCGTCGCCAGCCTCTTTGTTCAAGCGAGATGCTGCACAGGACGTGAATGAAAGAGCTTTTTTTACCACACTGGGTTTATGCCTATTGCTTCAAAGACGATTCCACCTAAGCTAAACCCCCAGTGTGCCCGCGCTATCCCTCTGGTCTGGGCATCTGCCTCGCGTGATTGGTCCATTGGCGACGTGCGGCTGTCCCAGGACTCTGTGCTTGTTACTATTCCCAGCTAGCGTCGGCATCTGCACCGTGCACAGCCCAGGTTGCCTCTGGGACGGTGGCCGCCAGCAAAGCAGTCCTTGAACGGACGGAGACGTGGTCAAACGCGCGCCGTTGGGATCAGCAAAGACGCTATGGTTTTTTTTTGTGTTCGTGTCTATTAACTAAGCTTGATGATGATGCTTCTTCTCCAAACAATACGAATATTATGCGAGCGTTCGTTCCATCGCTTCCTACTGCTTATCCTACCCAGCCACCGACCTTTCCCCGATGACAGGGCCCGTTTAAATGAGACCCTGTCCTGTCCTGATCCGTCAGATCCCCGATGACCACGGGGAAAATAAAGGAAAGAAAAAGAAAATACCGGGTCGTGAAACTGTAAATGCAATTGCCTTCCGAATGTCACCTCTGCGTTACCCTGCGACATGCTGGTTCCCTGTTTTCAGCCAAGTCCTTTTCCCACCAACCAATCTCGGCCCTTCCAAAACCTCACACTAAATCCAGTCCTACGACTTGCAGTGACTCCGCGATGACGTGGGAGGCATTCTCTGGGTCTCCTGACTCTCCTCCAATCTTCTCTTCGATCTGGTTGCCGTCGCATGCACCTGTTCTTTGCATCGGCAATGAAATGGACCAGATCCGGAATTGGATTCCACAGAGGAAGTGTGTGCAAACTCAGGGGATCGGGTTCGGTAGCCGACATAAGCATTGATGATCGCTGAGGCCTTTTATCCCTGAGACGCACGCAGGCCTTTGCCGCCCGCAGCCACTGCAACTGTTCCCCACTGAAACCCGGCTCGCCATCCATCCTTGATTGCTTGAAACGTTGGTCGGCTTACGGTGCAGAGCTACAAGGCTTGTTGTGTGTGGCTGACCGAGTGTGTTGCACCATGTTGTTGTGATGTGGCTGTGACCCCGCAGCAACGTTGCTACGGATGCGGCTCGCGCTCAATGCGACCATCACCTGGGTTCGTAGTCATCTAGCACTCTTGGAAAATTCCACGCATCTTCACATGGAGAGTTGCCCTCGTCTCGCATGGCGTCGGAACCGATGGGTCGGAAGCCCATGACTTGTTGAATCTTTGAGCAGCATTATGCATTCAACACCAAGATGTGTTGCTCGGACCGTAGAAATCGTGTGTCCTCCAGGAGTCCTAAATTTAGACAAGGATGGCAGTCTACCTCAAAGGGTCGAGGCTAGCTGGTGTATTGAAGATTCATGTCTGAGGCCCAGAGTGTAAGCTGTGTGATTGGCTCTGTGCGAAATATCATGCCAGTCGAGGCTAGATATTTCGCAGAGATAATTCGCCACAATCATTTGGTCCTCCTACCGATTCAAAGTCTTCTGCGTGCTGGATAATAGCTACCTATATCTAGGCAAGATTCCAGTTTGTGTTTCTCGATTCCCGTGTTACAAGTTGGAGCACATCCAACATCTTTTTTTGTGCGTCTCGAGGTCTTTGGAGTCGACATCTCTTCCACAATCGCTGCACTGTTGCTCCGCTCGGCACCGTCTTTTTAAGTTCGGGACGAGTTTGACATTCTGATTGGCCTCGAGTTCTGATACTCGATCCCATGACTCTCCAGCACGGACGGAGCACTAGAGCTCTGGTGCCATGTATTCGGGGCGCAATTCTGAATAGACTTGTCCTTGATTAAGACTCGCCATCCGTCTTTCGAGACCTAGAAGTCTTCTATGATCTCCCGTACAATGCAAACAAGTGCAACTGAATCTTCAGTTCCACCGAACAAAATACAATCTTCGTAATGTCGTAATCTATTCATGGATGGATTACACAGGCGCCGGGTGCTTTGGTTGCCAATCTCAGCGGCACGCCTTGAACAGGTCACCGTATGGCTTCTAGAGGTCGATCGTATCCCATACGATGGTTGTCTCATCCGTGATATCAACGAAGTCCATGAATTGACAGTTGGTATGAAACAATCGAAGAAAGGTTTTCTATCGAACCCAAATGCTGCTATTCGAAGAAAACCTTCTCGCCAAAGGTGATATAATAACTCGTCGTTAGTCATTTCGCCCTTTTGATCGAGATATCTGGCTCGGGAGCTTTATTGGGGACTCGAGAATGATAGTCTACCAGAAGTCGAGTGCTCATGAAGATCGAATTCCAGATCATGATGTAGTTGCAGCATTGTTTTGCGTCCGAAGACTTGATGTTGCCGACGAGCCCAGTAGATTGGACCGTGAATCCTGTACCGGTAGATCTCATGGGGCGTGCCATTTACCATAATCCGAACATGTCGAGCCGACACCCTCGAGCCTCTATATCGGCTCTCCCAGAATATACGTGTAATTGAGCATTCATTGGGCGTGTGTTGAATTGCTTGGGTAAGATCTTTGCTCTCCTATCGAGTGGTGCGACTGTCTTGTGAGTAAGTCTCAGATCCATTGCGAATGAGCCGATGTTCAGGTGGGTGTTCGAATGTTCGGAACACTGTTGGGCCCTTCTCAGTAATGGAGGACGAAGGTTGGCTCAGAACGGTTGGCGACTCATATTCATCAAGTCTGAGCATCTGATCAACTATTTGTGCAAGGATTGAGATGACGGGAGTGCGTCTGCCTTTGATACTGATCGACATGCCTTCCAGGGCGCTTGGAATTGGTGTTTTGTTTGACCTGGTGCGAATGAACGCGGCATCCTATATGTTTTGTAGTGTCCCAAGCCCTCAACCCAGATCATAACACGTATCTGATTTGATTCTGAGAACAGACATCGCCCAGAATCATCAGCAAACTGCCCACAACAGAGCTGCATCAGATATGAGCTCGTTTTCGCCATTTTCCATATGCTCCACTTGAATTTACTCTGAATAGGGTAAGAACATCAGGTAGCTCTTTTTCCACGCATGAGGGAGACAAGATAGATTCTGAACGGGTATCGTGGTGCCCTGGGCAACTCGGCGTCCCCATCAGAAAACCATCTCTTATGTCCATCATTTGCTCAACACCGGAAAGGTCTTAAAATAGATGACACCTTGTTCCTCTTGTTTAAGTTCGATTGGGTCATTAAAGCGGCTCCGAGATGAAGGAGCATGGTCCTGTCCGAGCGGCAGCTGAATTGGCTCTGGTATAATATAAACAACCACATTGGTGGGCGCGACGCGCAGATATGCTAGTCGACTTTTCCGAAGTTCGGTCAATCTCTATGAGCTCAAGTATTCGAGGGTAATCTCTTGACCATTCTTCAAGTTCCTTCACTCGAGTACAATTCTTTTTCCGGCCGCAAAGCGCTGCGCAAGTTCAGCGTGAGCGGAATCGCTCCTCCGCTGTTCGGAATCGCCGCAACGTCTGTTTGGAACAACGATTTTAAGCTCCGTCGATTCAGATTCGGAATGGGAAAAGATCATTTAGCTGAATATGGTGTCGCATCAGCTGCTTGTCTCCGAGGATGGCTTTCAGCGGCAATACGGCATATCCGAGCCAGCCGAAGGAAAGAAAGCAGCTACTCGTGAGGTCAACTCTGAAAGACCCATAGTCAGGCTTGAGGAACTCCCCGGACGATAAGGCGATAGACTTTTGGGGAAGCGGACCACGATCCAGTCGTAGCAGCGAAAGCATCTCCAGTTTACCAACTGAGGCGAGCGAATTGCTGATAGGGTAACGTTATCGGCGACTCTGTGTGGTTCGGGGGTTTTTCATACAACACGATTCGCCATGTCCACTTCTAGATGCAGAGTCAGGAGCTGTGCGGTGATTTGGGGTAGATTAATAGAATCAAAATAGAAGGAAAAGTTCAAATCTGAATATCTTAGTCTTCTGCTGGGTCCTCGAAATAAGTCTTCGAAACGCCGCAAGGTCAGATTTGACCATGGTCCCAGAGAGTTTGTCACATAGTTGTCAGGGATATCCACTGTGAATGTTCACAAAACATATTTTTGCGCAGAAGTTCAAGTTTGAACCTTTCGAGGTTCCATCTGCTCTGGTATGTTGACACAGATACACCTTGGTTCATGTTGAGCTGTAATGAGGAGTCTTCATGTCGATGTACCAAAAGTCGTAACCAGACCGCTGTGCTGGCAAGTTGGTATGCCAATAGGTGCTACCGTAGTGAGTTAGAGCAGCACGAAGGCTCTATGGCAATCACTTTTTGGAATATGTAACGGTTCTCGAGATTTTTCGATTCTCGTCGCGCTGTTTGCTGGCGATTCTGTCAAAGGGATCGAGCGGAAATGCAAGTACATCGACATTCTCGACTGGGGACAGCTTATTGCATTTCTCGCATCGCTTCTCCGTCTTCCAGAGTCTTTCTATAGCAATTTTGCTGCCTTTGTTACACTTTGGGTGTGGAGTTTCTCTTTGGGGCTTTTCTCTTCCCCCCGAAGCGCCTGGTCATGCTAAGTGGAATAGGGAGGTATCGTGTACCGCGCAGCTTCTACTACCAGGATAATGGGGAAACTAGAAATTCGTGTCAGTAAAATGAATGCAGTAAAGTTTTCAGGAAGGTCAGTGTGGGTTTCATAACGCACCTGCTTTTGTCGAGTTCAGTCTTGCGGCCTTGGCAGCCGCAAATGAAGCATTCTCGGTAACACTGGTCGAACATTTGTACGCCTACCGATGCGATACGTGTAGCTAGTCGGTTATATACTGTCTGAAAAGTGATTGTACGATGTTGACTCGTGTCGCTGGCGCTTCCCATTCATTCTTCGGCAAGCTCCCGCTGGATAGCGTATCTGCTTCCAGCTTCTGAATAGGGTTTGCTCCCACGCCATGTGTCGCTCTATGGACTCTCCATTTGCTCGGTCGGAATCTTCGAAAGATTAGTGATGATGTGAAAATTTCACAATTCGATGGTCTTGCTCAGGTTTACTGAACCGGCTAATAGCCCGACAAAATAGTTTGTCGCTGTTTTGGTCCACGCAGTCAGTAATCATGGTAAGGAAGAGCCATGAGTGAGGTGGGTTTAGGTCGAGATGACATTTGGAGGAAATGTGATCCTTTTTCGTCTTCAGTGGATGGTAGGCAACCCAAAGAACAGATAAGAGCAATCCAATGACTTTATACTGGACAGGCATCAACATTGGGGGGAGGCGCAAAGTCAGGTCCGGACAATTCATAAAGGCCCATCGTTTCAAATTGACGAATACTTTCGCCTTTTCCTCCTGAGTTGAAAAACGTGTCAACTAGGAAATACCCATTCCATTTGGAGTCGTCAGTCCTTGAAATTAGGAATGATACTTTGCCCTTGTAAAGAAAATGAGCATTTGTCGGGACAGCGGCAAGCCAAATTGATGCTGAGAAAAAGCTCATATCAATTGGCTTTCTCAATGGTTTACCTGGTCTTTTCCCCCAAGAATATTCGGGCATGTGGTGTGTTGGGAATTTCCTCGCAGCAAATATGAGAGGCTCAGCTCTAGTTGAAATGTATTTTGGCATCGCCTAAGGACTCTTGAGTATTGACTAATTCTCGTTGATGATATGTCACAGGGGAGTTGGAAGTCACCACGCTCTAAGAGAATCGGAGATCTGATTCTGAAGCCCCATCGTTTCGGCAATTGTCTTCTGTACGCTTTGGTTCTTGTCCTGCGGGGGTTCTGTTCATCGCGTGGATACGAAATCAACTCCTTCGAAGGATTCTGTGCAATGGTTTTCCAAAAAAAAAAAAAATCGGGCCTGTGCACCAATGAAGCCCATCGATGCAGTTTGGCATACGGTGGGAAGAAAGTCTTGAAGAGGAGTGCTCGTGACAAGTTCGTGGAACATGGCGTGTTGATGATCACTCAGTTGGAGGGTTGTAGATGGAGGAGTAAGTCAAAGGTTTCGACTAAAAATCTGCCCATATTTTTCCTCGGAACGATTCTCATCACAGAGGAGATAGGTTGTTGATGACGAGCTCGCAATGGACGAGCGTAAAGTGTTTTGCGGATGCGATAACCCAGCCTTGGACAGCGATCAGGATTAATTCGGCTCAACGAGTGTCTCTTTCTCCCACGCATGTGCCAGCACTGTTGTTGGTATTTCCGGTCCTCAACACAACTTTGCTGCCCAATAACTCGATCAGCCTCGAGGTTGGATTGAAGACCATCTGGATCGGTATACTCAGATCAGCGATAAAATGAAGTGATCCGCCACGGTTTTAGCATCTCAATCGATCATGATGTGTTGTGTGTTGAGGGTAATCGGAAGCTGAATATATCTTTCAATGTTTCGTTGCCTTGTAAGAAGGCATTCTGTGGCAAGATTCGGCGTGCAGGAAACTGGTGCTGGAAGACAGAACTACACAAAGCGCCCATCATCGAGCCCCAGAGCAATTTTGCTGGTTCCACTCCGGAAGGCCGGAATAAGGAACTCTGCTCTATTGCGGCTCCTTGACGACGATGCAATAGTCTGTAATTTTTCTCTCCATTTGACCACCAGGCGACATTGACCGAAAAGGTTAATTGCGGGATATATGACCGTGTTTTGGTCGGCGGATTGGTGGTATAATAGGCTCAGAGCTAGTCGAGCAATGAATCGATCGGTTCAAAGGTCCGGAGAGCACACAAAGCCGTCCATGTGACCGTATTTTGAAGCATCTCCGTGTGCATTGAGTTATATCTAGAGACATAACTCTTGCAAGTCCAGATTGTGTGAAACTCGTTGTCCGTCAAAAAGTTCGCAAGCCTTCGGTGACATACATTTGGTACGGACGCCGCGGCTAGCAAGGAAACAGATTCTTCTTCAGACATTCCACTCTGCCTTCTCTCATTGATAGCTAGATCGGAAACCAGCTCAAATTGTTGCTGGGAGCTGCACGAAGGCATACGCCATATTTCCGGCGTAGAATCTGCTGGGCCCGAGACTCTTTAATTTGGCAAAATTTCCAGTTGTGTGGTAGGCAGTCCTTTGTGGCGTAATGAGTATCGGGTAGCGTGACGTACTCGGTCAATTCTAAAAATGTCAGCCACTCAAATATCGCTGCGTCTCTTTCAGGAGGTATTACCCATAGCAGCCGTCATTTCAAGCACTAGTGCCATCCACTAAGTACCAAATTGGGAGTTCGGGATCCTTCCGGATTGTGCTCAAGCTTGCTCCTCTTTCCGGGATTGAACGTTTCCGTATGACTTCCGCTGAAGCTATCGCTGTTGTTTCTTGTTTAGAGGCGATTTGGAGTGATCTGAGTCGCATGGCATGTGGCCAAATGAGTGCGTCTCATAATTGGGCGCATTGAACAGGGAGATGGGCACAAATGCGAGGTTTGGCAATGCTTGGCTAGTTGGCTGCATAGCCGCGCTGTCATCCTCTTCGTCGCCGACTCGCATTCTATCATAGCATGGTGCTGGTTCAGTGGAAGCTATGGTCCCCAGTTCACCCTACTTGAAACAGGTCGCTTCACTACCGCCAGTCTCAAATGTGTGTTTCATTCAAGCCATTTCTTTCGGTAAGTTTGTTCATAGGCTTCTTGTTCTTCTGCTTAGACAGAGCGCTAATCCTGAGCCAAAATCATGCTGAGAGAATGAATTTGTATGACCGCGGCCTGGCAAAATTGTGGGCCGACCTTAAGACCGAGGTCTCCAAGAATGAGCGCACCGCACACGCTCTCCGGTTCTTTGATACAGTCAACATCGAGACTGAGCAATACGTAGTTGGAAACACCAGAGTTGGGTATCGGCTCGGATCGTGGCCCCTGGCGATTTGCCCAGTTCTGAACCTCGCTGCTCAACAGTCTCTTCCGATCTAGAACGGAGGAAACTCGTGTTCCGACTTGTTCCTTGGTGTTGGTGGGTGTTTCAAGCCTTTTACACGACTCAGAAGTCAACCTCCACTTTTCTGCAATGATGTTCTGCACATCCAGAGGCCTTTAATACTCTGGCTCGAACACTGGTTCACCGACGACAGCACGGTTCGAACATCGACACATCACCATTCAGAGACAAGACTAAGCCTTCTCTTGAACTTTTTGATTGCGAGTTATAGCACCTTAATGATGACTGTGGTCTTTCTCATAGATATGCTTCTTCGTCTTCGGCACCTCCTGTACAACAGCCAATCCTTCTGGCCAGATCGATTGCACTGGTGGGATGATCCAACCAAGATTAAATTTTTACCTCTACTAGAAGAGGGGGAGGAGGTCGAAGGATGCCGTTTGAAACTTGATCATAGTTGGTCCTGTTGTCTGGGGTACTAGGATACCAAGCTTGCAGCTTCCTTAGCTCTCGACATCGTCAGTCTCCCCCAGGGAGATGGCCTTGCTGTACTCGCTTTGTGGCAAAGTTCTTCAAGAATGATGGAATAAAGACGCCATGTAAATGTGCTCGTTCTTGAACTGCCAAGGGTTCCAGCTTGAATGTACGGGAGATGCACTGTCTGGATTTAGCATCGAGGTACAAGGAATAATGTGTTTAGCAGTCATCTGAAAGAGGAAATTCGGCTCCAAAGCACAATCATCCATCCTTTGATCCGAACAGGCCGATAATCTCCATATCTTTGGCTTTCTAAAATGTTCTGATCTTGTCTCTCACATCCTCTCAAGATAACTGGGTGTTGGCGAAGGTTGGGTAGCGAGTAGAGTCGTGAAGCATGATCTCTTCCGGGTTCTCAAGTACATCTCCAACCTGATTTGAGCATGACTCAGTTGGATTCATCGTTCGCCGCGCTTCAGACACCGCCACCTGCCGTGTCCCATTTGTATGCAAATGGGTTTCCATGCACATTATGTCGTGGGTGGCTCCTGGGGACACGATAGAATGGATGGTTTGTTTCGAAAAGACATATCTCCTTTCAAACCTCCCTAGTATCTGTACCCAATACAGGCTCGCTCGAGCTGAGATCATCATCTCCGTAGAGAATACCGTTGCCAGGGCTCTGGAAAATCACATAGCTTTAGCTGTGGATCCGATGGAAGAAAAAAGGACACAATTCAAGCATCATCAAAGCTCAGTGAAGATTGACCAATCAAAATGAGCTGGACGGAGTCGTTTTCAACAGTAATGGTTCATCCATAACATCCATCTTCAGACTGTCCGGAGCGGGCATGATGTGTTCGCAAATCCCATCGTATCGCCTGGCGTATCAGCCGTTTGTTGTGTCGAGCGCAAATAGTGCGCTGGACGAGGGATCCCTGCTTGAGCGGCCACAAGAGTCGAAAAGGTGACCTTATGCAGCCTCCAGCTAGGGAATCCCCAGACCTTCCATCGAAAGCGTCAGTGTCACTATAGTAGATCCGGAAAGTCATTCAAATGGAACTTTTCGAAGACTTCATCTTGCGGCTCACGTTGCAAGTGGATGTGAGAAAGTCCGTGATTATACTGCTCGCAGACTTCTTCCGATGTCATTCGAATGACAGATAAATGACAGAAGGCTGATGCTGGATCCAGAACCACCTTTAAGCTTCTGATGGACCCGGAGGGTCGAAGAGAAGACTTCTGCTGAAGTCGCGAATTAACTCAGTTGTTGGCGAAGTGGAGTTAGACCCTAGGTCCTTATTGCGACGAAGACTAGAGAGAACAGGCAGCCGAATACCTCAAGGTGTCGTAGTGGGAGACTTCCGGAACCGCGCTAACCAGCAGAGAAACGAGCAACCCTGGTAGAAGGATAGAAGGACTGGCATGGAATACAGAGGCTGAAATTCAACTGAGCTCCAAACGCCAGTAAGGAACCTCGTTGATAGCAGCCACGCTCATCTTAGTCGCCGAGATGAGATGGGCGCAGCGCCCAGCTACACAGAAGTGATCATTTTTCCGGAAGCCTTCGGGAAGTTTGAGAAGACGGAAATATCATTCCCCCTTGCTAATCAAGAAAGAATTGAGGGATTTTCTCATTGGTTTCTGCAAGGCATATGCATGGACATAGAAGAAAACTCTCTGTAATTCACGGATCTGGGCTGGGAACAGAGTGTTAGCACACGACTGGAAATGGTCATCGTCTAGACTAACGTGAATCTCGCAATATCAAGGAGAGAATATCTCCACAAAAAATTCGCAGTCGTATGGGGGGAGCGGTAGAGAAGTACAACTTCCGCGTCTTCATCACTGTTCCAAATAAAATAGGACAATGCGGGGTAGGAATCGTCGTCCACCAATGTCCTATACATTCGTTAGTGTCACCCTTACTTTGAATCAATCCTCATCATCCTTACTCGGTGAGCAATGTACGAAACAAGACATCAGTCAGCCATGGAAGGTAGATGCCGTGCGCCGACATGGCTCTCTGGGCGAGAAAGGAAGGCCCTATGAATGAACCTCCACCGCGTTCTTTCTTGTCTCTGGGATACATGGCCGGCATGTTGAAGACTTGAGCATCGAAGAGCTTCGAGTCAATGTGAGAGCCAGCGTGACGATGAACCTAGCTCGGAAAAAGACGAGATTAAGGAATTCCAGAATCAATGCTGACAGAGGAGCATCTTTAAATCAAAGCAAGCAGGTTCGGACTCCGCCACAAGGAATTGCCTTGCACAGCTCGGGTGCTAGGTGGTCTGTAGCTCCGTGTTCATCTCATGCGAGGACAAGTGTGTTGGATGAATTGAAAACAAGTCCTGCGCTCGCAGTGGTTCTTCTCCGTGAGTGGAACTGATTGGTGTCATGCATTCATGACTTTGGTCTCAGTCTGCTGGTGCGCGCAGTAACAAGAAGCCTGCCAGTACGGGGAGACGAAGCTACAGAAGGTACATTCGTCAGCCCGAGTACTACGTGCAGTGGCCCGCTCCCTAATTGTTAATGGACTTGAACAAGCCGACTGATGGCTAAACCCAAGTGTTGAAAATCACCTTGCTTTTCTCGTCGGACTTCCTTCAAATCATCTTTGAGACTAGTGACTAGCTCCCAATGATTGTTGCTGAGGTGAAATCGATCATCAAATACAAGCTTCTGCAATTGGTTCGCTAGCCAAATAGCATCCATCCATTTTGCAGTAACACGTCTGTTTTCTCAATGCGGGAAAGTTCCAGTGCATTGATATGCACAAAGAAAACGACGTCTTATTCTGGGTGACATCAGAGTTCCAACAGCCCTTCACATGATCTGAAGAGGAAGCGGGTTTTGGGTGATCCTGTTGGTGATCATATTGGAGATTTCGTTGTCCTTCACGGGATACTCGTGTGTTTACCACTAACATGGATCAAGTATCATTCTGACCATCTGGGAAGTGCAGAGTCTTCGTTCTTCATATCCATATGAATGTGAGGTAGTACCAGTTCGTTCCGGCTTCTCAGATGCATCAGGAAAATCTTGCTGGCAAACCGTAAGAGCATGTCGTATTTCTCATTTCCAGACCATCGAGCTCGAACCTGCGAGCCTTCCTTGTTATCAATGGAGTGGGTTTGATCGGGGATCTCGTCGAATAAGCAGGGTACATCTTTTTACTTGGCCAAATAGAAAGCGGGTTGGCTTCATCCTTCATATGCCCGGGAAGTATCGAGGCATGTGTCGGTAGCCTGTTTGTTGAAAGGCTGACATCCATCGGGGACAATGTCGAACAATCACAGTGCGTCTTTTTCTTGACCAGGTAGAAAGCGGATTGATCTCATCCCTCGCATGCGCCGGAAGTATCCTGTCATGTCTTTCTTCTGTCGGTGTCTTGTTCGTTGAAAGGCCGACATTCTTTGCCTGCTGGGTTCTGTGGAAATCTGATTGGCGAATGGTTTCAGCTGTGCCCTTTCGACAAACTGAGGAGCACCAAGCGAATTAGCTGTGGGACGGATACCGCGGAACAACCAGAGCCCCAGATATTTCGTGCCTCCAGGCTAGCCTGGAGCTGAGATCCAACAGGTCAGAATCATGTCTACGCGAAATGAACAGGGAAGTCAACATACCAAGTTCGAACTGTTGAGTTCGAAGGACTGTGCTCCGGTCGGGATGGCCATCGATACATTCTCAATAATATATATCATCACTCTTTTGGTGGAATGGCTATGTAAAAGTAAATTAGTATCGCAAAAAATGAGAGATTCTTTCGAGTTGACATGTACTTGACTTACTTTGGTCGAGTATATCGGATCAAATCGGGGGTGTCAGCCAGGCGATATAATTGATGCCCCACGATTCGTGGCCAACGGCACGATGTCCTTCGCGTTAGAGCGGGCAGTACACATCAAGGAAGGACCTCGTCAAACTTGTCATCCCTCCACAGCTTTGCGGCTGTGGAGGACCTCTCTCCCATTATAGTTGCCGTCGGAATCTGCATCCACCGCATCATTTCAGTAAATTATTGCCAAACCAAGAAAAGAAAGGGACACAAACCGTGGCTGACATGGGTGCGACAATCAGCAGGTTCCCATCTTTAGAGCCAACTAGAACGGAACTGCAAGCAGTACAGAAGGAATTCCTAAAGAAAATCATGATGTAATGGCTCTTGCACTGTTTGCTCGGCCTATCGCTTCAAGTTAGCAAACCATCGTCAATCACAGATAGTAAGGGATACAAACCACGGATTCTGAATGAAGGGAAGAACCATGTAAGCTGGAACCGAACATGGTACAGATGAATTCCAATACAGTGTCGGTGGGTTAAAAAAGAGGCTATCTGCCCGACAAGCCTATATCCATCATCACAAAATTAGTAAGCCATCACCAAAATCATGAGAAGAGAAGGGGCACAAACCAACGTGTCCTGATCGCATCTCTATCGTGGTTCCCATTGACGGTCGAGACACCATTCCGGATCTTGATCTAGTAGCACATAGTTAGCACTCGCGTTGGCCCGTGTCACTAATCGTCAACTTACCCAATGGTGGCCCATGAACAGGTCAATCTCCTGGTGTAAAGGAGTCATTCCGTCTCTCGGCAGCGGCCCGCCCAGTGCTCACACAGTACCTGTATGTTCCCTAGGCGCTCCAGAGGAAGCATGGCACTCGGCCTACGCTCGTGACTCAGGCAGAGCCCAGGGATCTTTCCAATGGGTATCAAGCCGGCAGAATCCCCAAGCCTTTGACGGAACAACTGATCTTGAAACTCTGGTTGATCGTTTCCCGCAGCGGTCAAATGTAGCTGGCGGCATGTATTCCGCCAGGCTATGCCTGGGAGGGAGAAACCAACCGGATTCGCACGATGGTTCGTCGCGAGCGAGGAGTCAAACGAAAGCGATGCCATCTGCTCTCGCGGCTCTTGGGTGCTTGATCAAAGCCGGGTTTTCCCAAGCTCCCGCACCAGACCAGAGTCCGCTTGGACAATAGGCTTAGACAGCTTGAGGAAGTCTGTAAATGCAACTTAGTCAAGGGTCGCCATTAAAAGCGCAGAAGAAATACCGATTGGATGTGATGGGAGTTCTCATGAACATGTCGACTAAGTGTGGCCTTGAATCCAGCCGGTCAGGTGTCCGAACCGCGCATTCCGCGTTTCCCTGATTCCCTTCCTTAGGGAGGGAATTCGACTGATTCAGAGGCTCACATCCGATGTCCACCATCTCGACAACCCACTATTGTGTCAACATCCTTCAACCTGACAACAAACCGCTAAACATTGCGGACTGACGAGATCGTTCCACCACGCCGGGTTCTGAGAACACAAAGTTAGTCAAGCCATCAAGATCAAAAGTCAGATTCACGTACCGAGTGCAGCTCCAACGGAGACCCGATCCCAGGGACCCGCGACTCTGCATGCTGTCGCGGGTTATGGGTGCTCCGTAGGAGCGTGGACACCCCAAAGGTGCTGCACCAAACCAGAAACCACGGCGAAGGCTTCGATCAAAGATCGCCTTGCATGTCCTAAGAGACAATGTCAGTTAGTCATCATGAGCAAAGGTGTAAGCCACATACCGAATGTCCGGGAGTCTGACTCACTGAAGGGGCCGATCCCAAGCCTTGTGAAATATATATAAGAGCTGTGTGCTGAGGAAGGAAAAGGAGAAGAGGAGAAGGGGGAGAAGAGGGCGCATTATATACTCAAGAATGAAGACTGGATGCCCCAGGTGTCGAGAGGCATCCGTTGGGCTCGCTCGTCCTGTCAGCCCAAGCCGACCGTATCGGTAGGGACCCGTGTTGTACAGTCGGAGCGAAGTCTCAGGTCCGTAGCCGAGTCTCCACTCAACGGAGCGTACGACGGCGGAATATCATACGATGCGAGCAAACATGGCAGTTGTGTAACCCGCTGTGACTCAATTCCGGCGAGTTGCAGGAGGCGACGGGAAGCCTGTGGTACCCGAAGACGGCTTGTGCAACCACACCATTTTATGCCTTTCAACACAGGGGTGAGGAGGTAGGAAAGGGGGCAGCCCAAAGATCAATTCGATTTCCCTTTATTCTGATGCAAGAGATGGAGATGTTGTGTTTTTCTGAACGGGGAATGATAGTTGATCGAAACCCACGTGAGTATGAGACCACCACAACTGAGGATCGAAGTTGGACCTGGGCATCTAGGAAATAGCACCAACCAGGTCCTTTCATCCATGCTACGTCGCCTCACAGACTATTGATATCCAGATTAATCTGGTGTAATTACGCAGCCACCGCCTTCTTCTTCTTCTTCCTGTTCCGCTTCTTTTTCGCCTTGGGCTTGTCATCCAACGGCTCCTGCTCCCGGCCCATGGTTGCATCCGACAGGTCCGTATCCTCCTTGGCTCCGTCCTCAGCGGCCGTCTCACCAACTCCGCCAGGGCCGTCTTCCGCCTTGGCCTCCTCTGTCTCACCCTCAGGCTCTGGGCCCAGGTTCCGAACCGCCTCGGCACACTTGTCCACGGACTCTCTGAGTGCCTTCGGGTCCAGCCGCCCACTAACGCAGGCCTTCTCTTCCAGGCCCAATTGATGGTAACGGGTCCAAGCTCTTACTCTCACATCGCGTACCTTCTTCCACTCAAGCCATCTCCCGGGCTTGTTGTCAATTCCCCAGCCAAGCCAGCGGTTGAAGTCACGGAGGCTTGGTGTGGCGGTCTGCGAGTGAACAAGCCGATTTGGCCAGCGGCGTGCGATGGTATTCTTAGCCTTGAGCGAGAGGCCGGAAAAGGCTGGGTCTCCTATCCCGCGGCGCCGGGATGATTCATCCTCATTGAGGTGGTTGAGGTAGTGTGGAGTATTGAGAAAGCTGGTAACACTCAATGTTAGCAAGGTGGCCGGAGGGCAAAGGAAAAATGTTAGTGAACATGCCGTTCAGAGTACTTGTCCCAGTTACGCCACATGAGCAACCCAAGCTGGCGGCGAGTTGCGGCTTGAGAGTCAGGATCCTCCCCTGTCAGGGGTGGCGCGTACTCGTCTAGAATCGTTCCAGTAGGTAGCCAGAAGTGGTCCGTTTCGATTGCAAGCTCCTTCTGAATTGAATCAACATTCTGGCAAACGGTTTCTTGGCCCATGGTCAATAGGGTCGCGTTGGGGTTCTCGTCCTCGTGGCGAAGCAAGTCGGCCGCTTCAATAAAAGTAAGGAGCGGATACCAATCCCAGTGGTCGGACATCTGTGAAATGTTAGCTTAGAGTGTGATGGAAAGAAATAAATCGCCCCCACTCACTTCAATGCGGTCAAATTGCTTCTTGACACGATGCAGGTCCTCAATCATCTTGGATGTGATGCAAATTTCCAACTTCGGTCCCCGGAGCCGCTTCTGGAAACGGACACACAGGTCTCGAACGTAGTAAAACATCTTGCCGTAGACATCATTTTGTGCCGGCCCCGAAGAGTAGTCAAGCAGCTCCATGGGCCATTCCATAAGAGGCTCCTGGGTCGCACCGACGGGGTACACTTCGTGGTCGGCAAAGAAGATGCTAGCGCGTGTTAGTATGTGTAATGGCAGCGATTTTCTGTCAGACTTACGGGTTCAGAGTGTCGAAATGCTCTCTCGGGTGGCCATATGGCAATAAAAGTCCATCCGACCGCCAACGCATCATTCCTGCCGCTCGAGAACGGGTCATGCGATTGAGCATCTGACGCAGCGGAGGCGTGTGCTTCTTGCAGTCGATACCCCTGAAGAAGGCAGCATTGCGGTGCGTCCAACCACTGGGCCTGATAAACTTGATGATGTCGGACCATTGGGCATGGTTGATGTCGATGACGACGGAGACGTTCTTGCGGTTCATGGTTACTGGGAACGAGTCTCCCTCCTCAACTTTTTTCTCACCATCGCGCATCCTTTTCATGTCAGCGATCGCAGTGTCCAGCAAGTCTCCCGCAACGAGTTCCATGTGATGGAACATGGCATGGGGTATCTTGGCCGAGTACCAAAGATGCACCACGGTCTCAGCGTTCACGATGGGGTCGTGAGTTGAGTCTGTCAGGAGAAGCACGCAGAGAATCACGCGGACAAGATGATACGGAGACGTCTCATTGACCGTGGCGCTGATCTCGGGCTTGGCGGTTTCGGGCATCTTGACCAAGGTGTAAATGAGGTTGCGAAGACCGGATTCTGTCCCCGTTAGCAAAGCTCAGCAAGATAATGACATTTCAGGGGGCCATACCTCCGAGGAAGAGCAGATTGAGAGCGCCATCATAGTCCTTGCCCTCGTTCTTCTCCAGGTTGAGGACATCGATGGCACCGTGCTTTGCCCAGTGAGTCGGATCCGTCCACACTGGGTCCTTCGCATCTCGAGACTGGTCGACAAAGGATCCAACGATGCACTCAGACTTGTGCACCGCCCAATGGCTCTTCCTGCATTCATCGCTGCAGTACTAGAAGGGGTCAGCAAAGACCAAACGGTCCACCCCTCCACGCCTCTCGGGGAAAATACAGACCGCCACGAGAAGACACTTAGGGCATGTTGTCTCCGGCTTCTGGTCGCAGTAGACGCCATCGCGCTGCGAAAGGCATCGCGGCTCGGTGATGGGGATGCTCTGGGCGAACGTCATTGCATCCACCTGGTCGATATGGTGAAGGAGCAGAGTTCCCCGCGTCTCTCGCAGACACAGTGCTGCACTTGGTGGCGGCCGGCAGCTCGCTTGGGCTGCCAGGCCCGCGACTGCAATACGCAATCAGTCGGTGACTGGTTCTGCCGTTTGCTTACTGCGGCTGGAAACAGACACGGGCTCGGAAAGCTGCTGCAAGTCGCCATTTCCCGGGGATGATGTTTGTGATGCCGCTGCAGATGCTGTTTGCCATCCGTCTGTCTCTGTCCGTGTCTTCGCAATGCGTGCTTCCGTTGGGTTGGATTCAGGTATCATTCTTATTTGTCATTAAAATCTCTGATCATACATTGCCCATCTACACCTGGTCTATGTTACGCAAAGCAACCCGCTAAACCCGTCACTCCATCGGAGCCCACCCATGACGGCAATCATCAGGGCCAACGACACCACCACGCTCGTCACGCCGTAAATCCATGCGCTTCGCCGTCGCAAGGTGCTGAGTTCTGAAACCCACGTCGAAATGGTCGTTAGACACCCGCAGAAGCCATCCTCCACTCCTTGCAACACTTGGCACCCCACCACCCCTCCTATCGGTACGTGGGCAATATCCCATGCCATGCCAAGCACCACCGTGCCGAAGACGTTGGCAGCAAACGTGCCAAGCGGGAATGTAGGGATGCGTCCGTTGAGGTGTGTCGACAGGTAGAAGCGGGCGATGCAGCCGAGGGGGCCAAACACGAGCGAAAAGGTTGCCTGGCCACGCCAGTTATCATGGGGCGGGAAGATGCACATGAGGATGGCACCTAGCCAGCAGCCCCAGCCAAGCAGTACAACAATGGGATCCAGCACCTTGCGTCCAAACTTGAACGACAAGGGCGGCATCACGGGTTCCAGCAGGACTGCCAGCTGGGCGCCGAAAAACAGACCCGAGAGTGACAAGCACACCGTCGTGATCAGCACTGCCAACATGGCCAGAAACGAGTACCCTCCGCTGCGACTCACTGGCGAAGTCGGGTATCCAGGCACGGGCATCTCGTTTGACAGAGCCAAGAAGACATCCTTGATGAAGCCGGAAAAAGTGGTGAAGCTGCCGCAGAAGCCCGTCGCCAGCCCAATGTACATCGGGATCGTCTTCTTGGCCGCCAGGTGCGCCTTCTTGGCTGCCGACAGATCCACGGAAGGGAGGCTGGATTCCGAGCCGCCCTCCTCGTCCCGGGCCTTTTGCTTCGCGCGCTCAATGGCCTGATGGTATACGGGCGTCCCCCACTCGTCACGGAACAGCTTGCGGTCCTCGATGAGGAAGCCCATGATGATGCTACCCGTGAAGTTGGACCACAGCGTGTTAAAGATGACGGGCGTGCCCGGGTAGCGGGTCAGCGCTGTCAGGCCCAGGCGCGCAAGGGTGCCCAAGATGGCGAAGAAGATGAGGTACGAGTGCGTGTACACCTCCGTGGCCCATCTCGACACCGTAATCACCTTCGTTGTTTGCTTCTCGGCCTTGTCCTGTCCCGCGGCTGTCTGCAGCAGCACGGGCTCATCGCGCCTCGCTTCTTCGACCGGTGGAATGGCGGAGAGCTCGTTGAGCTCTTGGTACGATTCTGGTGCGTCATAGCCGCTCGATTGGGGGCGCTGGCCCGATTCCGCGTCCATTGCGGTCGTGGGGAGGTTACGTCGCAAATCGGTAGATTGTTTGTCTAGGGCGTGGTTTCGGTCGCAAATGCGTCTCGTCGGCGAATCGTTATCCAAAATCCTGTCGAGCGTCCAGGCGCCGAGGGAATAGCGCAGTCATGTTCGGGAGATGAACGAAAAAAAAAAGACCGTTTACGAAAAAAGAGTGATCAGACTCCAATTTTTTCCCTCCTTGGAGAACAATTTCCCACGTCCACCATGAGGCGGGTTGAGATGAACCATTAAGTTCAAAAATCGGCTATGACGGCATCGTCAAGCACAGAACTTCCCGAGAATCAGCCGCCAGCGAACACCGGCTAGCTCCGGGGGAAAGCTCCTGCGATGGCGGCTGCGGAGTGCAGGGGTCTAACAGCTTTTTGGGCATGGCCGCGGATGGTGATAACGACGACCGAGGGGGGACACATTCAGTCAGAGTGCATAGAGTGGGCCGCGAGCCCCAGGATCTTGGGAGAGATACGGGGTCCGAATTGGGGAGGAGCAGAGTGCTGCTACTGGAAGTCAAAAATGTTAATCGTGATCAGGCCCAGAGACGAAGTGGCTTGCAAAAAGGCGGCACATTCTTCGACACCCGCCCACCGTGGATTGGATAGCGGCAGTTGTCTTCTCCGGCAGCGCCAGTAGTCGACGCCATGTTTCCACAGCTCCAGACGTACACCGCAACCGCACCCGCCGGCGCCGGCCCCCAGGTACCCAATACCAGCGTCCTCGCCCTCAACAAAGTCGCCCACCGGTGAGCTCCGAAGAAAGCTCTTATCTTATCGGAGACAGCCCCTCTCCGAGCCGTCTGCCCCACCCGGGCCTTGTGATCTTCTCAACCTCTGGTGGGTTTATTAGTCCTGGTCCTGTCCTGTAAGCCATGTGCCTGGCCTGGCCTGGCTGCACCTGTCTTGGCGGGATTGGCTTGCCAGTCGACACTTAGTATTATGTGCTGTGCTGTGCTGCGTGCGCGCGCGTGTGTGGTGGTGTGTGCAAGTGTGCTGTCCCCAGCCAAGGTTCCTTGTGTAAAAAAGTACCCAATACATAAAGCGACTCTCCCACCGACTCTCTCTCCCGTTGCTTCTTCTCCTCCTTCTCCTTCTCTCTCCTCGGCCCCGTCCCAGCATCCCTCGTGTGATGCTTCATCGTGTCTGACCTGCTCTCTATCGCATCTCGTCCACTCTGTACTCTTCTGTGATTCACTTCAAATCCCCCCGTTCGCAGCTCCCACAATGGCTTCGCTTCCCTCCCACGTCCACGTCTCCAACCACCCGTGCCTCCGGGCCAAGCTCAGCCAGCTGCGCTCCAAGTCGGTGAGCCCTCGCGACGTCAAGTCGCTAATCCACGAGATTTCCGTCATTGTCTCGTGCGAGGCCCTGGCCACTGCCATTACCGTCGTCGACGGTCCCAAGGTATGATGTCACCAGCCAACCCGCCCGCCGCCGCAACACCAGCTCCATCATGACCACGGCACTAACGACGGGGCCGCAACAACAACAGGACGAGACGCCCCTCGGTTACCAGTTCACCACCACCACAGCTGAGCCCAGCACCCTGTGCATAGTTCCCATTTTGCGATCTGGTCTGGGCATGGTTGAAGGTAAGCGATTCCCTGCCCGTTCATTGTCTTCGTTCCTCCGCCAAGCTTACACGCAATTCTCCCCAACAGCTGTGCAAACCGTCCTCCCCAATCCCGTTCCCGTTCACCACCTGGGCATGTACCGCGAGCCCTCGACCCTCGATCCCGTCGAGTACTACAACAACCTCCCCCACCACATCCCCGAGACCCCCGGCTCCGGCTCCAACGCCAGCAGCTTGGCCATCATCGTCGACCCCGTCATCGCCACCGGCGGTACCTGCGCGGCTGCCATTCAGACCCTCCGCGAGTGGGGCGCAAAGAAGGTCATCGTCCTCGGCGTCATTGCCGCCGAGGAGGGTCTCAAGCGCGTCGCCAACGAGTGGCCCGAGGGCACCGAGATCTGGGTTGCCGGAGTCGACAAGGAGCTCACCAAGACCGGCATGCTCAAGCCTGGCCTGGGCGACGTCGGTGACCGACTGTTCCTGACCATTGGCAAATAATTAGACCTGACCTGCAACCCCGTGAGAAGAGGCTAAAAGGTGGTGGACTAGAGCCTATATAATTGTCATATCGCCTCGAGGCCCGGCATCGATTCATGATTTACACGACTTTAAGTAGTAATACAAATTGCATGATAATGCTAAAAACACATTTGTGCACTAAGGAACCACAAACTGCTCCTCGTCCAGTAGCGTCGTCTCTTTCCAGCATTCGTCAATCCATGTTCCCAGAACCACTCGAGGCTGTATACTTCTCGAGCTCAAATCCGACCTCACCTTGTCTCCGGTCTCGCACATTTGCATAGGATCCTCGCCCTCAATGACGATGTGAGTCACGGCCGGGTCCTCCGGGTCCTCCGTGATGGAACCGCCGCCATACCGAACGTAGTGCTTCAGCTTGGACATTCTATTGTCGGTCGCGTCAACCTGGTAGAACAGCACCACGCATCGCCGGAACATAAAGTTGCGCAGGTCGCTCAAGTCTTTGCCGTGTTCCTCGAGCTGCTGGAGGAACCCGTTCCTGTCAAAGGGCCCGCCGTCCTCAATCTTGGGCATTCCCGCCATGATGTCTCGGAGCTCGTCAACCGATACGCCCCGCGCGTAGCTGTCGCCGAATTGATCTAGGTTCTGATCTGCGGCATGCTTCAATGCATCCGACGCATGGAAAAGATGCGACGGCTCAAATGGGAGCAGGAAGTTGCCTGATTCTTGCTCGAGGCAATCCTTGATCCACTTGGGGCGGATGAGGTTGACGTCCCCAGACTTGATGAGACTGGCGACCTTGATCACCTTTTTATCCGCGATCAGTACCATGTTCGTGTCCGGGGCTGCTCTTTGAGAGACCGTGCCTCCATTCTCCTTCAAAATAGTCTCCAATTGGGTCTTTGTCTTCTTGTATGGCTTCAGCGATTCGGACAGGACGCAAAACTCTAGCCCCTCAAAAACCGTAGTCTTTTCTCCCTCAAACTCAGCAGGCATAGAGTCTTCGCCGGCGATGGCAATTTCCCTCTTGATTCGTTTCGGGTTTCGCCGCTTACGATCCTCGACCGTCATAGCCTTCTCTTTGGACTCTTCATCCACCCTCCGCTTGAGCGCATCGAATTCCTCCAGAGACAAGGCGGTATCCCAGGCTCTGTCCAAACGAAGTCGCCGGAATCGCGGGAATCGGAGAGTGAATCCCCGGGCGAATTGATCGGATGGGCCCACGCTGGCTGCTTTGACTGAGACCACAACAGAGTCCTTTGGTCGGATCCACACATCTGGCCTTTCGTATTGCCGAGCCTCTCCTCCGCCAAGTTCAATGTACTCCGATGGCGGGTTCTTCTGGTCCCAATCGATCCATTTTCCCTCGGTTCGGTGTCGAATCTCGGCATAGTCTTCAGCGCGGAATCCACCACCGACTTTGAAGAAGCTATAGCACTTTTCGGGGTTGGCGCCAGACCGAATATTATTCTCTGACGCTCTTAACCCACACAAGTAGCTAGAAAGAATACCACCGCGCTTGCCAGAACCGTAGTAGCCACCAATAATCACACAATCCAGGGATTCACCAAATTCGGACATGTATTCGGGTTTGACCTTGAGCCAATCATCGTTTCTGCTGTTGAGTCTGTACATGGAACGGGGGTTCTTCAGGACCAATCCTTCCGAGGCAGTTGACACTACATCTCTCAAAAGAGGTTCAATTGCATCGGCGGATGTTGCGCTCGTGTAGCTGTGGATTTCGAGCCGTCGATGAACCGGTTTTACCGCTTTTTCGAGAGCATTGTGTCGATCTCGAAGCGTGTACTGTGTCAAGGGCTTGTTGTTGAGATAGAGGATATCGAAAACGCGAAAAAGCGGGCGGTGGCCAACAGATTCGGAGGAGGACTTGTTCTGCTGCTCGGAAATGGCGGCCGTCTTAAGCGTACCAAACGGCACAATCTTGTCGGCACCCATGTCCCAAGTAATCATCTCACCATCCAGGATCAGGTTCTTGACGCCTGACGAAAAGGCATTCCTCAAATGCCTCGTCAAACTCGAATTCTCATCCTGTAAACCGTCGCCGTACAGGTATGTGTAATCCTTAGCCTTTCTCGACCAAAAGCAAAACCTGCGTCCGCCAGGGTGTGACTTGTCTTCAATCATGTGCATCTGCATGCGTTCGCCATCCAGCTTTTCCTCGATCCAGAACTCCGGGTCTTCTTCGGTCGCGTGAAGAAGTTGGATCATCTTTTCGAAGGATGAGGGTATCTGAAACTGAGCGAGCTGAGGCTGAAAGCACTGCATCAGAGCAACACCAGCCTCATCTTGCTCCAAGCGAAGGTCACGATCATACAGTTCCCAGCACACGCGTCGCAGACTGGATGAGACGCTAAATAGAGCATCGCCATCCGGATGCCACAGGTCCAACAAAGTCTTCTCTGTAGCGCCCACCTTCATTTGTTTCAGGATAATCCGAATGAGCCAAAGCAACTCTTCGGGATTCATACGGTGGTAGAATGTCTCGAAGACTCTGAGGTTTTCGGATTCACCGGTCGAAGCAGCTAGTTTGTCCAGCTGGGCGTTGACCTCGGCAATTGTCATGTCTCCGACAGTGGTCCGCATGGGACGCTTCGAAATGACCTCAAAGCAGCGCCCAGCAAAGTCACCTGCCAGACGGGCGGCGAAGGTCTGACTGGGGAGCTTCCAGTGGATGAGGTTGTATCCATCTTCTGAGTTTTTGTCAATCTTCATGAGTTTGACCAGGAGCTTGCCGATAGCGCTCTCCTTCAGGCCATAAACACCACGTTCGCGATCCTTGTCGGGAAGAATCAGGCGCAAAGCCGGGTAGAAGTCATTGCCAACCTCCTTGCGCCAGCGAGTAATGAAGCGATCAATAATGTGCCGCCGTTGCTCATGTGGCGAGGGCTTGTTGGCGCCTCGAAACTTCTTGGGGCCTGCCCCAGTTGCTTTTTGCTTTTTATTCTCATTGAGGGGGTTGAAGAGTTCCCGAAACAAGTCAGAGAACAGCAGTGTCTTGGAATGATTCCTTGGTCGATTAGGGTATCTGCGCCGGGGTTAGCTGGGGCTGCGCCAGAGAAAGTGATGCAGCGTCAAACTTTTCGTCCAGTTCTTCCCGCGTCATGCCATCGACGCTATATTGTATCTCATCCTCCCATTTGGCATCACCACTGGGGGACGGCGCATTGTCATGTGAACCCATGATGTCACATCAGCAGACCAGGTTACGCGTCGAGCTGACAATGGCGATGCTGGCGAACAAAGACGGAGCCACGGGCGCAATGGATCAAAACCTGAGGCTGGGCGTGACAGGAACCTGCGCGACTCTGCTCACCATAACATGATGGAATGTTGGCCGTTGGGCCTAGCTTTCATTAAATACGGTTGATGCACAACAACAGTGAGCTAAGTAAGCTGTAGCGGAGCGGTTGCTGCCTACAGTACGCCACCTATAATTAGCCCATCCCCTGGCCAATGCATGTTTGCATTGGCCTTACGTAATCTCGCGGACCACCAACGCCTGTCCCAAGGCAGCAAGCCTAGGGGCTCGTTAGAGGGTGAGCCAACCAAGACGACGAGTAATTCAGCATCTGAGTCGGTCCATGGCTTCGGTTAGTGAAGATGAACTAGGGTGCTTGGCGAATGGCTATGGCGTAGTTTTGGAACTGGCCTGACCTTGTTACCCTGCATTTCGATTGTTCGTTTCCTCGCTGAGTCACCCTATACTGCTTGACTTTCTTTCACAGGCAGTTTCCCTCTTAACAAGACATTTACCGCTTAGGAAAGTCGTGTTAAAACTAAAATTAATTTCTTAAACTATGCAGTTAAGTTTCTCGCGACAAAAACTGAGTTCTTGTGAAACTTCTGCGTTTGAATCTCATTTGTGTGGAACGATTTATTTTTCTACGTCAGTTTAGGTAACATAATTTTTGCGACCATTCTTAGACAGGTTCTCTTATTTTATTTTATTAATTTTCTTTTTAAAAAGAAAATCTACGATTCCAATTTGTATGTCATCTCCCGTGCACATCTAGCTTATTTTCTGCACTGAAAAATATGAATAAATAGCCCGAGGTGACATACGGAGATGTGCGACCGCGCAGCGTGAACTAACGCCGAAATCCGAGCTAATTGATCACATCCCTTTCAAGCCTGCCCAGAGGAAAAAAGTAAACGCAGGATTACATTTTCAATGCGCAATTATAATTCAACTGGTTCTTAAGCATAGCGGGGAATTTTTCACCTTTGTCAAAGCTGTATGCTCAGCCTCTATATCTCGGATATCAGTCCATACACCAGTCCAATCACGATGCCCCAGTTCAACGTGCACACCTCTTCTCTATTCGATCCAAAGGCAAAGAAAGTGCTCCAAAATGTATCGATAACCGTTGACTCTGAAACTGGGCTCATAGTCCGCGTTTTCGTGCGCAATGATGACCAGCAGCCATTTTCGGAAGTATTCAGTGACGGTGACATTGATTTGCGGGGCAAATACGTGATGCCTGGGCTGGTGGATGCTCACACCCATGTATTTTTACATTCATACGAGTGAGCTTTGCGGTACATGAAGAGAAATTCGGCCATTAAAATTCTGACCTTAACAGCGAGGCCGGCGCTCTCATTCAGAAGAGGGATGAGAGCATCCCTGAACGAATCGTTCGTGGGGTCAACCACTGTCGCACGGCGCTCCTGGCGGGTTATACAACGTACAGGTAATTATTTTCGCACTCTACGGCTCACTGACACAGAAAGATGACCAAAGAAAAACCTAGGGATCTCGGATCGGAGGGAATGCAAGAATTTGATGCTAACCTCCGAGATGCTATTGCGCGTGGTTTGACCCCAGGCCCACGATTATTTGTCGCGACAAAGGTTCTTGCCAGCACCGGGTCCTTTGAGCCCCGAACTGAGAACTGCGCAGGCGGACATTGTCTCCCAGCGGGCGCAGATGCTGTGGATGGAGTAGAACAGTGCCGACAGGCAGTCCGACGCCGAATTGCAGCGGGAGCAGACATCATCAAGTTTTTCGCCGACTACCGGCGACGCATCATGCGTTCGCCGCCCGCGCAGCAGCATCCCTACATCCCCAGCGTGCTGCACCCGCCAAAAGAGCCAAACCCCGACTACATGGTGTTTTCGCAAGAGGAAATGGACATGATTGTCAAAGAGGCCGCCCTGGCCGGCGCTCCTGTGTCTGCGCACTGCTGCACGCTTGAGGGTGCGCTGGCGGCTATTGAAGCTGGGGCGAACACGCTTGAGCATGCGTATTTCTCGACGGACGAAATGTTTGAGAAAATGGTGGCGAAAAAAGTCATTTTTGTGCCTACTCTTGCAATTGCTGAGAAGCTTCATGCGCATCGGTTTGACCAGATCCTGCGCCAGGTAAAGAGGGCGCACGAAATGGGCGTTCGCCTTGCGTGCGGTGGAGACACAGGGACATTTCCACACGGCGACAATGTTAGGGAGCTAGAATTGATGATTGAGGCAGGAATACCTGTGTCAGACGTGTTGGAATCGTGCACCGTGGGAGGTTGGGAGTCGTGCGGAGGCGATCTCTGCGGACGACGATTTGGATGGTTTGAGGCAGGATTGCAAGCAGACATTATCGCACTTGACGAAGATCCCGAGAAGAACCACAAGGCTTTCAGATCGGTGAACTTTGTCATGAAAGATGCGACTGTTTGGAAAATGAATGGAGCACCTCAAGGAATGCCATAGACTTCATAATTGTGTATTTATTTGCGTATGCATGCTTCTATGGACGAATTCCCGAAACTCATTCCTACCTCACCAAAGCTTCAGCGTTGCTTCCACTCATAAACTCGGCCAATCCATCTTGCGACTGCTGCAAACACTTCTTCAATGCACTATCGTCTCTGGCTGAGAGCGCGACCTTGAACCTTGACGGGATCGCATTTGAAGCAGCAGCATTTTCCTTGTAGTGGATGCGATCAGTATTGCATGGCATTTCTTTGCTTTCCTTTATTCTGAACGCGACAATGAGTCTCAGGAATATCGCATAGAGAACTCTGTTGGAGAAGTTGACGGCCGTGCATTGACGCCCACCGGCTCCAAAGGCAAAGTGATATGGCGGAGGGACTTTTTGGGGATTGTCGATCCATCGTCCTGGGTTGAAGTTGTCGGCATCGGGGCCGTACGTTGCCTTGTCTGGCGCAATGGTTAGCAGAAGGAAAGCAATTGCAAAGGGGAGCCAAATTCACCGAAATTGACAGCCTGGTTGTTGACGTAGAGTAAGACCCCCTTCGGCACCTTGGCTCCATTGTATTCGAAGTCCTTGAAGACCTGGCGGGCCGGGAGAACTTTATGGGGTGGATAGAATCGCAGTGCTTCCTTGACCAAACCCATGATGTATGGGCATTTTTCTTCTGTCAGACAGAGCCGAAATGCTTCTTCGGGAGTTTTGTAAACGCTCATAATGCACTCATAGGCTTCATCTTGGATCTCTTGTCCCCCTTGCGAGGAGAGCATGCCCACGGTGATGATGGCGGTTGAGAAAATGGTCTCGAACCCACCAGACATCAGTCCGCCAAGAATTGTTCGAACGTCGACTGCCATAGCTTAGCATTCATCACTCCACAAAGTTTTTGGGGCACATACATTGTGTGAGTCCTTGTGTGTTGTCCTCCAGAAGCAATTCTGCTACGGATTTCCTGCCTGCAGGCTTGACTTTGTCCATGCCGTTGCGGACTGTCTCTAGCATCGTGGCCAGCCACTTGTCGCGGCGTGTACGAACTTCCATGGCCGTAGCTGTACGGTTGCTTTTGCCGACATACCTCAGATGGGGAATAAAGTCTTGGGCATTGGAATTTGTCGATCGAAAGCTGCCGTCTTTTAGCAATTGGCGCGTCGGTACATGTAATAACGCACAACATCTTACCTCGCTATTGTTTGAGCATCTTGGAGAATTTGAAGAAGCATCGGGTCATCAACCGACGTAAACCGACTCCCATAGCAAAACATCATGATGATATTCAGAGCGAGTCGTTTCAGGTAGATATGCGGAATAATGTCGGTTGTGCCCTGATTGCTATCGTAATAAAGGCCCGAGATTACTGCACAAGTCTCCATGTCCAACATGCTTTGCATCTTTTGCATCGATGGACCAGTGGTAAACGAGCCAACCACCCGCCTCTGCTTCTTAGTTCGTTCATCCCAAGGGCTGGTGCCAATAGTCGCAGCTTGATACCACCTTGGTTAACTTGACATAGCTTCTTCATCAACCACACTACTGACCTGAAGTTTTCGAGACGATTCCGTGGAATGTGTAAAACCATGGACGGTCTATGGTGGAGGCTTGATTCTTGACCATCCATTCTCGGGCCGCCTCAAATGAGTTCAAAAAGATGGCGCGCCTGCGCCCCATTCTGATTTGGAAGACGGGCCATCCGTATTTCGTTGCCCATTCCTCTGCAGTTGTCGCATGGTCGTTGCCAAGTTTGTAAAGGTGGCCAGCGAGCAGCTCACCACCTGGAACTTCAGGGATCCCCCGGATCTCTGGATAGTCCACGTACAGGAAGAACAGATAACCAAGAAGTAGTGTCGATGCGACTACTGAAAAGACTACAAATGAGACCAATATCGTTGGCCAGTGCAATGAATCGGTGAGCTCCATGGCTGCCAGTTCAGATACTCAACCTGAGGCGAGCTCAATTGCTGATCAGTGCAAGAAAGCAAATGCTACGTCACCGGATGTTGCGTTTTGTAGAATGTTAATATTCGGATATTGAATGCATGATGATACAGCCTCAACAAACTGACGTGCCGATTAGATTGCTCCGAAAGTAAGTGGTGGTGGTGCTCCAGGAGGCGGGTCCATGCGATCGGGGAAGCGCGTGGATTTGTCGCGGAGCATCGGAGAAGTGCGATGGAACTCGGGCACCAATCACCCTGTATCATTTTCACTAGATCAATCTGTTGACCTGGGCAAGTAAAAAACAAATAGGTCCACGAGTATTTGTCTTGTCGGTTTTTTCTGCAAATTTCACACACTGTGTCCTAATCATGGAAAGCAACTTGCGTATAAACCAACTTTTCGATATTGCAGGCCGATGGGTCGCCATCACTGGTGCAGGTTGGTTTTCCGCATTTCAAGCCGTGCAGATGAAAGTTCTATGTCATATTGACATCATTTAGCGTCCGGAATTGGCCGAATGCTGGCACGAGGTTGTGCAGTGAACGATGCCCACACAATCCTCATAGACATTAACGAGAAGGCCCTCGCTGAGGTAAAAGATGAAATTGAGAAGCGTTGTCATTCTCAGCTAGGAGAGAATAAAGTTCAAGTCATCACGTAGGTCTTTTATGCTTAGCCGCGTGAAAGGACTGGTATTCTGACCGCTTTGTAGGATTCACGGGGACCTCTCGAATCAGGAGGGTATCAAAGAAGTTGTTGAAAAGATAAAGTCACATAGAAACTCTCTGGATGCACTGTTCCATTGCGCTGGCGTCCGATATATTAACGAAATAACGTATAAACCCGGAGAAAGTCTTGAGAAACTTGAGGCCGCTACATTGTCTGCATCATACAAAAGCTGGGAGTACACCTTTCGGGTCAACGTGCTAGCACCATATTATCTGACTGCTGGCTTGGTAAAACTTCTGGGGACAGCTGCAGCCAAGGGCGAAGGACGTGGTAGCGTTGTCATGTTTAGCAGCCCAGCCAGTGTGCACAATAACCAGTTTGTTCCCAGCTATCAAACCTCCAAGGCTGCTGTGGACCATCTTGTCAGAATCACGGCTGCAGAATTTGCAGATTTTTATAGTAAAAAAACCCCAATTTGAAGGGACTATGAGCACGCTAATCTTTTGACACAGTTCGCGTTAACGCCATGTCGCCTGGGATGGTTCTCTCGGGCATGACCCCGAACGACGGCAAGTCCAACCTACGCTTGGCTAATGAAACCCCGGCGAAGCGCCCGGGAAACGAAGAGGATATGGTTGGCTGTGCATTATGGCTGATTAGCAAAGCGGGAGCGTTCATGGATGGAAAGGTTATTCGCAACGAGGGTGGTAGGTTGTTGATTCTGAAAGGAGTCACCTCTAATTCAGATTAAACTGGTCGCTGCATGATATTTTAATTCTTGATCCTCTCACAAATTAGCTATCTATAACAAGAAGTTTATGTTATGTCTCGCTTGGAGAATCAAGCTCCAGCAGGTCCAGTATGGTTCTCCAAACGCCAAGATAACTATGCCCGCCGTTCCAATGCGGGGCAAACATTGCCAAAATCTCCGTGCATTTCATGAGTTCTCTAACATATGCTTGAGGTGCTATCCAGCGCTTTAAGATACCAGTTGCCAGAGAACACCCTGAGATAAAGACTCGTGAACTGGCTATGACTGGTGGGATAAAACCGTCTACTGATGTGGCAGTGGCATGGACGCTCATAATTAGCCCGGATGCTGCATCAATTACTTTGGACCTTAATTTTGCCATGCCCTTCGCGGTCGGCTCGTCTGGCTCCTGAAAGCAGAACAGACATTGTCTATGTTTGGCACAGACAGGCAAGTATAAGAGCCATATTTCTTTGATGACCATGTGCTGGCTGGTGAGGCTGTCGAGAACATCCATTAATGCGGCAACTTCTCCAACAAATGGACATGATTGGTTCTCATAGACTCGACCAGTGCCGTATATTTGGTCCGAAATCTGTAAGTATAACTCAAAAACTGGCTCTGTTTCCGATTTTGACGGCAGTTTCGAACCTCTGAGAATATTTGGGCGGTTGAAGATAGTCTGTAGGGATCTGCCTCATTTAGTCGTAACGATCCTCTGAGGTTGAGAAGTGCTCACCCTTCAATATCTTTTAATACCGACATAAGGTGTACTTCATTAGGACCGCATATGCCTAGACCGCTGTTCTCATTTCCATCATTTTTGGGCTTGGAGGTGTCAGGAACCTGGTGCCAGCCCAGCTGAAGGCATGTTCTTGCAGCTAGGTCAAGTAGCTCCCAAATTATTCCTCTACTAGGATCAGCCAACTCATAAACAAGAAGCAGGAGAATAGATGCTAATGTGTCGCCATCTCCCGATAAGATTATGGGCGTAATTAGCTCATCTGCCCAATCGCGGCATATCTGGGCTATGTGCTTCCAATCGGGTGCTCTGTACGCCTCCCGAGTAGCTGCGATGGCACATGCAATTAGCAACTTGAATTTCTGAAGATCAGGTAGCTTCTTGAAGCTTGCGCCGTCGTTGTTCAAAAGCCCCGGCACGGGTATGTCGTAATGTGGCTTAATGCATTGCTCGTAGCGGCCAAGCAGGAATCTTACCATGCTCGGGACGAGTTGCGCCTTCTTTACATAAGTAGCAGTTGGCTTCAAGATGTAATAATCCTCGGGTGTGTCTTTCCCAACATACGCAGCGACTCGAGAAGGTGGAAGTGCTTCAAAAACAACGTGAGTCATGCGTGACGGAACTGATAAGTCCAGGCGCAAGTCTGATCCCGGTCTGGCGGCTGCTAAAATGTTCAAAGGCCTGTGGAATGAAGTTGACGAAGGCGAGTCTGAAGATCCATTAGGAGGTGAATCTCTGCATTGTGTTCAGTCAGCTAAACAAACCACTTACACAAACGGATGAAAAGTACATACAACGTAGGGTTTTCTGGTCTGTGCAAAGCCAACTGAGATTTCAAAGTCTCTATGCGCTCATTTAAAGATTGTATGTAACTGCTTGAGATGTAAGACTTCATGTGTATAAGATATTTATGTATGGGACATTGGTGAACCTTCTGGGAATGTCTTCTTGTAAGGCATCATCTCGAAAGGTGCACTCAAGGTCATTCTTGGCACAGTTGGCGCACGCCGGGAGGTTAGAGTCACACTAGCATTTCGTACGAGCATTTAATCAAATAGAATGGTGGATGGTACTATCCTGGTAGAGGAACTCACCTTGATCCTTCGATTTCGACAGCGGGTACATGTTTGAAGCATGGGTTGTAGTCTTGGTGATAAAGAAGCAGGTTCTGGATGAATAATCAATCGCAGCGCAAATGAAAGAGGGGATGCCAATCACAATTAGCCGTGATAAGCATGGAACTTGTGCTATCGGTGGCCGGAAGAGGAGTGGTGCACGTGACTGCGTCCTCTTATCTTGACCCAGCATAGCATCCCGGTCTCCATTTTGGTGTACATGCGCGGCCCCTCATCGCTACTGGCAACAACAAAATCTAGTCGTCAATCCCAAATTAAGACGAAACATTAGCAAATTGAGTGATATCGAGCAACATGCAAAAATCACACCGTCGCTCAACCAAGGTTTGCAGTCGTTGCCGACAGCGGAAAACGAAGGTGCGATTCTCCATTGCTCTCGCTGTTATCAACTCGGGTGGAGAGTGTAGTCTAACTGTAAAAAATGGTGCAGTGTGACTTCAAGTTCCCACAATGTACATCATGCCAGCGTGCAAATACGAGTTGTCTTGGCTTTGACCCTGCAACGAGACAGGCAGTTCCAAGGAGGTATGGAGCGATCTGATCTTCAACTCGACGATATCAGTACAGCATAATTGACACTGCAGATAGTTTAGTCAGGTCACTAGAAGCTCGCGTTGCGCAACTCGAAGCACAACTTGGTGCTGTTCAATCAACACCCCAAAACCTGTCTTACTCAATGGCCTCGAAGATTGCACAAGCTACGACGGGTTTTGGAGTCCCTACTTGTGACTCCTTTCTTGATTCAAAAGTGTCACCAGCATTATTCTTTCGGCCCTCGTGTCCTCCGTTGTCGTTTTCACCAATTATCGGCGAGCGGGGCACGGAAATCCTCGAGCAAGTCAAACCATTGCCTCATGAGAAACCACGGAACCGACAAAAGAAGGGATATGCAAGCAATCCCATCGACCTCAATGGTGTGCCATACTCGGCACTTGAGCGAATGGTTCGGAATTATGCAGACACTCATTTGCCTCAGTATCCTATTATTCCTGCGTCTTTGTTGGATAGCATTGTTGAGCGGCTCCACAATGATGCTCGTGGTACGAACTCAACTATGGATCATGGGCATTCAGCTTCATCAGACATAAGCAATTTCGAATACTTTGTCATCTTCATTGCATTAGCAATTTCGGCCAGTACACTGACCTGGAAAGCCGAAGACCAGGCACGGGCGGCCTCCGAGTCTTTCTACAAATCCGCGGTGAAATATCTGCAAATTCTGGAGGATTGCAGCGAGATAAAGGCTTTACAAATATCTCTGCTTTTAGCGCATTATGCTCATATGTGCCCTGAGAGGGTAGACAATTGGACCTGCATTGCAAATGCTGTCAGAATTGTCTTGAGTTTAGGTCTTTACCAAGAATGTCTAGAAAGCCTGGATTCCGAGCAGGCAAAGGAACGGTCCAGGCTATTTTGGGTTACATATGGAATGGAGAGATCCTTGTGTACAAACCTACGCCTCCCGTTATCATTCCCGGAAGAGTTGATCAATGCAAAGGTAGCTTCTTTCAGCCAACATGTTTTCCGAGACACGACTAATCCCGCTAGCTGGAGGAACCCTCGCTAGAGGATGAGAACTCAGTATCAAACAGTGACGATTTAAAAAGAAAATCTTCAGCTAATCACATATATCGTTACCGTGCTCTAGAGACTGAAGTGCATCGCGTGCTCTATCTTGAAGAAGAGCTCCACAAATTTCCCGGTGGGTCACTCGATGCCTGGATCAAAGACATCAACACTCGTCTGGAGATTTGGTATAAAGGAGCGCAGTCTTATAGACCCTATAATATGCTCGAGTTTAAACGAGTTCAGTTTTATCATCTGAGAGTCCGGATACACCGACCAACGCCACGAAAAAGGACAACGACCCCCAAAGATTGGTGCATCGTGTTGAAATCATCCAGAGTAAGGGCTTGAACCTATTTATGAGAAGAGAGTGGCACTGATAAAAGTGGCAGAAATTAATAGATGACTATCTCGGGCAAGACCGTCGTCGCAGGCTTTTCTACCCTTGGCATGGGGCACATATTTTATTTGAAATCGCGAGTACAGCATTGGATGCGTCATGGGCTTGTCGAAACTATCTACCCCTTAAAGCTGAAGCCACGCAAATGTTGCAAACGTGGATTCCTCAATGCTTGCAGATCCTCGATACCATTGGACAGCGATGGAACGAGGCCACAAAATGTGCCAACAGGTTGCGTCCACTAGTTCAAAAAGTTTGCTCCGCTTTCTCAAGCACGGAAGACTCGGGTATCTTTGACAACTCAATAACGGAAGAGATCAAGGGCCTTCTATTCTCAGAAAGGTCTCCGACTGGCAACCTTGCGGGAATTGACATTAATGATCTCAACCTTGACACCGGTTCGCTTTTCTTGGACCAGATGTCTGAAGGCATGGAATTTTTACAGTGGGCCCCGGACTGGGGCATCGTACCGCAAGAATTGACGCTGGATAATGAATTGGCAGATAACTTTTATATGGATATAGGAGATGGGGCAATCTTTCATTGAATGATGTCATGTTAAGAAAGCTGTCAACTCATCTGGATCCACACAGGATTCGATGTTCACTAGACGGGTGGCTACAATCGCCAATCAAGTTGACGATATCATGCAAAGAAAACACGGTTGGCAATCAAGACGAATTATTGGTCAATCCTTGAAAACATGCAATGCGAGTGTCGGTTTATGACGTGTGGTCAACAAATTGAAGCGCTTTCGGCCGCTAATTTGCTTTTGCTATCAAATGATAAGCTGATCTTGATTACGTAACTTTTAGCGGCGCCTTCGATGGCGAAATCTCGCACAACTCTGGCGTTGTTTGCAATCATTCATCACTTAGAGCGATTTTTTCTTCGTCGAAGTCTGGGTCTCAACGAGTAATTAATTTTTTCTTTAGAATTTGCGAGGTAGACCGCTCAAAATCAGAAAGGAAAAAAAACCAAATTGCGGAATTTCTTTGCCTGCGTTACTTGAGACAGTCATAACCAGACGAAAAGATGGCCAAGGTTCTTCTTACTGGCAAGTTACCTGGTTCTGAGACGGACACTCCGATTGGATGCTAATGCCATGCAGGTGGAAGTGGCTTCATTGCCTCCCACGTCTTGAAGACCTTATTGGAACGCGGGTGCGTACAGCTGATGAATTCAAAATGCCATATCCCTGATCCATTGTCAATAGGCATTCTGTTGTTACGACGGTCCGCTCAGCCGATAAGGGTGACAAGCTACTCGCAGCTTATGAAAATACGCCAAAGGAAAAGCTATCCTACGTCATCGTGAAGGATATTGCCGCCGAAGGCGCTTTTGACCAGGTTAGTTAAGACGCTGTGAGATACGGACTGGAGACTAATGACAACCGTAATGACTAGGCCGTGAAGTCTGACCCCCCATTCGAATATGTGATTCATACAGCCTCGCCTTTCCCCGCCACTGTCGTGGAGTCTGCAAAGGATCTCCTCGACCCCGCTATTAACGGAACCACGGGTATACTGAAGGCTATCAAGCTTTATGCCCCATCTGTAAAGCGTGTGGTTATCACTTCGTCCTTTGCGGCCATTGTGAATCCGGATTCTCACCCGAAAGTCTATGATGAGTCCTCCTGGAACCCGGTGACAATAGAGCGAGCCATTGCTGAACCCGTTCATGCTTATCGAGCCAGCAAGGTAAAGAACATGATCACAAAAGGCTTCCAGAAAGAAATGGTTAACATAGGTTTAGACATTCGCTGAGAAAGCGGCATGGGATTTCGTCGCGAATGAAAAGCCAGGATTCGACATTACCACCATAAACCCACCTCTGGTGTATGGACCGGTCATCCACCATCTTCAAAACCTCACTGCCCTGAATACATCCAACCTGAGGATCCGCAACTTCGCTCAAGGACAGATCCTTACGGACGAATTGCCGCCAACAGGCACCTTCCTGTGGGTTGATGTCCGCGACCTGGCTCTTGCACATGTCAAGGCCATTGAGGTCCCCGAGGCTGGAGGAAACCGCTTCTTCTTGACAGCAGGACACTGCTCGAACAAGCTGATTGTGGATGCCATTCGCGAGACTCATCCCGAGCTGTCCTCCAAGCTTCCCAAGAACCCCATTGATGATTTCCCCAAGGATGTCTACGGCTATGACAACACCAAGGCCAAGACCATTCTAGGAATAGAGTTCCGATCCATTAAGGAAAGCATTGGTGACACTGTTACCTCGTTACTGCAGCTAGATAATTAGATATCATCATGAGAAACTTAGAGAGGGCGACCTCAAGAATCGAGATATTCTTCCTCAACAAATTCCCAGTTACAAGTGATACGTTATGGCATCCATCATGGCCAGTTTGTGCTATGATGACAAATTATGATCATTGCCTATCCTATCAAGCGCGGAATGCCGTAGCCGGTATCTGTGAACGACGGTTGGGGTTGTGATATTCAGTTTAACGCGTGTCGGTCTCGCTGTTCTGCAGAGTCAATGCAACTTATTGAGATAAGACCAAACCATGGTCAGACAGTTATCCGTCTTAGATAGGTGAACGTTGATAAGGTTTTAGATGAGCCCCCGCACGGCGTAAGCCGACAACTCCGGCCGCCTGCGATACGCCAACAGACATCTCTCATTGCAATTGTAGATGCACATTTCATTCTGTTACTGGATATAGATGCTAAAAATCTTTTACAATCCTTGAATGTTGAGAAGATTTATTCTCGAAATAACCGAATTGCTCTTTAGCTAGCTGAAACAATTAATCATGACAAACCCTCAGAATAAGCATGTCGTTTTCGACGTGGTGGGTAAGAAACAACAAAAATTCGTTTCTATTTAAATATCAATGGTTCTAAAATTGAATAGGCACATTGATTTCTTATGACGCCTTTTTCGAGGCCATAGAAGCCCGGATTGGCGACCGCCTCCGGGCCAAGGACATTGGATCTCGGATTTTTGGATACGCCTGGATGGAAGCCGGAGAGAAGGAATACACATATATGAGCCTATCCGGGAACTACGTAATATTCTTTGATATATTCCGTGCCATCTTCTACCGCACCCTCTGGCAGGCCGGCATTACAGAGCCGCGAGAATTCGCAACCGATGATGACAGAGAGTTTCTCTTGGAGTCATACCGCAACCTCAAGGCCCGACCTGGCGTTGCCGAATGCTTCTATAAGTTGCGAGAGAACGGATTTAATGTTTGGTGCTTGACCTCCGGCGATGTTGCACGGGTGAACGGATGCTTTGTTAAAGGCGGCATCGAGTTTCCCTCGGACAACTTCCTGTCCTGCGACACGATTGGAATCGGAAAGCCAGCCCCCAAATCTTACGAGTACATTCTCGACAAGTTCCCCAAGGAGAACCTCGAGACCTGGTTTGCGGCTGGCCATATGTGGGATGCTGCGGGGGCGCGAAATTGCGGGTAAGTTGTGCCTTTTCGCCACCAGCAGAGGTGTTTCTCTAACAGAGGCAAATGCAACAGGTTCAAGGGCGCGTGGGTTTCAGTCTGGGAGAAGGAGCCGTGTTCAGAGGTCTTTGGCGAGATGGAAGTAACTGCTGAAAATCTTCCAGCCTTGGCGGAGGGAATAGTTGCGTATTCAGGGAAGAAATAAATACTACTGCTTTCTCGATGATAAGGTTAAAGGATAAGCCACCGCTTCTCCAAAGCTTAACAAGCAAGTTAATGATTCTCAAGCTGTTGGCAAAGGAAAATTTACAAGATGAAGAAGGGTTTACACCATTCAAACTGTTGAGAAATAGGCTCTTGTTTATGCTTGAAGTATTCGGTAGTGCCATGACAAAGTCTCTGAAATAGCTCTTGGGGGCGATTCGAAGCATTTCAATAGAAATTAATTAGAAAAAAACTATAGCTTAGAATACTGACGAATGTGCCCCTCTAATATCTCATTCTTCGTAGAAGCAAGTCGTTCCTTTGTGGTGCGGAATATTCCCGGCACATCCGTCTCCTCAAATGTCTTTCCATGCAGCAGCATCTGCACCAATGCCTTGGCTGTGAGCAGAATCAACGGCATCCCGTGGCCCGAGAAACCTGCCATGATCATCTGCCCAGGCTTATCGGGCACGTCTCCAACATGCGGCATGAAGTCCGAGGTCCAGCCCTGGACTTTGAAACCGAGTTAATTCAAGAATGGAACATTGGGAGATGGGTCAATGACTTACTGCCTGTCCACACGTTTTCAGTCTTGGCGCCGCTGTTTTCCCAACCAACAAAGGTCCTTTGCATCAACCCGTCAAAATAGGACACGGCGGGCTCTATCAGCTTGCTATCATCCGTCACATCATACCATTGAGAGCGGTCGGACCAAAAGTTTGGCTTTGCACCTCCGACAACAATGCTTCCGTCAGGTCGAGGAATCAGATAGTCGTACACGCCAGCCCCATGGCGAATGCTATATGTGTAGGGCAAAAACGGTGGCGTGGACCCTTCCGGGACTGTGATACGGCTGCATATCCCTCGTACAGGGATAATGTGATTCTTGAACTGAGGCGCAAGCTGAGCTGTGTATCCGTTTGTAGCCAGCAGCACCTTTTTGGCTTTGATGCTTCCTCTGTCGGTCTTGACTTCCCACCTGCCATCCGCCAATGGCTCCTCTGGAAGGTGTGTAACTGGCGTATGTGTCTGCAAGTTTGCGCCCTTGTTCACAGCGCCCTGTAATAGATGCAGCACCATCTTGTACGGCCATACATGACCAGCCGTGAAGGTGAAACATGACAATGCTCCCTTGACGCCTGATAACTATGGTGAGTTGTCAGCATGCAGTCGTAAGCGGGAGAAATTGAGAGTACTCACTCTCTCCGCCTCTTTTCCGTGTGCGTAGTACACGTCCTTTAAATTAGTAACGCCCGACTTGACTAGCTCCGTGAAGGCCTCATGGGTATCCTTTGCCAGTTGTGGATCAAGGGTTGCGTCACAAGCTCTAGTGAGAACGAAATCGCAGTCAATCTTCTCCTTCTCCACGAGCTCTTTTACAGCATGGACTTGTGAGGCTTCAAATCGGGCTACGTCAATTGTAGCCTGCACGCCATATTTCTTGATGTACTTGGGCACATTATAGTAGACGTCGGGCTTCATATGCCCTCCTAAGTCGTCATCAGAATCGTATCCTTTTTAGTTTGGGGAAAGGAATGACGTACCATTACGGGCTGTTGCACCGGAACATGCTTCCCTGGCCTCAAGAATAACGACGGATGGAGGAGATTGGTTGTCTTCATAAATGTAGTGGGCTAATGCCGCCCCGGCGAAACCAGCTCCAATGATGAGAATATCGCATTCAGCGGGTAGTTCTGGAGTAGAACGATGAGTGTCCAACCTATGGAGCTCGGTCCTCCAGAATGGGGTGGTGGAATTGGCGACAGGGATTGAGCCCATGGTGTCGGAATTATTGGTCTGGTACTTTCTTGTTGGATTGGAACAGGGACAGGACACAGCTAATTCACGGATGCCAGTACCCAAGCAGGCTATATCAAGCTGAAGCGGGGGCGGGTATATGGTCGACAGCGATCCGATAAGTCCAGTGCGACAGTTGGTGTTGTCGGGCCCGCATTCAATGGCAGTGTCCGCCCGCATTATCGGCGTTGCGCGTCACATTTGAGCCCCATATCGCCGATATCCGAGGGCACCCCTCCCAGGACCATTATCGCTACACAGGCTCGCACTCCAAGTCAGAGCATTCTTACACAGAGACAGGCGTTTCTTTCCATGTCTCAGTGGTTTATAGTTCCATATTACTGGGCGGTGGCAAGCCCGATAGGCCAAAACCACCTGGCCATTGCTTGATACCATCACCTCTGGCAGGACAAGTGATGCAACTGTGCAGACCGACCCCGGCTGCTTTCATCCTTTCGTTGTTCATATTAAGCTCCTAACTTTTGATATAATTTATTTTCTATCTCTTGAAATCCGCGTTGGTTTGGCAGTAATTTGCTTCTTGGACTACAATTGCATCAGGAGTACAGACTACTTTGGTGTTAAGGTTTTGCGACAGTGCACTAGCACAGAGATTTGTAGCGGTGGCAGCGATCTACAGGCGCTACGACTCAGGCGGTGGTCCCCCAGTGGCTGCTACCAACCACCTGTAATCCTGGCCTGGACGCTGATATCGGTAAAGCCAGGTGCGGGGTCCGTTATCTTCCAGGAGCATCCTACTTCATGTTATATCTTGAACAACATCCTCGAAAAGTGTTTTTTTAAAGGAACCATCACTGCGGTCAAACCTCGATTGTGTGCTTCGATTTATCTCTAAATCTGACGGATTTTGATAATGTCAGACGCCCAGGTCAACGCGGCAGAACAAGCCAATTCTGCAAAGTCGTCCATGGACGACAAAAAGCAGGCTCAGGATGGATTGCATCCCATCAACAGCAATGCTGTTGGTGAACTGATTGATGCTGGTAAGAACATCCAAATTGCCAATTGCAATGCGATAATTTGCCTAATTTGAAATCTTAGAGTTCACAGAGGAGCAGTACAAAAACTTGCTGCGAAAAGTTGACCGCTACCTGATCCCAATGATGTTCGTCCTGCTACCCTAGATGTCGAGGCAAGCCAGCTAATTCGTCAGGTTCTTTTGCTATGGCATCCAACAGACCGACAAGACGTCCATTAGCATTCAGGCAGTACGCATTAATCACTTTTATATCATTTCAGACGTCGTTTTGACAAGGCCTTAGCTGTTCGGCATGTCCACCGACCTTGGATTACACGGCCAGCAATTCGAATGGCTGACGACCATGTATGCGAATCACCCCGTCGCTGCCATTTTGCATCACTGCTAACCAATGGAATAGTTTCTATCTTACGTATCTCGTGGGCGAATTCCCCTCGACATGGCTCCTGCAAAAGTTCAAGATGGGCCGTACTCTGACATTGTACATGATCGGATGGTGTAAGTTGGTCTGCCTAGCTAGATTGCCACTGAAGCTCACTTCTCCATAGCCATTTGCCTTCTATGCATAAGTGCATGCAGCAATTGGTCGCAACTCATGGCTCTCCGCGCCCTGCAGGGATTTTTCGAGTGCAATATCACTCCTGGTTTCCTGTTAATTACCGGAGCCTGGTATCGTACCAATGAACACGCGAACCGGTCGCTCTTCTGGCAATCATCGCAGGGCTTCTTCTCCATCGTTTGCAATCTAATTCTGTACGGCATCGCCCGACACGTCACAAAGGTCGGCGGAATCGAACCGTGGCGTTGCATTTCCTTGTTCCTCGGCTCGCTCACGCTGCTGGGCGCCGTGTTTTGCTGGTTCATTCTGGGCACGCCCCATGAGGTGAAATGGCTTACCGAGGAAGAGAAGCGCATGGCGTAGGTTGCCCTTTAACTTTTCGTAACTGCTGTATGCTAACAGACAAAGCACTGCTCGAATCATGGAGAACCAAATCGGCGAGGACACCATCGGCAAGGAGTGGTCAAGGGCTCAGGTTCTGGAATGCTTCAAGGACCCCCAAGTATACTTTGGCTTCTTGAACACCTTCCTGGCCTGCATTCCCAACGGGTAATACCCTCAACCCCAATTATAAAGACGTACACTGACACTTGTTAGCGGAATCACCACATTCAGTTCCCTCATGTACGAAACCTTTGGCTTTGACGAATGGGGCTCCATGCTTTACGGTCTTCCTCGCAACGGTGCGTATTTATCGCAGTAGGTAATACTTATGCTAACCAACGCTAGCCATGTACACCGTTGTCCTCGTTCTGGTCGCTTTATTCGTGAGAAGGTTCCAAAACCAGCGAATGTGGATGATGATCCTGTCGTGCATTCTGCCCTGCATCGCCATGCTCTTCATGTCTCTGCTGCCCAACATCCCCAAGAACAAGTGGATCAAATGGGGTATGTTCGATATGACGGTGGTCTTCTCGCTTGCCTTGTTCCTGGGCTGGAGTTTGAGTAAGAGGGTCTTCATCGCCTCGCAAATACAAAATAATTAACACGTTCCTAGTCACATCCAACATTGCCGGCAGAACCAAGCGAACCGTCGTCTCGTCGCTGACCTTGATCGCCTACTGCGTCGGCAACATGGTCGGCGCCCAAGTATTCCGCACCAAGGACGCGCCGCGCTACATCGCCGGCACCGCTACGTGCTGCGCCTGCTTCGGGGCCGAAGTCATCGTTATCATCCTGTGGAGGGGCTGGTACATGTACGAGAACAGGCGCCGAGATCGTGTCGCAGCTGAGAGCGGCTTGTCCAAGGAAGACCAGGAGCGCTTGGGCAAGGAGCTTGGAGAGAAGGATGCGACCGACTTTGAGAACCCGCACTTCCGATACAGCATGTAGAAAGGAGGACGAGATAAGGGAGGAGAAAAAATGATATGACGTTATATTTCGGAAGCCGTTTCTGAGGTCCTGTTTGTTTCGTGTTGTAGTTTTGCATCTGTTACAATGTTCCTTGCTCACACCGTGTCCGCTCGCTGAAACGCCGCTCAGCTCATCGGGTTCTGGAGACCATATATCACCTGCTCCTCATCACTTTACAAAACAAAATAACAAGGAAGTAGTATAGAACAGGGAATTTGTGTTCTTACTTTTAATACATCCAATCATGGCACTACCCAGGGTCCGCCTGGGAGACGCTGCTGCTGGACAGCAACAAGATAGGATCTCGTCGGCACCGCCACAACATCTGGTGCGTCCCAAAACAAGGAATCCCAAAGCCGCTGCCATCTACAGCCTGCCCCTCTCGATCAACTCCATGGTCCCGATGCGATCACCCGGGTGGCTTCGTGTCACCTCACACAAGAACGCCCCTTTTCCTCCATCGCGACAGCGGCGCCCGGCACGTCAGAAAAATAACATGTCCCATTCATCACCGCTTGCCATGAATTCACATCCGTATCCAACCGTGAATCGGAATCGCATCGCGCCACCGCTATGTATAAATGCCACCAAGCACCAGCCGAGATGGACCTTTGGAGCAAAACCACCACCGCGAGAGGATCATCGCCCCCAGAGTCAGCTTAGGTACATCCCGCCCGACAAGAACCCAGAAGCTGTCATATCAAGCATCATGGCCGCCCAGAGACTCGGCAGGTATTCCGAGTGGTCCATCGAGATCGAGTTCCTGGTGGCCAAGGAACGCAACAACACGCCTAGATCACCGGACAAGCGATGGGCCTGTCCCGCCGATGCGCGCAACCCATACGAGGTCTGCGCTAAATATTGCGCCGAACTCGTCCTGAAGTACGGCGTCATGAACCTCCACGCCATTGGAGGAGTGGCGTACCGCGGCGATGTGGCACCCCTTGAAGACGATAACTTCCAGCGCCTCATGAGCTCCAGCCCTCGGCCAGGACTCCCCCTAAGCATGTGTCACTGGTTCTTCAGCCCTGCGCCCAATGTCGTCCCTAACAAGTCTAGCCCGGGAGACTACGACTGGATCGGACTCAAAATGCGGTGCCCATTCCGGTCTATCGAAACCGCCATCCCGGGGGGAGACGCCGTACTCAAAGCCCTTCATGAAGCGCGCACCACCGAACCCAAGAAACGTTCCGGACGCAGCTCGTCCAGCTACGCATCCTCTGGACCAACCAGCAGCGACGATGACGAACCACCTGCGCCGCAAAAAGATCACCGCCTTGAGATTGAGACGCTCGTCGGGATGCTCCGCGCCGGCATCAAGATGCACGCCAACTCTACCTGCCAATTGCGCTACTACTTCACCCATCGACCGAATGGGATGAACATCGCAGCCGCCAAGCGCATGATGGCCATGTGCTGGATGCTGGAGTGTGAGCTGTTCCTCCCGCTCCGTCCGGATGTCCGCGACCGCGAGAGCAACCACTTCCTGCCCATAACGACGGCGTCGCGCATCGCCAAGAAGCCGACCAGGTTCCCGGACGGGTACATGAAGGAGCTTCCCGCGCGGTGCGACGAGCTGCTCGCCGAGAGCAGGCCGCAGAGCGCCTCTGACCGGGCCACGCTGGACGCCAATATCCCCAAGCTCAACGACTCGTGCCTGCAGGAGCGCATCAACATGATGTGGTCGGCCGCCACCTTCTCCGAGCTCGCAGAGGCCATCGCCAGCCCGGACGGCGAGACGGCCGTGGCCATCCACGTGCCTGTCGACGGGAACCTGCACCCGGTGCTGGAACTGCGCTACACCGTGTGGCACCCGCAGGTCGAGTCGATGCGCTACTGGCTGCAGCTGTTCGGGCGCATCTTCTACTTCGCCACCGGGTCGCCCGCGGAAAACTTCAAGAAGAACATAGCCGAGATGGACGTGATCCTGCTGACGGGCCAGAAGCTCGACGACGAGGACCGGTGGAAGCCGCTTCTCACCCACGGGCTGGAGAACGTGTCGAGCTACTACTGGGAGCAGCTCAAGAGGCACGAGCGCCAGGGCGGAAGCATCTCTCCGTCTGGCCTCGACTCGCGGGGCATACTAAAGCCGGTGCCTGGCATCCAGCTCAAGGCCCTTTCTTCGGATAGCACGACGTCTTCTAGTAGCTAGCTGTGAGTCTCGTCGTTGTGAAAAGCCGATTGCAGTACTTTTGCGAAGGAGGAAAAAAAATCGTTTATAGAAATAGAGAATAAAAGTTGAATATTTTGATCTTCTTTCGACCGTGGTGCGATTTCAGGGTGCCTCCAAAATGCACATAAATCTGGGTCGTTGTCTTGCAATGCAGCCTCCCCGTTAACCAAACGCCAAGGGTATAATTCGTACAAGTGCACTAAAATATTTTTCATTCCCAATTGCACAATGTGACAAAGCCGCTCCGTCAAACCTTGAGTTTCATCTTCGGAGCTTGCTGGCTCTTCTTCTTCTTCTTTCGAATGGAACCAATGTGCTTCCTCTGAACAAATCGGACCAACCAGGTGTGAATCATTTCTCGCATCAGAATGAGAATGGTGGCGACGACAGTCGGTACGGCACACGCCCAACTATAAGAATTGTTAGTATAGATGTCATTCGCAAAAGCATCGTCTTAAGTCGCCATCACTCACAAGTACCAAATGCCGTGGTGGATCTCAGGGAATCCTGCCTCGGCAAAGTTTTGTCCAAAGAATCCAGTAATGAATGTAAGTGGCAAGAAAATAATAGTCACAGTCGTCAATTGCTTCATGGACTCGTTTTGATTAGCCGAAATCGTGTTGAAAATGAGGCTGATGAGGTTGTCTGAGGATTGTTTCAGTTGCTGCATAGCCTCCGTAATCATAATACAGTGATCCAGGACATCGCCCAAGTACGTGTGGGTCATGGGAGTGACAATGACACCCGAGGCGGGATTCTCCAGCTCCTTCATTGCTTGGTCATGGGAGTAGTGCGTCCTATGATCCCGGAGGACGTTGACGAGGTTGTCAATGGGGTTGAGGAAGCTCAGCATCTTGTTGATCTCGCTGATGCAAATGTAGAGTTGCTTGCTTTGCTTGATGGACGGTGCAGTCAAAACATCGAGCTCAATGTCGCTGATAATATCCGTGTAGACGGCTGTCAAGGGCATCGCAAGATCAATGATGGCGTCAATAATAGCCTGGACGAGAAGCGATGCGTCGTTGGATTCTCGCAAGATAGTTCCCGGAGTGTCGAGTCGGGTCACAATGGGTCGCTCGACATCGCCAGCGGAGACCTCGAAGAAGGAAATGACGGTATTGTCGTTGGTGAGGAAGATGGAGACTTGCTCGGCCGAAATGGCCATTTTGTAAGGCGTCAGCGAGGAATGGGACTCCATGAATTCCGTGCGAGCCTCATTGGAAGATGAGTGATAGCGCTGCAGTGTGCGAATCATGCCCGTTTCCTGTAACGTCTCGCCGACAGGGAACGACGGCGTGTTCCCAAAGACATTCTTTTCTGGGTCCGCAGCGGCCTTGCGGCTGTTCCAGAAATCACGAATGGAGCTCTTGAGGGGACCAGGAGGACTGTGGGAAATGGTGCTGCTCGTGTCGGTAGAGTCATCATCGTCTTCAACAAGATGGACCAGCTTCTGCAGTGTCATGATGATAAAGGCATGGTTGGGGTACCTGGCAGAGTTTGAGTTTATTTAGATGGTGGCGGTGGGACACGGTTCATCGAGGCAAAACCTACCAATCAGCTTTTGTCCTGTTTCGGAGATTCATGACGTCTTCCAGCGCCAGCTTGTGGAGGTTTTTGTGCTTTCCAACGGCTTGGATCACGTCCCAGCTCAAGCCATTGACGTTGATCCAGCGGCACCTGGCCCAGTCAGGCTTGGGCTGGTTGAGGTACTCAATGAAGCCCTCGTTCTCAAAGTGCTGCTTGACCATTTTGGTGTGGGAAAAATCGATCACGGAGATGTCGCAGGGCGCGCTGAGGGCGGGCATGGAGGCGTGGCCGCCGTCGGGCAGGGCAGGGTCGAAGCCGGGCTCGGAGCCGGGCTGCCAGCCTGGTCGGGCGCTGAAGGTGGCATCGAAGGCGTCGAGGCCGTCGTAGTCGTCGACAGGCTTGAAGGTCTGAGTGCGTGTCATGCGGCGCCGCAGCACGGGCGAGAAGTTCATCTCGCGCTGGATATCCGTGTCGGAGCGCGCAAGGCGCTTGGGCGAGGCGATGGGCGGCGGCGCGAGGTTCTCTGTGTCGACGGTGAGGTTGTAGCGCACATGGCGGGCAGGCTCCGTCTCGGGCTCGGGCTCGACTGACACGCGCGTGTTAGAGGAGTGGCTCTGACGGGCCTGATACTCGTCGTCGTGAGCCATGGTGGTGGGTGGGCGACGCAGCTATCGCGAGCTGCTAAGGCGAATTGGGCACGCCAGGTGAGGATGCGGCGTGGTAGAGGAACGGTCGCGCAGGAAGCAAGGGGGCAGCCGCAATGGCAATGACAATGGGAGATGAGGGGGTTCACGATGCAGTGAATGCACAGGAGTGCCAAGGAGCGACAAAAGAGAAGCATAAAATGAATGGATCGACAGATGGTGTCAAGAGCTGGCTTGCATTGTCCTGTTGGAGGTGTCTAGGGGCTCTGACATTAGTGCGTGGTGCTATTGGACGCGGGGAATTTGGGGGCGGCCCCACCACGGCTTCAGCACCCCGAGTCCACCACGAGTCCCAGCTGGAGCAAGCGTGCGTGGTCTGGGCTGCGTGGCTGGTGGCCGCTGATGGGATGTGGCTCGACAGACAGCTTAGGGCTGACGTTGAAATTGCCCATTGATGGGCCTTCGCCGTTGTGAATAGCCTAGAGGCTTGGGGCTGAAAATCCCGGCACCCCCATCCCGGTCGATCGCAGCCCCTAACTCATTTCGAGACTCGGAGTCTCGGCAGGTATTGAGCACGGAGCATTGAGCATGGAGCGTTGGGTGTGCCAATGCCACTGCGACGGGGCAAGCGAAATCGCCTCTTGATTGGATCGTCTAGAACTCTCATTGTTCGCACAAACATTCTCGGGGAAGGGAAAGGGGGGGGCATGTGAAGCACAATGTTTGCGGCGCCAAATTAGTACACCTCCCACTGGCCGTGTGCATGCGTTGCAGCTGACCACAACAAAACCGCCCACCTGTCATAACCTTACCATGATTTAGTTTGCAAAGTCAATCGAAGAGGGAATACACGTCGGCGAGTTGAGTGTGCTACAGCTTCCAAATTTGCCTCTCCAAAATAAGGTATCCAGGGTTTGCACGAAACAGAGCAGTAAAGATGCTTTCCAGAACAATCGGACCTCATTCTTGCTGACCCAGTAAAGCGTATCGTCCACGCAGCGTAGATACCTTTTTGTTGCTAAAATAGAACTTGCAGGTACCGAATGTGGGCTAGTAACGAGCCTACGAGGAGAGCCCGCAGCAGCGCCCCCGGGAGGACCACCGGGGGCAAACGCTCCCTGCGGAGGTGGAAATGAACAACTACTTCTTGGAAAATCGAATATAAAAGAGCAATAGAAGCTGAAAATGGCGGCGCCAGTAGCATTAGCAGCAGCAGCAGCAGTTATTGGAAGAGTTGCGGACGAGAGCAATAAGCTGGCGAGAGCCAACAAGGGCAAGCAGCTTTGCGTATCCCTGGGCTGACAATATGTCGGCATCAAGATCTTGTAGCCCAGCAGCGAGGAAGCACGGTTCAAGCATCATTTTTGTAAAATTTGTCAGTCGAGAGAAGAGCGAAGTGCGATAAATATTAGGGTGGACTGAATGGACTGGACGTGGAAGTTGTATGCAGCAGGGCGGGGCATCAACTGAATTCAGGCATTCTCAACTCTTTCTGCATGTAATCACCGCCGGCCATGTCTCATAATGGCGTATTCACATCGATTTCTAGCAACTCGCTAGATTAAATGCGTACGGTGGGGGTGCTGTTACTCTTGGTTCGTTTCCGACTCTGACGCCCTCCATCTTCGCGCCCCTATTCACTCCAACCGCCCCGCATCGGAGCACCTTGTCAGCCGAATATTTTACGTTGTACTTACTTCTAGGTTAAAAAACAAGCGGTAGGCTCAACCGGGTGATCCAGGAACCAGGCCACAGAGGTGGCATACAAATAGTCTTCAACAATAGGTTTGGTCGTGAAAATCTTACTGCCCTGACCAAAAGAACAAATAGCTTAATCTAAATATAAACTTTGCCCTTGTAAGTCAAGGATAAATTTAACCCCCTATTACTTAAGATGGCTTTCCTGCCTTACCAAGACCGGTCGGCTCGAACATGCACCTCCGAACCCCTGATCGCCAAGCCAAAGCCGCAATAACCAGGTACTTCAAAAGGCATCTCATCCACGACCCGACCTACCGATCCGCCGCCGCCGATGTATACCTTAATGGAGAGATCTAAATGAGGCACAGCACCCTCAGTTCCATAGCCCTCAACGAGATCCTCTTCTTTATCTTAGACTACCGCCTTATACTCCTCGCGATTAAAGGGACACTGCCCTCTGAGCTAAGCTGCAAGGAGAGGATAAAGCTTATCGGCCTAGAATTCCAAATCCTACATGGGCAATAGCTCATTAGCCGCTCGGCAAAAGCCTTTATCAAAAGACAATACAACTACTTCCAAGGGATAATAGTAATGCTAGATGATGAGCTCAATGAGGCAACCAAAGATGAAAAGATCTTCTTCGAAGAAATCACCGATGCCCGGTATAATGATTGGATGGGGAGGATATTGAGGGATTTGAACCTGATCCGGTGTAGCCGGCAGCAGGGCGGACGCAGCAGGAGGTAGTTCTGCAATGGAAAACCAACAAAAGCAACAAGGAAGTCAATAAATCCAGAACTCAAAAGTACAATCAATACAAATGTGTTTTACGTTGTACATATACAATCTGTCACTCTGTTCTCGTAATAGGTGTTCGGTTTAGAAACCTGCCGCGCCTGCACTTCTCCGGAGGCTCGACTCACAGAAACAACGGAACTTCGTCATTTGAGGCGCCGGGGTATCTATGACATGTCCTATCAGCCTCCTTGACAATGGGACTTGGCCCCCTTCCTGGGGCTCTCGCCTTCTGGACAAAGGCTTGTGGGAGATGGCGTAGCGTCTGCCAGGGAGGCGCTCGCTACTCAAAGCCCGGGCATGGGTAGCCCCAAGCCAAGCACCCATAAGATACACGGGACAAACCCAACAGGCCAGCACGAGGCCAGCACACGCAACAAAGAGGAGGTAGACTCTACAGAAGTCATGGAAGTGATAGGAGTGACTGGGCCGATGGAATCGTACATGGGTACTTCCCGCCGAGATGGATCTGCCACCTTCAAGGAGCCTTACGGCAACCGTGTCTGCTGCGTGTTCAATCTCTCTTCACCACATCATGCATATTTTCTGCAATATTTTCTCTCTATATTCATAGTACCTCTATCATTAATTTGGTTGGAATCGCTCATGTGGCGCTGTTCGATGCGAGACTTGACAGTGATTCGGGGTGCAATAGAAGCGAGGGTCAGAAGGCGCCAAGGCACAAACAACTTTCATCACTCTTTCTATTTAATGTTTAGACTTCCACGTTAACTTCTCTCCTGATCCTTCAGTTCCTATTCACATTCCTTGCCCTAAGATGCGGTGCAGCGATATCGTCAAGCACATTGCCGCTGGGGCAGGTGAGGTGGCCCTGTGGCTTCTCGACAAGGTCCATAAAGGGATCAAAATTATTAGGCCCAAGCACGATGAGCATTTCAGAATAACCAACCTCCACTCTCCACCCGATCCCCAAGTTGACGTCGTGTTCGTGCACGAGACAGGACCTAGCAATCTACAGGCCTGGACGTCAGACAACCCTTCAACCGGCGAAACCTTTTGTTGGCCAGCAGAAGAACTGCCAAGTCAGCTGGGCTTGAGTGCACGAGTTATCGCTTATGACTATGGCTGCGCCTTCAAGAACAAGAAGAAACCGGAAGAGTATCAAGCTGGGCCCTTGGCTTGGGCCCATCGCGCATTCGTCGAGAAGCTGGCGGAACACAGAAAGAATAGCCACCACATACCCATTATTTTTGTGTGCCAGGGAGTGGGTGGTCTTGTAGTGAAGAATGCTCTCTACAGGTCTAGGATGGCAGAGGAGCAGGAGAAGCGAAATATTTATAATGCGACAGGTGGCATTATCTTTATGGGAACTCCTCACGGCCGTTCTCTCGAATCGTTCACAGACACCTTGAGACGCATTTCCCCCCATGAGCCTCAAGAGGAAGTTGAGGGAGAACTCCGTTCACTTGCAGGGCAATACATTCGCGACTCGGGATGCTTCAAATCCTTCGCAGTCAATCTCCCCATCCGTGACTTTTTCGAACCTCTTCCGTCCACAAACGACGATAGCCTTAGCCTACAGTGGCAACCAAAATGCCCCATTCACAAGCGATTCGTGCTTTCTCGGCGTCATACGCAGCTGGGCAAGTTTTCTAGCCCCAGTGACCAAGACCTTCGCTCCATCATTAGGTCTATCCGCCAAATGTGTCTTTCGGCTGTACAGAATACCCCTAGGCCCATGGTGCCGGCAGAGGAGACCGGCTTGTCACTTGAACTGGTCACAACTGGAGAATTACATGGCCTAGGCATATGCAAAATCCTTGAGACACAGTCTGAATCGCTCCCCGACACGGCAGAGTCGGCTCAGCTCACGACTCTGCAAGATTATTTTGACACATGGCGAGGGCACAACATTGTGGGATGCTCCGATGCCTGGCCAGTCGCTATCCTTCAAGGCCCTGCTGATAGTGGAAAGACAGAAACAGCTCTACGATACATAGCAAAAATGCACAAGGAATACTCTTCCATCATCTGGTTGAACGCAACAAATCGTCAATCCCTCAAAATGAGCTTTTGCGACGCCGCACGAAGAATTGCGTCCAGTTTCCCGGGATCGCCCGGGGCAACGCTCCGCAAACTTGGATTAGACAACATAGCTCTCGACCAATACGATCGTCTTTCCGACCGTGAATTGTCGAGAGTTGTACGGGCGGTCACAGAGTGGCTCGAAAGCCCTCAGCAAAGCAAGTGGCTGTTGATCTTAGACGGGCTCTCGGCCGACTCTGGATACCCCAGCACCACAACCTGGACTCGTCAGTTTCAGTTCACCAAGTTGAAGAATACGTCTTGGAGGGAAATAATGAGATTACTGCCGGCGACTACTGAGGATCGCGGCAATATAATTATTTGTACCAGAGATCAAGTGTCCAAACTGGGTCCAAAAATCATCAGGTTCCCACCGTCAAAGCTCGCCTCTTCTATCGCGCCGTGTTCTGCATTGAAGTTAGAGCCGCAGAGGATTCTTGAGCAATGGCAGATGGCTCAACATTGGGAACTGAGGTTGCTGATCTTCATTTACATCCTCTCTGACAAAACATGCCCAAACGTGCCAGCAGCCTTGCTGGAGGCCGAATTCAGAACCGAGCAGCTCGCCGCAGAGATCAATATTCCGGGGCTGGAGAGAAAGGGGTCTTTTTTCCGCCTCTCAGAAGCCACTCGCGACATGGACTCATTGCCACCTTTTTTCCTGGCCTTGGCACCCGAGACGACTGATGAACAAGTAAGTGGTGCACCGAATTCACTGTTGAAAAGCACCGCGACACGCTCCCTAGAGTTATTGCATGACTGCACCCAGGCAATTCGAAACAAACCTGATTTAATGTTTACTTGGGATTTTGAGGCGCAAATGGCAAAAAGTATCTCGGCTTTCTTGCGACAATGGCACAAATTTCTGCTAGATCAAGATTTACACACGTTCTACCCGTGCGAGAAAGGACGCAGCTGGACGAACCTTGCTCACACCTGTGAAGCTCATGAGGAATATTCTTCGGCGGCGATTTTGTATCGTCTCGAAAGAGAAAGTCAAGTTCCTGGCAGTGAGGCTGAATTCTCGCTGAGATTCGATACTGCGCGCATGCACCAATTGGCCGAGAACTTTACAGACGCGGAGGCTGAATACAACCAAATGTTCTCATATCAACGCGCAAGCATACCTTTTGATAGCTGGGTAGCTGCCTACTATGAGTGCGCATTCATGGAAGGCATCCAGTTGGAAAGGAACCAAGCGGCGATGGATCTATTGAATCGGGCCTTGGATCTTGAAGACCCTTTCGGCTACGATGCCAGCAACCCAATCGTAATTGAAGCTTTGAAGGACATGGCTATTTATTTAGGGAATATCAGACATCACCGTCAGGCGGCTGTGATATTCTTAGGTCGCGTTCTTATCACTCTGGAAGACACCATGGGCAGGATGCACCCGGAAACGCTCAATATGATGGAGGGCTTTGCCTCCAGCTTGGTGGATGTTGGGGGAATGAACCAGATATTCAGCCTCCTCACTCATGTCTACAATGCACAGAAAAAGCGACTTGGCGAAAGCCATCCCGCAACCATACGGTGCTGCACGAGGCTAGCAGATGTAGAGTACGAGATGATCTGGAGAGACGATGCCATGGGAACCAAGGACAAGGAAAGGGCTGTTGCCAAGAAAATAGCTTGTCTCAGCGCGGCTACTCGATATTTTGGATCACATCACCCAGATGTCTTCACGATCCGAGAGTCCTTATGTCAGAAACTGATTTGGCTAGGCAGAAAGGACGAGGCAGTGCGACATGCAGAGATTCTCAAAGCAGAAATCGTAAAGCATCCCAGCATGTACTCTAAAGTCGTAGCCCAACGCATCAAGAGATGGGTTGAGGGCAACGGAGATATTAAATCGTGGGAAATGCAGCAGTTTCTTATAAAAAGCACCTTGTTTCAGGACGGGGCGTTCTTCGCCGGGAGTGAGGACTTTTCCGACGATTTCGACACGTACTATGATCAATGTGAAGACATAGACAGGTTTTACGAGATCGATAATAGCATTCTATCTGATTAGTTGTAAGAAATACCTTTACTTCTAATCAAGAAAAGAAAATAAGTGATAGACTCAACTGAGTGATGCAGGGACCAAGCCATAAGGATGGCATACGAGTAGTGTCAGCAATGAGTTTAGCTATGTAGAAGTTTTTCCCTTTACCAAAAGAATAATGTAACAACGACTCAATCAACCTTCTGCCAGTGACCATGAAACCAAGACCCGTTTATTGTGGTTGGGATCTTGCATCTGCCATGTCAATCCTTACAATGCGACGCAAACCATTGCTTGTTTCCAAGATTGGGCCATTTTCCCACGAGCTCAGCAGCTCTGGATTAGGCAGCTCGTCCACTCCGATCGTTACAGGGCTCCAGATAAGAAGGTATATGCCAAATGGATGGCTTGATTCGGCATCTTGGATATACTGATCCATTCGGCCGCATAAATCTGGCTTCGCCGACAAACCACCTAGCATAACGCAGCTAGTATCTCGAATTAATACCAGTGTTTGTGGGGCGCTGATATCCTCCTCGCTCTGTGACCACCTTCGCCATACTCTACTAGCATAGCGACGCAATCGGAGCCACGCCAGGTAAAGCGAAAATAGCGCACTGGGTATCCTAAATAGCCATATGGGGCAACTTCAATCTTGTCGATGAATTTCGTCGTTTTCCACATGTCTTGGACTCTTTGCAATTTCTCCTCTTCCGCTTGGCTCGTTTGGAGAAAAAGGTGCCGGTGAGTTATGAGCTGGTCTTCCATAGCCATTATTGCAACAGAATGGATGCATTCCGACTCACTATGCTCCTTTTTGTAAGCCGCGAAGTCGCTCATTTCGGTTTCTCGGCTTTCTTTCGTCGCAGGTGTTGGTGAGAGGGGGATCCGAAAGAGGCTTTGTGCGATCCAGCCCAGGCGAGTGCGCATTCTTTGTAAGGCCGACACGTCGGCTTCCGGGACGATATGGGGTACTTCTCCTCTCACCAGGTACGTAACGATGGGACTCTGGCTCGTATTCTGTTGCGATTGAAGTGTTTTCCGGGCATAGGCAGCTGCGCTGTTTATGGCGTAGCCCCCAAGCACTAAAGCGCCATAGAAAGAAAGATAATATTCTCCGGAAAGAGTAGCAGTACCATTCATAGTCATTCTCGAGACGGCAGAGGCACCGTGGCTTGCAAAAACGCGGCACATGTTGCTCAGCGAGTTTGCCTGCTCCACTGCGGATTCGCAAACGCTGAGCAAGACTACTGGGACATGATACACCCCTACCAGCTTTGCTACATCCTGTACGTTGACTGCATCAAGAAGATTGGCATCTGGTAGGAGCTTATCACTATTTGGCACTGAAGCGGAGTCCTGTTTTGCAAACAACATGTTGGCGGTACCGGTACTATTCATCCGAGTCAGCAAACACATTCTTTAGTAATTTTTGCGCAGAGATATCACGAATATAGGTGTACCTTTCCTGGATAGTGCCATGCATATCGAAGTGCACTATGTCATACCTGCGGCCACGCTTCAAGTGCTTTCTGAACCCCTCCAATGTACCCGGCCTTACAACTTCAAAGGAAAGACGATCGAATTGCCCCTTTTTTTGAAGATAGTTGCGAAGAGTATATAAAACATCCAGAACTGAACTTTTGCAATCGTGAAAGGTTCCATGGACCTTTCTCTGTAGGCGGCGAGAAAGTACCAGCAGAATAGTGATGTGGTGGGTGGGAAGATGCATGCTGAGAGGCCCATTTGGGTTGGGAGCACCAGCGATGTAACGGGAAACTTGCAAGCGCCCACTTTGTGGATGCTCCAGTAGCTCCCATGGGATGGAATGAATGCTGTAGGATTGTCGTACCGAATGATCTCGGGGATCATCGATGCACAATTGTACCGCATACATACCATCCTGCACCAGTTCCAACCCCAGTCTCTCTCGTAGTAACGATCGGTATTCTTCCATGCTCGTGGGATCTGGTGGAAAGTATTAACATATGGTGTCACCAGCGTCTCGCATTATTCACCTCTTGATATTTCACTTGGCAGCTCAACCGCGAATGGCTTTTGGGGTGTGACCCCATTCGGGTATACCGTCTGAACTTTGATATGCACATTGGCGCCTATCTGGTCAACACTACCCTTGCGGGTAATGCTTATCTTGATGGTCGCCGCTCCTTCCATGGTTGAGTGATAGCGTATAGGAGTTGGCCTTGAAGTCCAGATCATGCACTCACAACAGTATCTCAATCCTGGCAAGAAAATACAGCGATGCTAGACAGAAAAGCTATAGTTAAACTTATTTCCGGTGCCAGATATGCCCATCTTTTGATATTTCATGCCGCAGGCTTCACAGCGCGTGACGGTTTCCCAAAAAGGTCGATATGCGCTGGAGGTCCCCGCACAAGCACACAATAACACTGGAACATTGGAGTATGTAAATAAGAGGACGCGCATATAAACGCCTGGATTCACTAAGGTTCGTAAACACAGCTAGCGTGTATTTGTGTTTGGTCGCGGTGTTGTTCCTCAGGCAACATCTACGTTCAATTCTTTTTCGTTCTTTCAATGATGATTCATACCACGAGTTTCCAGACCTGACTCAATAGCTGAATTACAGAAGCAAAACTCGCCGTTGGGACTTTTTTTCTCCATTTCATGTTACAAATAAGAACAACACTGTTATTGGTCATTTGGTGCAGCAGCAGTGATCCCCCTGAAATGCCCCAGGGGTCCAACATTCTGTCGGCGCAAAAGTGAACAATCATTATCTAGACTTCGAGTTTTGGCAAATGCGCTAAACTCAGAGAGCTCACAGTTCTTCTCATAAGTCAAAACAGCCTGGCATTATTACAAAGCGTTTTATCTCTGGTGGGCACGAGCGAACCATGGGTTTTACGAGGCTGTCAGAGACATCATGAGAATCGGGATGTCGCCCAGCTGCTTAGTCTTGTAGCAGAAATCTTATTAACTATAGTCGTGATACTGCTTCTGGATGTCAAGCCTAAATGTTCTTGAACTAGCTCGATGGTGAAATACAACGCCAAACGGGGCGATTGCTGGTATTTTGCGCTGACCGCAAGCGACAATGAGACACTACCGGCAAACATAGCAGTGAATCACCCACACCAGAGCTGAGCGTTCGCTTCGAAGAAAAAATAAAAAGCGGAGAGTAAGCACTGTGTCACACTGGCGGCCGGACAGAGCGTTTTGGGGCCCCCATTCACCCAACCTAGCTCAGGAGCCGTATTGGCCCCCAAAAGCATTGTTGAACGAGGAGTGCAGTTACTATTGGCTTAAAAATATTTTCATCAACACAGCCATTTTCTGGTGTTATCTTGGTATTGGAGTCACACCGTCGAAGGCAAGTAGCAGGAGATGAGCATGAACCAAGCCTAATGAATTTAGACAACGTGCGCGGGCGCAAGTCTTACTGATACAGAGCCAGGAGACCGTGCGGGTTCGTGTAATCAGTGCCATGGGTGCCTCAGACACTCGCGATTGTACCATATGTCCCAGTGCTTGTCGTATTGCCCAATTCCGTCGACTTCTCAACGCCTGTGTGGTGGGACAGAACAGGCTATGGTGGGCGGAAGACCCAAGCCGAGACGGCTGCGTTCAAACACTCCACCGCATTTCGCTTGCCATGTACGGTCCCTGGGGCACTCGGTAGCACCCGGGGGCCACTAGCATCGCCATTTGGACCTTCTCAGCTTTGCGGGCGAATGCTTAATACTGTTGGCAGGTAGAGCACCACTGCCGAATGATGCCAGCAAATATATACCACGACTTGCCCATGGAGAAGAAATGAGACGGCTATTGATTGATGCTTTCTAATCTAATTTTATTTATATACTTATCCATTTATTTATTTCGTCTTCGCTCGGCGCCTACCTTATCGTCGGCTGTCCGACGGAAATCGGCGTTTGCGCTTGTTGAATGTGCAACTCAGCATCGACAAGCAGCATCTCAGGTAAGCCACGACTGCCGCTCAGTGAAAAACAAACCAGAAGAAGGAGAAGAATACGGTCCACTCTGAGTAACAGCTTGCTTTCAGCTGGCCTCTCGCGAGGAAAATATAACCAAGCAGCCAACCCGACCAGCCAAGATGAAGCTCCAGGATACCAACCCATACCGTTTTCCAATCAACAATCATGTCCACTCGAAAACCGTACCAACTGCTCCGCTCCCCTGTTCGATTAACCCCAACCCGTCTCAACTCATTGTTGGGAAAGGCTGTGGAAGAAATGGCCAACCCCATTGGCGGGGCTCAGGCGCCCAGCGAGAACCAGCGCCCGGCAAGGTTCTACATGGACAACCTATACCCAGCGCAGCCGGAAGAATGTGACGACTTCTCGATGGTTCTGGCCAACACCAGCGATCCACTGGCCCATGTCCGACTTCAAGAGCTCGTCAATCACTCGCTCGGGCGAAAGGCGAGTAACAACCTGTCCCTCGATTCGGTCAGATGTCGACGTTTCGAAATGCACGACGCCCGGTCCAAGATCATCGAACTGTTGGCTCGCCCCGAGCAAGAAGGCGCCGATGCCGCGCCGAAGCCCACCCAGGAGGGCCGGCACGTCAAGAGCACCCCGTACCGGAAGGCCCAGCAGGCAAAGAGCACCCTCTACCGGAGGGCGCAGCAGGCCAAACGCTCCCTGTACCGGGGGACCCAGCAGGCCAAGACCGCCACGTATCGGGAGGCGGTCTTGAAGCTGCTCCGGGAGCAGCCGAACGGCGAGCTTTTCGTCATGTCCGGCTTTGTCACATGCTCCGACCTGACAGTCACAAAATCCAGCTCCGAGGAGCGCACGGCCAAGTTCGACACAGGCGACCTGGTTTCTCCCGTCCATGCGGATGGAGGATGCTCATCCATCCACAACCATGAGCTCAGAGGCACATACAAGGGGGAGTACCTGATTGCTTGCAGCTATTTTGCGATCAAGTTGATCAGACTACAGAGGATCCCCTTTGTCCCGTCCTTCATCCAGCGACTACCGTGGGTATCCCAGTGGGTCGAGAGGCGGCTCTCCAAGGACATTATCATTATCGATCCAAACGAAGCTCTTGGCATCACCAGGCTCGAGTTGGATGGAAACAAACATCACCACATGTCAGGTGAAGATGACCAAGATAGCGTCCAACTCGAGTCCGAGGAAGTGGTTGTCGTCGGTTGGAGCAGCCCAGAGATGGGTCCGTTTGTCTTTGTCGCCAATGAATGATCGGGGGGACACTGATGAGGATCACTATTTCATGTTGAACTTTCTTTTGTCACCGAGATTCTTCTAGATCAATTAATGCGAGGCTCAATAAAAGCTTGCCTCTGTCTTGCCTAACTCCTTTTCCTCGCCCAATAGCTTTCGTTGTGACTCTAAACATAGTGCGGATGGAAAACTATTGTCGTGGTCAATTACTGTAGATTACAGGCGGGGTGCCCACTAATAGCACCCGTCTTTTCTAGAGGGCATCCCAGTACATCTTCCCACAGTCTCCATAGCGCCTGTCCCGTAACAGCGACCTAGTCCGCTGCCAATGCCCCAGAAGATGCTTGGTTGGATTACTTGGTGAGGGGGCAATGACTGGCGCAGGTCCTCTGTACGTCACCGCTATACCTAGGATTTCGCGATTGGCATCAAGGATTTGTTCTGTGGCCAATCGTCCATCGACCTTCCGCTTTACAGTGCAATTTTTTTTCTCTTTCTTTCTTGAAACACTCATAATTTCTACTGCTCTTAAATATCATACGTGATATTCTTAGTGCGCACCCACTCATCCATGCCCGTGTTAAATCGTCCAAAGCCGCTCGACTTGGCGCCACCGTGCGGCAGAACCGCTTCGTCATGAACGCTCATTCGGTTTATATGCACAGCGCCAGTCTCTATCTTCCTTGCGAGCCGCAAAGCCTTGCGCAGGTCTCTCGAGAAGATGGCCGAGCTGAGGCCGTATTCGGTGTCATTCGCGACACGCAGCGCCTCCTCTTCCGTCTCGACTTCGATGATAGACACGGTCGGGCCGAAAGATTCCGTCATGTAAATGTCCATGCCGGGTTTGACGTCGCTAACGATGATGGGACGCAGCCTCGTCTTGATGGGCTCTGCGGCGTCGACATTGCCACACACCAGCGATGCGCCCTTGGCCAGCGCGTCGCGAATGAGGTCCTTGTTCTTCGCCACGGCGCGCTCCATGATGAGCATTGGGGCGTCGGCCTGCGATGAAAAGATTTTCTCTGACCACTCCTTGAGTTTCTCCTCCAAATCCTTTCGGATCGACTTGTGCGCAATAATGCGTTCCGTGCTCATGCATATTTGCCCCGAGTACATGAAAGCACCCAGCACGCACTCCTTTGCTGCGACGTCGAGGTCGGCGTCCTCGCACACAATGGCTGGCGCCTTTCCGCCCAATTCTAAAAGAATCGGCTTCAAGTTTGCCCCGGCCATCTGGGCGACAATGCGACCGACACCAGAGCTGCCAGTGAAGTTGATCTTCTTGATCAGCGGGTTCTCAATCATCGACCTTACAACATCAGGAGCATTCGCCGGGCTGCACGTGATGTAGTTCAGAACGCCATTGGGTAGACCCGCTTCTTGGAGCACCGAAGATACGGCCCAGAGTGTTCGGGGACTCAGCTCAGACCCCTTGAAAACCACCGTGTTACCTGCAGCAATAGCCCAAATGACTGCTCTGAACCCGAGGGCGTACGGTGCATTCCTAGAGTTGTTATTCTCGATTCTGTGCAGCATTTCTCGTGACTGCATAACTCACCATGGAGCCATAGCTAGAATCACACCGTACGGCTCCTTCACGATCAGCGCGCCCACAGATGGATCCTGAGTGTTTGGTATTTTGCCTTCAATTGCCGTGATTCTGCTTGCACAGTCAAGCAGAGCTTCCGTAGACAGGAAGATGTTGAAGGCCGCCCATCCCTCGTCACTGCCCGTCTCATTGATCATGTACTTCTTGAGTTCGGTGGATCGCTTCTCGAGAATATCGGCAGCTTTGAGGAGCAGGGTTCGACGCTGAGCAGGAGTGGTTTCGCACCACGACTCAAACGCTTTGGCTCCGGCAGCGACAGCGTCTTGAGCGTGCGCCACGGTAGCATTGGAGCTCCTGTGGGTGGCAGTGCCAGAAATTGGGCTGATGACTTCAAATGTGTCATCACTGTAGACCTCGTTGCCATCTATGACGAGAGGTACGCAGTCGCCCTTTGTCGTGTCTCTGCCATTGCGATCGGTTGCCAGAGCCGGCATCTTGTCTATGAGCAGCATTAGCACTCAGCCGTCGCGGCTTTGAGTTGGTGGGCAGCTACACGGCAAGACTTACAATATGGATGATGAAAGGAGAGGGATCGAGATCCAATACTTGACTAAATGTCACAACTTTTTGTTCAATGGGCTTGCCATGACCAACCGCTTTTTATATCCTGCAGCAGTCCTTTACCCGAGACTAGACATGGGCGTTCAAGTTTTGTTCACGTGAGTATGAAGACATCGCAGATATCACATATCGCTGAAGTTATAATTGCTCTTCTCGACTAGTGTGACAGCCATACCACCCATGCTGTTGCTAGGGCCTCCCCCATACCCCGCATTCTCAAAATGAGGCGGAGAATCCGGGGTCTGGGTACAAGAAACGGCACCGTGAGGTGATTGATCTAATGGAGAGTGTTGCAAAAGGCTAAACTTGAACGAGCCAAGCATGTTCCCCAACGCCTGTCCCTTTGAGGAAGATCTTCTCCTTGTGACGCCGCGCCCCGCATTTTAGCGCGAGCCACGCACAGACGGGGCGTTCGGCTCCGAGGAGCGGCATTGCATCCATTGGGAGGCAGTGGTGCTCGTGGCATTTACCGTCCCTAGTCTCATTTCCTCAGAACCGAGACCCTGGAGCCTCCGAGGTGAGTGTTGTCGATTAGAGTGGGGCGATGCTTTCTATCGCGAGTAAGGTCTCATTTTGCAGCTGCAAACACACATCCGATCGCAACGATCCGACGCTGAAGAGTAGTATTTTCAGCCCATGTCATCATGATGTAATTGGAAACTCTTCACAACATCTACATGCTTGTTTTCTTTTGGAAGAAGCACGTGAATGTCACTATTGCAAACTCGCCTCTGCGATTCAGTGGGATTATGAAATGGGCAAAGCGTTGAGGCTGCTGCCACGCCTCAACAGTTTGCCCGGGAGCTCGCATGGCTCACCGTTCAACCGGTAGCCACTGACCTCTAGGTATCCCGCATAGCTGACGGCGGAATAAGTTTTCCACGCGAGCCCCTTCGGATGAAATGGAGCACGAACAAACGATGGCCTTGGCCACCACCCCACCATCCCCACGCCCAAGAGACTCTAGCCGGAACTCATTTTGGAGCTCGTGCCGTTGCGAGCGCGAGGTAAGTTACCAAGATAAAGCTATTTCCTGATCGTATTAAGGTCCTTAAACGCATGTCAGGTGGTATCGGAGATTGAACAACGCCCGTATGACCCGATTCCTTGTTCGGAATGCACACCGGAATTGAAGTGTACTTATGGTGGTTTGCCAATAAGGTTTGGTTAGTCTAGCTGCCCCATGGGGTATTGCTTCATGAGGTCATCGCTAAGCGAAGTGTGCACAGCTGAAAAATGCGCTCCGAGGAGAATTTGGATTGCTATTGGTAGATACAGACTAGCTTTGGGGGACGGTATTCTCGGACGGCAAAGCTGGATCGAGTACACTATCCCAAAGACTTCACTTGGCGTGTATTGGGGCAACCCCGAATAGTGTGATGATGCTTCTGAGGTTTTATAAAAAGACTCCCCTATATACCTAGTAGAGTCTTAAAAGCCCGTAGCTCGCCTCATCAATGTCGACTTCCCTTTCTTATCATCACCCAGCTCATATTTCCAACCATGACGACCACCACTGCACTAGTTCTGAATGAGATCAACGGCCCATTTTCTCTGGGAAAGATCACCGTTGACGCTATCAGAGAAGACGAGGCCCTGATCGAAATTCATGCCACGGGCATTTGCCACACGGACTTGTCCTGTGCCAACGGAACACTGCCTGCATCAGCCCCCGCAGTTCTTGGCCACGAAGGTGTGTTCTACTTGGGAAACATGAGTTCCCGGATATGCAATTAATCCGATACAACAGGGGCTGGAATTGTCAGGGAGGTGGGTTCGCGCATCGCGGACCTAGCACCTGGCGACAAGGTGCTGTTGTCATTTGCACATTGCGCGAGCTGCGATCCATGCGAGTCGGGCCATCCTGCCTACTGCCACTCCTTCGTTCCTCTCAACTTTGGCGGAAAGAGAATCGACGGCACGTCAACAATGGCCATCGATAGCAACGGAAAGAAGACGCAGTTACATAGCAGCTTCTTCGGGCAAAGCTCCTTCGCCCGACACACCGTTGTACACCGCTCCAGCCTGGTAAAGGTCAGCAGCGACACAGACCTCGCCCTGTTCTCTCCGCTAGGGTGTGGCCTCCAGACCGGCGCTGGGGCCATTTTAAATACACTTGACGTCCAGCCTGGAAAGAGCGTGGCCATTTTCGGCGTTGGATCTGTTGGCATGAGCGCTGTCATGGCTGCCAAGTTGCGTGGTGCCAAAGAAATCATCGCTGTTGATCTGCAGCAGTCTCGCCTCGATCTCGCCAAGAAGCTTGGGGCAACAAGGACAATACTGGGAAGCGATCCAGATCTCGTCTCCAAGATCCAACAAATATCACCACCAAATGGCGTCCATTATGCCGTCGATTGCTCCGGTATCCCAGCCGTCATTGAAAGCATGATTGAGTGCTTAGGAACATTGGGCAAGGCTGCGACTGTGGGAGCTCCGGCGGTAGGTTTTATTCACCAAGCATTCTTCATCGAACTCCAACTAATGCGGAACAATTTGTAGCCTGGAAAACGAGCGAGCATTGATGTTTTCAGCCAACTGGTCAACGGGCGACAATATCTCGGTTGCTGCGAAGGAGACGCAGTCCCTACAAAGGTAACTAACCTGCATCAAATTCTCCCATGACATGAAACTAAAAAAAGAAACTACAGTTAATCCCGTATTTGATGGAAGAGCATGCCAAGGGAAACTATCCCATCGAACATCTCGTTACCTTCTACGACATCAAGGATTACGAGCTAGCAATTAAGGAGACAAAGGAGGGCAAGACATTAAAGGCCGTTTTGAGATGGAGCTAGATGCCGGGTTTCATTTTGTAATGACTTTGGCGAGGGGTGTGGTTCATTATGCGTTAGCGACAATGGACATGTACAATAATTCCCAAGGGATGTGCTTTTTTGCAGAATACTGGTCTATCTATATGGATATCGTGAAAGTTCATGTGCCATTCCATTTCCCCATATTGACACACCTACCTGCGTATACTATGTCTCAGCTGAAAGTAGCCACTGCGGTCTATCTACGCTACTGTCGCCACAACAAGCGGCGTCCACGCATCCCGACAGGCTGCTGAAGTAAAAGTCCCGCCCTGTCAGGCCGGGCCCGTAGTGTGCGTATTTGGCGGAATTGGTCATGATGGCCTTTTTCGACTTGGGAATCGTCGGCTCCGTGATCATGCACCAACAAGTATCCGTAATGAATTGCACACCAAACCTTTCCAAGTCTCCAATCAATCCGGCCTGGGTGGCCAAGGCATATGTCGCGCGCCCACAGGTCACCATCACGTCGACATTTCCAGCCTTTGTGCGGTCTCTGCACAGTGATGCAAGCTTTCTAATCTCGTTTATTGAGAAGTGCGGATTGCCGAGGGACACCAAGTCGACCGGTTGGCGACCTGGTCTGCCGTTGAGCTTGTCCCAGCAGAGGTTCAGCTCGGCCAGGCTCAGCTTGATCTTTGGCGGATCAGTCCCTTTGCGAACGACAGCGTCAAGGTCTGTCGCTTCAGGGGTTATTCCTAGAATATGGAACATCGGAGCGCTAGAAACTGTGGCGAAGGCTGCACCAAATGCTTTTAGGTCGTCTTTCGAAGGCCGCAGTGATGCCATCCCGACCACCACTGGGATCCGACCACCTACTAGCGCACCGACTTCGTAGCCCAGGAGTGGATAGAAGGAATCATCGATGAGCTCGAAGTCTACAATGTCCTCAACGCTCACAATCACAGAGGCGAGCCGATTTTCTGCTATGTGAGGGCCGCCCTTTGGAGCACGGCCCGTTAGTGCAATGCAGATGTCCAAAAAGTCTGGATACTTCATCGTCCTGGCCCCAAGAACGCTGTTCGCGTAAACGACTGCGTTCGACTCGGCCCAAGCTACTTGGTCGCCAAGTTTTGGGGCAGTCTCAAGGTAGTATGGCGCACAGGTAAATGTTGGCTGCGCGCCCATGTCGGTGTATGTCGTTGCTAGATCTCGAGCTGCTCCGGCGAATGCAGAGTCCACTCCCTGAGCGGCCCAACGCTGTTGATCCACAGAGATAGAGTTCAGAGAGGTTGGAACCTTCACTTTGCCGCCCATGTCTCGGAGCCTCTGCGCAAACGCAAGAGACCCCGGACCTGTGTATATGCACCCGTCCACATGCACTTGGCTAATATCCATGAGTTCTTGCGCCCCCAAGAGCTCTGCCATTCTTATTACGATTCTAATGGCGATCCGAGCTGCCTCTCCATGGACACCATTGAGGAATGATTGATCGAGATCAGAGAGTTCGATGGCGCTGGCAACGAGAGAAGGTTCATCGTCTATTCCAACGGCTGAACCAAAATCGCTATCTGAGACATTCCCGCCGGAAATGTGGATTCGGTTGCCGTCCAGTTTTAGAATCTCCTGGAAATCTCCGGGAGTTAATGTCACCACCGGAATGGCCCTGCTAAAAATTTCCTGGGCAATCATCACCCCCAGAGTAAGAATATCTTCTCGTCTTTCGAACACAAGCGCGCTAGGCCCCTTATCGTTGAGAAGCAATTCTAGCATTACCCCGCTGCCCGAACAAGAGCCGCGCCCGCCCGGGATGGCAAGGATTGCTCCCTCAAGGTGCTGGCCGCTTAAGGGATGATGCCGGTCAATGATCTCCCCAGTATCTGGCGACACACCACCCCAGACACTCAACTCTAGGTTGCTGGCGATCAGTCGCCCGGTAGCTCTTCCGTGAACATAGGCATGGCCCTGGAAAACGTGACCAGTAGATGGTTTCAAGACAGTCATCTTGATGCTTTCTGTGGCAATAAGAGACTTGTTAATTCTTGAGTGAGGAATGAAGAAGGCGTCGCGATTACGAAGAAACCCGATTGAGCAGATCAAGGGAATGTCTGTTTTGGTGTGTGTTGGTTGTGCTATTTCCCTAGTATCGGCCAGTCATGTTGACTGGTTAAAAAAGCTTATTAACTGATTAGTCCGAGAATCGGACTTTGGAGGCTAGTGCTTCGCAAAACTGGATCCTTTCCCCGCGGATAAGAACAGCCTTGGAAGATTTACGCGCTACGCAAAGCGCGCCGTGTTCGTGCAGATAAGACGGCTAGTTGAAGCTCGGGCTTGCGTGATCGGCTTCGCGAGATGCTGAGTGTATGAAGCAAGTTTGAGCCTGTTAAAAAAAAATGCAACGGAAAGAATACCACATAGTTCCCAAAGCTTGTCTCTTTATTGCGTAAGGAGATTATTATTTTGGCTAAAGTTGAGTCTATTCCGGTGTCGCGGAAAAGCAATGCCTACGCCTCGACAGTGGCCACTGTGATACAACGTGGGTGCGCTAAAAAGCCTCTATAGCAGGGAGCGATACCCGCTATGACCTGCGGGGACGCGAGCCAGACTTGAAATGCTCCCATGGATGTTCTGTTTGGTTCACTCAGCCTCCAGAAATGTGACAACCTTCAATCTCCCTTCATTCGCAGTGAGTCTTTCATTTTCATTCTAATCATAAATATGCTTCTCAAGTAAAATATCTACAGTCTAGATTGTAAACGTGGCATTTGCAGGAAAGTCTCGCGAGCTTGAACCAATCAACACTTTGTACTCGCCGTTGGCAATAGCCCAGTTCTGTGCCGCTACGTCCCAGTAACTCAGATCCCTTCTTCGAAGACTGAAGATGACTTGCTCGCTCTTTCCCGTGGATACGGCAATCTTTTCGAAACCACGCAGAATGCGAACTGGCTGCTCTGCCTCATCGGGGAATGTCAAATATAACTGAGCAACCTCGGTGCCGTCGACGGAGCCAGAGTTCTTGATGGTAGTCGAAACGGTAATCAAGTCGTCAAAGAGATCAGACTTTCCTCCGGGAGTAAGATTTCCTGACGGATATGTTTGAGAAAGGGCCGTCTTGTTCTTGAGGCTAACTGAGACGTCGCCATATGTAAAATCAGTGTACGACAAACCGTGACCAAAGGGATATTGAGGCTCAATATCCTGGGCGTCAAACCATCGGTAGTCCACATAGACACCCTCGTCGAATGAACACTCGATCTCCTCGCACACGGAGGCAGGGTAATCCGAGGCATTCTTGGCAATGGTGTGGATCAGCTTTCCGCTGGGGTTGACATCGCCGTAAAGAACATCAGTGATAGCGTTGCCAGACTCTTGTCCTAGAAGACCAGAGTAAATGACGGCAGTGACGTTCTCGTTCTCAATCCAAGCATCAAGGACTCGAGGGCCAGAGACGTTGACTACCACAACCGTGTTGTTGCAGTTTTCAGCGACTTGCAAAACAAGGTTGTCTTGATCATCGTTCGACAACTCGCTACGGTCTGCACCTTCTCCAGACCACGAGTTGATAAAGACGAGGCATACCTCAGATTGCGAAGCGTAGTTTGCATAGGAGGGAGATACGCCTGTGCCTCCACCAATACCAAACGTCTGGCCGCTCGAAGAGCCAGAATATGCTATGTAGGATCAGCATGCTGTCCATGGAAGAGAATATTGGGCCGCTGTATTTAACTTACTGTTGTTCATGATCCAGAAGATCATGGACTTGTCTTGGACCGCACGTCTTGTCAAAGCATCGTAAGGAGTGATAAGGTAAGGCAGGGACAGATCTCCAGAACCGCCGCCACTAGCCAGATGGCCCTGGAAAATATCAGCATCAGTGCCTGCAACACTCCAGGCAAAGTTGGGTCCTTTAAAAGGTTAGCAAATATATACAAATGGTAGCAAGATGGACTTACCGGCTTGCGCGGGACCAGCGTGTGATCCGTAAAGTGAAAGAGACTTGGGCTTGTTCAAGGGAAGTCCACCGCCACCAGTCTTGTTGTTCTTGAGCAAGCTAATCGCCTCCCCGCCAACCTTTCGAATGAGATCACTGTGGTTTCCGCGGACGTCTCGCCATGAAGTGTAGTCGGTCTGATCAGGCAAATCAGCCGTGTCAAGACCGACATAGTAGTATCCCAACACAGTGCTGATGGCCATGTCATCAAGTCGCTCCGTAGAAAGGCTTCCATTCTTGAGGCCTGCGGACAAGGTGGTCTGGCTCCAAAGACCGCCCGAGTAGGGGGAATAGTCCAGGCCAGCATTTGCTGAGTCGTAGCTGGTGAACTGCGCAGACTCATCTGGGTATACAAAGCCGACGAAGCCCAATTCCTCCTTGAGCTTGCCCATGAGAAGGTCCTCATTTTCGCAAGAGTGTGTTCCGTTAACAAGAGGCATGGCGCACATGACAGCGACGGTACCGGCTTTGATGGCATCGGCCCACGGCCACATGTAGACTTCGTGCAAGGTCTTATCGTCGACGTTTGAGGAGTAAACTCCCGACGTCGTGCTTCTTGCGCTGAAGTTACCGCCGCCGACGCTACCACCACCGCTGCCGCCACTGCTGCCGCCACTCATACGATTAGTTTCTTGCTCGTAGAGAAGGAAATGGCGAACTCCCTTGATAACAACGTTAGCACATCAACCACGGGATAAACAGGAACCTATTTTGAATAGACATACCGCAATGACTCCGGCTTCCTGCTGGGCCTTGACACCCGCCACAACCGCAATACCAGAGAGGTAGGGGTCGGGCGAAAAGGCCTCATTCTGTCGGCCACCCTCGGGCACGCGGCCTAGCGGTCCAAGTAGCGCACCATCAACTACGTTATGACCAGTGCCGAAGTATTCTTCACCGACTGCCTTGAACTGTGCAGCAATCAAGTCCTTGTTCCACGTTTGTGTGAGAGCGTTACCCATGACAAACCCAGAGACGTAGTAGTAAAAGTTGAGGCCTGAAACACCATCCGTGTTGGCATACGCAGTCCATGAAGTGTTTTCATTAGTGAAGCTCGAGGCCATGACGATGGCGATCTTCTCCGTGGTGTTCAGTGGTGCGACAAACGCCTTGGCTTTATCATACGCATCTTGGAAGGCGCCAAATTTGACTTGAAGATACAAAACATCAGCATTTCGTTGGATTCGAGAGGAGTTTTTGTCGACATTTACCATGTCCGCTAGAAAGATAGGCTTTGTCATTGTTGAGTTGGACGTGGTGTTGGTGGCTCTGGCTAAGGAGAGCGTCGCAAGGACACCCAATGCCACGGCGGATACCATGATGGCGATGGTATTGGCTTTGGATAGACCTCTTATTTACAAAAGGGATAGTTTTTATCAATCTCTTATATACGCATCTACAAACCTACGCAGATCTTCACCTCGAAGAGCTGCTGACGTAGCCTCAGACCTTGTGCTCGAGAGACAAGGCCATCACTGGTAGGTACAATTTCCGGCGATCACCAGCCAATGCGGGTCGGCAGGGATGCATATCGACTGCCAAAGCCTCACCCCCACGTGCAAGTCAGTTTCAAGAATCTGCCTCATCAGCTACGTGCCTTGGCTGGAATTCTTGTGCAATTTCCGCCAAGTATAGCGGCCACGCGTTGTGCAAGGGATAAGTGGTGCGCGCTGCACACCTCGGCTCCACTCAATGGGGCTCACACTTATATTTCCGACCTTTGATCCCGAGATATCGGCAATTAGTGCCGAGCTCTCAGTGAGAAAAAAATGGCCGATGAAAATGGCCGCCCCAAACGACCCCACGTGGAGTCGCAACCCAGCCTCTGATTCACGTTAAAACCAATTACACGACGGGAAACGGGGCGGCGGAACAAGTGAGAAACTACACCCGGCTAAAACTAGGCCAATTAAGACGTCAGGGTGACTCTTAGGTCTCTCGGAGGGAAGCGCATGGTCGCAAGGTTGTAAAACAAGGTCCACGACAGATGGGCTGGTGTTGTATGAGATCATTACATGGTTGAGGATCTCTGTAATCTGATCAAAACATGGAAGCTAAATACCGCGGAGTAAAAAGAATAATGTATAAACTTATGTATCGAAAATAGCTCATATTCGCAGAGAGAAAGGCAGTTCTGTTCCCCATTTGCATCCCGCTTGCTCTACTTGTTCCAGCCACCGCGATGAAGCTGTCTCCATGTAATTTAATACCGTGGCACTCGTAAATTCGCAATCGCTGTGGATACCAGATCGACTCCACAAATCGACGCAGGGCCGCAGATGACCAATTGAAGCCCGTTGTTTCTCCAGTGAACAGGGTATCCACAGGAGCTGTGAATCTCATGAGTTGTCGGTAGCCACGATGATGTCGTCTAAACGAAAAATCGGCTACCGTTGTGAATCCTTCCACGTCGAGAAACCTTGGTCTCGTTGGACGGCGCACCCGTCTCTCCGGGGGTGAGGGCCATGATTTTCTGGATCATTCCCTCCAAGTCATCCATCGACAGGCTCTCGTTGACCTTGGACCAGCCCAACTCGATTGGGAGGCGTTCTTCTTCTGCAAAGAATATCAGCTGACTATTTATGGCTCAACTTGGTATAGGGTACTCACCAAAGAAGTACTCGACAAGCTGCTTCTCGACTGTGCCCGACGACTTGTCACCAAGAACAATGATGTACGCAGCACTCTCTCCGTATCCAAACTCTGTTCCCAGTTCACTCAGCTCAAAAGTGGGGTTCGTCCGGTTGGAGTCTTGGACTCGTGCGTAGCGAGCATTTGCAGCCATGGTGATGTTGATAGTGTCGCCAATCCAGTACGACCTGGTTTGGTCGAAGATTGTCTGGTTGAATAGCTGAGGGTTGCCAAAGTAGTAGTCGACGCGGCTGAATTTCCACAAGTAAGCATGCGCAAGTGATGCAATTAGTGTAAAGCGGGACCAACCTGAGACTAGCGTCGTGCTCGAGAATGTTGTGGCGTACAAGGTCTTTGAGCGAGAAGCTTGACGCATTAGGGTAGGATGGATTGGTAGTAATGGCTTCGCTGTAGAGATACTTGGAAAGCTCTTCGTCAATGTTGAGCGCTGTCCCGAGAGCATCGATGGTGCGGTTGAGAGTGATGTCCTTGCCATCTCGGGGTAGATATCCATGGTTCGCAAGAGTGTTCAGCATGGGACAGGGACCGCGCACTTAAATGAAGACTCGTTAGTATTTTACTCCCAAATAATAATGCTCAAAAGAACGCACCTGCATCCTCGGAGGGAGGCTGCCAGTCGTGGCTCGACTCAGAATGCGGACTACGCCCAGACGCGCCTGAGTATGGACACGCGGATGCCGTTGCCCCGATAGCAAATAAACTTGTAAGAAGAGTAGAGGTTTTCATTTTGTAATGCGATGTGTGTAAAATAGAAAATATGTTGTGTTGCTCAATGTGGAAAACAGAACGGACAGTGACTGCTTTTATAGTCTACTTGGTGTTTACCCTGCCTTCGGCTTGACATGAATACTAAAACCTTGCGGAATACCAGAAATAGATTGAGCCAATAACATTGTGCGTATTTAATTGTCATCTGCATGATTGTGCGGTGATGCATGCCCCGGAGTATGTGGTGTAGCGGCGATCAGCCACAATATAAGGAATTGGAGTCTAAACCTGCATCTCCGATTGCCGATCTCTCTCGCCAAATAGAAAATTGCCATCAGTAAGGGAGCCAAAAACAAAGATGCGCTAAATTGTGCCATCTCGAAGTGCGAGGCTCACACGTCATGGTGCTGTTATGACGCGTAGCATTATCCGGGTTTCGCAGAATGATGTCGGAGGTCGGGTGGACCGAGGCATCGTGCTGGTATGCCGTATAATTAAAAGCTCATCTTCATTATTCCAGATATACACGGTTTAGAAAAAGGATTTTCTGTAGTTTGTGCATTGATCATTTGCTGGCTGAGCTAACTGCGTTGCTGTAACTCAGTCACCGAGTTCCCAACCAAAATCTAGAAATTACTCTACCCACATTTATCTCCATTATGAATGAAATATACAAAAGCTTGCTAGAATTTCATTGCCCCTACCATGATATTTTTTAGATGTTTCAGCGTACTGTTGTGTCATGAGTTGCATGCTAGCTGTTTATTCCCATGTAACCACTTATTCATTGTTCCAAAGACCGATACCAGTCGCGAATCATGAGACATTAAGAGTTACTCATTTGGTCCTTTTTTTTTTTTTGAGTAAAACGAAGTGCTTCTAAATTAAGTCATGAACAACAAAGAATGACCGCTGGCGCACCTTTTGGGGAGCCAATAACAAAGGACAAAGCCGCCGAACAATTGGACATGGGAAATCTTGTTCCTTAGTTAGTCATATTCAGTCTACGTGCGTTCAAGTGTTTTCATGTGTGCATAACTAAAAGGCTTAGCACGTTCAATAAATGGATGAATCGCTTTGATGAGTCTCTGCACGCGTCCAACTACTAAATAAAAAGACTGTGTATGCCGAGAGCCTGTCGCCCATGATGCTGATCGATCGGGTGCACATCTAATTCTGGAGCACTCCCAGGTGTTCCACTACCAAATAGAACCACCGCTAAAATAATTATGGCTTAAACACCATCACAAGACTTTTGTTTCACGATGTTGTGGCCACAACTCTTTCGCCAATCCTATCCCAACACCACTCAAACTTCTTTTTGATGTGGCCGTATCACAAACAAACAACTCTTGAATCTGATTTTATCTCTTTTTGAGAATAATTTGATCGTCTTTTCCCGCGGCTTAAAGACCAAAATCTGCTTGCGTACCCGACTCATAGACCACTTAGCAATAATGGAGAGCATCAAGACAAGCATTACTTCCAAGAAGATTTTTGACTTCACAGGAACCAATGTGCAAAAGGGGTACATCAATGTTGAGAGGATATACCCAACGAGGTCAAATCCCAAGAGCCGTTTACAGTTGAGCTGCCAAGCGAAATTCCCGAAATTAAGATATACGATTTCCATTGCTACACCAAAAGGTTCCGGCTCAAGTCTATGGGGATACCCGCTCTTCTCGCATGCTCTTCATCATTCAAGACTATGTGTGCATTTTGCAAAACAAATCAGCGAACAAGGAGCTTCCATTAATCCTATATGATACGAATCAGAGATGCAGAATGATGATGAAAGACAAAGGAAACTCTTGCCTTGAGAATTATTTTCATACTCCATGAGATCCTGAACAGCTCTAGAAGAACTAGAATTAAGAGAAAAGTAAAATAGAATCCAACTCCTGAGTCATGGCTTTGGCGGAAGCATCATCAAAGATTACGTGATATGCTTGAGCCGAGTCAGACCAGAACTATCTGGTCATATCTTCAAAGACTCTTTTGTCTGAGATCTTCATTGAGGAATGTTGATTCAAATGTTGTTTCCGATTGTATCACAGACAGTACTTTCTCCTGTCAGTCACCAAAGCAAGAAATTTGCAGAAATATAATATAGCCAGTAGTGGATTAGATAATTATCAATACCAATATGTCACATAAATTGAGCTGGGAAGTATTGTATCTTTGAATTGGTTTATCAACAATCCTTCTATTTGTGTACAAATGAAGAACCTTAAAACTTAGTCATAAACAATCTCATACCATTTTGTATTTAATACCAAGCTAATCTCGCCTATTAGAAGTGATTATCCCTTCAGGTGCCGTAAAATTTCATCCATGTACCAACTTGGTGTAGGGTGCATTGCCAATTGCAAAGCTTCAGATTTGCAGATGGATGAGTACCATGTGCAATCATAGATTGCGAAGGTGTTCTGGTAAGGCTATTGAGATACGCGTGTCGACTAATTGCACTTTTCTTTCCAAAGGCCGCCGATGTTACTAAAATGGGCTGCCTGAAAGATACAGGGGCATCACCAACATAGGCCTTCCCATGACCCTAACCCTAACCCTGTACAAAGCTTAGACAAGATCTCAGTAATCCCAGTGGCTTTTTTTTCATCAGCTTTAATCCACTCAAATCCCTTCTGCGAGTAATAAATAAAATTTTAACCTGGTATATAAATATATATTGCCCTCTTTCATCAAAACTTGACGATCAGGTGGGCCAAACGGGCAGGCGAACATGTGAATTGAGAAATGGGTCACGAAGGGTGCCGCTGATTGGCCGTGTGTTGCAAAGGTGAGGCGGATGGATTGATGAGCACTGCATTTTTAGCACCTCGCGAGAACCCCAACTTTAATCATCCATGGTCAGAGAAAATAAATGTATGACCGGACAGTGACTAAAGCATTCATAAGTCCTGAAATTGCTGCCATGTGACTGCCACGAGCACTTATATAGTTCTATCCAGTACTTTGTCGCGCAAAACATAGCTTTACGTCACGTTTATTACCAAACATCTTGCAGATTAACTTGTACCAAAGCTATGACAGTTCAAATTCACCATCGCATTTCTTCGATACAAGGCAAATCGTGCGTGGCTTGGCTTTGGCGAGGCACAATCACAAGCATGAATTCTCGGCACGTGCGTACATTGTCTTCGTCAGCTCCCACCTCGACGCAATTCGAAGCTGACAAGCTGTTCATGAAATAAAATCGCGATCCCCATCAGATTATCCTCTCATTTACCCTATAAAAACTTCTGTTTTCCATTGTAATTGGACTGTACATCTTTCATGTTTAATGCTGTGTGCATGGGGCTTGACCCGATATTGCCGCTCTCCAGATCTCCCCAAGATGCAGCACCCTTGTGGGCGCCCTTGTCCATCCCTTTAATAGGGTATATAACTTTAGCCTTGATTTCCATTAGCTCTACATAGGCTTTAATTACAGAACCACTACTTCTATTAGGAGATATATAGAGTCAATCACTGTAGTAAATAAACAAGAGTCTTAGTAAAATCAAGCTACTCTACTAAACTAAACCTATAAATCAAACTAGACAACAAAATCAAACAAAGCAACTCATTCAATTCGATCAACTAATCTAAACCAGCCAACGGCATCAATTTCATGCACGGTTTGCCTTGACAAACGCCCCACCTATCACCGCTCAAGCCCTCGAAAATAGGCGAGTCGAGAGAAGTCGATCAGCCATCAATCTTTTTTGTGGCTTCTGGTTCCATCGCTGGGGTGATGCGGCTTTTGGAGAGGGTTCTCATGTGTATCCTCCAGAGGGTGCGGTGGCTTCCAACTGTCATCCACAGAGGCTTGATAAGCGCACTCTAGAAATCCAAGCAAAGCGCATCTCATCTTGAATTTATCGGAAACGATCGTAATGTAGCACCATCTACCACCATCCCAATCACGCCGATGTTCTGGTTTGCGCATAACAAGCAGCACCAGACGGTCCCAATCGAAAAACGCGATATATCTGGTCATGTATTGTGCACGATAGTGGACTGCCTGCTTAAGTATGATGGCTGCGTTACCACCAAAAAGACTGGTTGTCTTTACCTTTTCCCCGAACTTTGGATAATCCTTCTCAGTAGTGGTGCCGACTTCAAAGCCTTTGTCCTTTATGGCTCCGACATTCTTGTAATCCAGGACGGCAAATGCTACGCCGTCGCCAGCAGAATTCACGTCTCGAAACCATACTCTATCAGCGCGTGCTGAGTTGTTCATGGCCTGGTTGATACTCTTGATCTTGGCGGATTTATGGAGGGACGCAAGGGCCAAATCCACGGAATTGATGAGCTGTGGACTCGCCGCATCGCTTACATCTGCCTCATTTCTGAGAAATCTGGTTTTCTCCCAGGTGGCAAGGCGATAATCCTTCAAATTGACCTTCCCAAGAACAGATCGAGCGTAGTCCCCCCATACATCATACGAGGCCTCAATCGCAAGAAGTGGATGGTGGGAATTCGCAGTTGTTGTGCTCGAGCTACTGATCTTTACATCAGCATCTTTGTGACGATCCTCCCCAGCAGGGATAGGGAGATCAAAAGATTCGGCAATGGTAGGAGGAAGGATAAGAGGAACAGTGGGCATGGTGAAAACTCGACGGACAAGTAGACAGTGATATAGTGAGAGATCAAGCAATGAGAACTCAACGTGGCAAAAATAAGCTTAGATATGCGGATAGGGAGAAGAAGAAGAAGAAGAAACGAGTTGAATACCAGGTATTTATCATATGTACGTGAGCTCGGGGACGATCTACGCAACTGCCTCCTGCCACCTTGTGGCATGAACCAACGCAGCTCGGGCGAGCGCTGTGCGAAGATGTAAATTGATCCGATCGCTTGGTGCTGTTGGCCGCAACCGCCCGCAAAACTATGCTCTAACTTAAACGAGAGGCTTGGTTGGTTCATTGGTAAGTCGGCATCCTGGGAGGTACTTTTGTTGTCGACCAACTAGCAACCAACATGAGTCTGCAAACTTGTGAACACAGGGACCAGGTCCGAGTATTTAGATCCGTGGTCCCAAACCCCGAATTTTGGCTGGCTAGGCCAAAAGGCAAGTCAATAATCGCAATGGTGATTGCAGACAGGTACAGATAATAACTACTAGGAGGGCTTTGTTACCCTATTACACAAGTCGTAACAGCGAGTGGTACAGTGCATACAGGCATGTAAGCTAAAATGAAATTGAGTAATAAATTATAAATCAATTAGAACCAACTGGATGCAAGGTCAGCTTCCGGTCGCATTCAGGTGTGACCTGAAATCGTGAGTCATGAGCGATGCACCGGCCGCCTCGTAACCGCCGGGCTAACCACTGGACAAGCGGCAGGCAAATCAAAGGTAGGGTTGGGGGGATTGGTTAACTCGGCAGCAGCGCCGCGGTTGTAAATGATGCTCAATTCCCAACAGGGTGTCGATCTATTACGTATGTGGTATCGTGAAAAGTTGGTCTTGAGAAATCACCAACATGCGTCTCCAAGCGCCGCGCCGCCCCACTCAAAGGATGAACGAGCTCAGCCGATGTATTTCCACTTGATGACACCCAATCGGCTCTTCTTTTTCAATCACACGCTACTGTATCACATCATACAGTTACTAAATTGAATTCTCCAAAGCGCGCGGCAGTCAGGTCAAAACAAAAAAAGCCTTGGCGGGCTCCGTGTCTCCGCGTCCACGCTGCACTGACCACCAACCAACCCACAAGGTCAGCTGACCTAGCGCCGCGTCGTTCTGAACCATTCCCCTTCTGACCAGCGTCACGATTCACCAACTCACCGTCTCCCTGAACCTGATTTCCTCCTTCAATCTCGTTGAGTCTCGTCGCTGAAACATATTTCCAACATAAACATTCCATATTCCTTTCTCCCTCTACTATTCTATTGAACCTGCCAAGCCTCCCCTCTCATCTCCTCTTCAACAATGCACAAAGACCCTCGCAGACCTGACCTTCCCTACTCCGAAGGGCTTGAGCTGACCATCCGCCCTCACAACCCACCCCTCCCGTTCACAAATAACGCTGGCTCTTCTCGAGATAAGAATGTTCGACCTGAGTGCTTCGATGGTAAAGAGATGAGCAATTTTACTCAGAGTGAATGGTGTTTGACCCATCCTCTTATTGAAACCTCTCCTCATGAATCATACAACTCAACTCGTAAACTTCGAGTTACCAACAAAATCGCTGTCAGAGATGGACATGGCGCCCAGATAGTACGTTGTTGCCTGGACGAAGATGAAGCCCATCAATATGTGGCCAAAATTTATGATCCCCTCTACTATCCATTTCATGAAAACAACGGGATATATGCCTTTCTTGACTCTCCATGGAAGGCCGACGATGACTATAGCCGCGAAGCCCTGGCTTATCAGAAGTTGGTTGAATTTGGTCTTGATGGAGAATTCACTCCTAAATTTTATGGGTGCTGGACGTTCAACATCCCTTTCCTTGGCGAGCCAGTTGTCAATCGTCCGGTTCGGCTGATCCTGATGGAATACCTGCCAGGAGTCAGTATGTATTGGATCGAAAAAGAAAAGAAAATCAACAAGATTACCCCACAGAATCGACTAAACATATATGCCAAAGTTTTAGAGGCCGATACTACTCTAGAATTTTATGGCATTACCCATAATGATGTGTCGCCTCGAAATGTCTTGCTCGTGGGCCCTTACGAGGGTGACAACCTACCCCAAATTTACCTTATTGACTTCAACTGTGCCGACATTGGTGTGCCTCTGAACTCGGAGAGCAGAGAAGCAAAGGAGAGATTGGTTAAACCGGTCAGTCCACGATATCATCATTGGGGACATCTCAACACCGAATTCCTAGTTTGGGTTCCCGACCCTCTCACTGAAACAATCCATTTTAAGGGGTGGCTTAAGAAGGTTTGGGGTGATGATGAAAATGAGCGATTCGGAGGTCCCAGTCCGCTCATGGAAAAAGACTTTGGCTACAATGATGAAGCCGAGTACGTCGAACCCATTGACCAGCCCGCAAAGCAGTATTAATCTGGCGGAGTAAACTTGCGAGTTATATAAGTAAGCAGAAGGATCTTGTGCTTATCACATCCTTACACGGTAACGCTCTTCTTTATTTTGTTTCCTATCTTTAGCTTGTTGGTAATGCATAGAACTTTGAATTGCCCTTTTGAAAATGCTTTAAATTTTAATATTCAAATCTACGTGATGCTATTTTTCCAGAGCCTGGCAACGTGGAGAACACCAGGAACATGATTCTCATACAGCAAGGCGACAAATACAGCTGTGTAGTAACGTCTGCACATAGGCACAATTCCCATACCAGCTGACCATAGTAAGCCCTACTCATCTTCTAACACACTTATGATGCCTAACCCTCGCTTCGCCTTGTGACAGAGCAGCTTTAAGCAGCCCTCAGCAGAAGCAGTGGTAGCCCACGTGTGGAAGCAGAGATTCTTTTGTCCAGATTCCGATCATAAAAACGTGATCATCCAGGTGCAGACAACCCCTACTGTAAAAATGCAAAAGCTTATGGCATAGTTCTTCGTATTATCTTTTTTTTTTTTCTTCTTTTCGCCACTGCGAATCCGCGGAGTCAACTCGGCGAGACGAGGAAGGCTAAGACAAAAGCAGCCGCTCAATACCATCTCACTCCTTTCCCAAAGAGGAAAATGTCAAGAAGGTTATGTAAAACGCGAAAAGTTTTTAAGCCAGTTTTCCTTGGCCGCGCCGCATCTTTGCTTGGCTTCTTAGGTCCCCGAGATGTGTGACAAACAACCAGGTGTTGACACATTGGTGATCGCGCGAGGCGCAAGGACGATTCATGTTTCGTGTGCGGCATCCCTGTAGAAATATCTGGGCGTCTCGACATGATGGAAGTGTCTGATTGGCGAGCCTGAAAGGATCGTGGCAACAAGGTTTCCCGGGGACATCAGATGATGGTGATTGTGCAGGAAGCCCCCGGCAGCACAGCCTGGTCAGCAACGGCGAACTGTTTTATTGCTGTCCACGATTGGGAATGGATTGGGGGGTCCAGCGGAAACCTTCGCTGTCTCTGTTTCATGGCACAGCGTAGCGTGATCGGATGACGGTTATGACTCGGTAGAATCTGCCACAGAAAAGTGGTCCAACCGTGGCGGGCTCCTCCTCTACAACGTTACGGCTGCGCCAAGTCCCTGCTTTGCCAGGGTGGGCTATTAGGGACCAATAACGTTGCTTGCGCCGATCACAGCGGCATGGGCCTGAGTGCTCAAGGCCCGTACGCTGTTCGAGTGACCCAGGCTGTAACACATAAGGGAATGGGGTTTGCGTGCAATTTTTGCCATGAGACACGTCAGCTGTTCGCGTGAGATTCGGCCATGATAGGAATTTCAGTCAAGCCAACTCTTGATACAAGCGTGTGCACATATGAGTACACAGCTGAAATATACATCACGAATATTCCTCTGCTAAGTTGTAGATGATTACAAACGTTCACAGCCAGTAGATGACAAATGCAAACTCCCTCTCTTCCCAAAATCAGGCTGCGAATAGATCATCTTTCCATTCGTCAGAAGCAACCTTCGGAAATAAAAATGAAGACCAGGCTAGTTTCCAGCGGGAGAGAAACTTCCTGGTCCAACCAAGCTCAAGTCACGCCTGCGAATTTAACGAAGGTCCGTCTGGTCGGAACGAAGGACCGCTCGTGGTTGGCCCATTCGGTCTCGCCTCGCTAATAAAGTGGGCCCTGTGCGACGTTATCGTCCCAAAAAAGCTAAGAGGAATCAAAGCTCCGATCCGTATGCAGTAACCTCGCTAGCTCCCGCATTTTTAGACTTTACGATTTGGTCCATCTGCGTCTTGAACATGGGCATCCGATGCGCCCATCATTGTTGCATCTTGTGAGATCATCTGGAAGGATGCTACTACGCAGCTTTGGGCTATGGATCGCCGGAGCGAGGGGTCGAGAGAGGGAGATCAGCATGGCGAGCAATGAGTCCGTCAGTCTGCCTGGTGCCTATGTGCTTCGAAGAGCATCTAGACAGTTACTATAGCAGCGTCACTGGCACTCGGCCGAACTCACGGCGCCACCGGATCCCATAGGGTCATTTTTCGGAGCCTGGTCCGCGGATCCCGTCCTAATCTATCCGATACCTCTTGTTTCACAGAAAATTCGACAACCGGCTGCTCGGGTTGTGGAGCCCTCGACCCAACGGCGCGACATTTGGACAACAGACGAGGCTATCGATAAAGTACGCAACTTTCTCATTGCGGAAGTAAGGCGCAGCACTCTTCAGAGCTGAATAAGAACGCATGCTCCATTTGTCAAGGATGGGCGCCGCGAGCGAGCTGCCCACCCACACCCAAAAGACCCCATTTTGAAACATCTTCGCGCAACACCTTGGCAGCACGCCAACCCGCGGAGCGTGGCGCTCCGAACTACACCAGCCCCACGGCACCACCGAAGCATTTGGTGATAGGGCCTACGGAGCCTGAGCCGTCTAGTTGTTACATCTCGGTGGTTTCCTTGACGTCAAACCCACGCGCGGCGCAACAGATGGAGATGGATCCCCCCAGCAATCCAGGCACGGCGAGCCCAACTCCAAGGCGGTTTCTGCGCTGCAATCCCCTTGATACCCTGCTCGAAAAAATCAAATCGATTTGACTTTGCGTCATGTCACCATTCAGAGTAACCAGCCAACCTCGTCCCCATCTGTAAGTCGTGATCTGACACGGAACCACTTGGGTGGCTCCCAGTCCTCGACGATGCAGTATTTAGATAGCACCTCCACCGGCTTCACTGTCAGGAGATTCTACCAGCTCAGACTTGATCATCGTGTTTGTCACTCTTTCTTCATCCCCACTATCTACACACACCTCCGCACTATACAATGATTTCGAAAACTTCCACTTCCCGCGGGTCGGCGGTGACGAGTTTTGTAAACTCGACGCTAACTCTCTTTCTTTCTTTGTTCATGGGTGCGGCTACTATCTCGGCCATCATCCTGGGCTATCCTATCGTAACCCTCGATGCTATAATCAAGATCATCATCACCTTTCAGCACTCCCGCCGCGTGGCCCGCATGGGAGGAAAGGATACCGATGATCTCTTCGACAAGGACCGCTTCGAGTCCTCTGCTGCCCTTGAAAAATCTATTGAGCCTAGGGCCATCTGCGGTGTGGTCGGATGGCGTGAGGATGAAACACTCTATCGTCGCTGTCTCGAGAGCGTTGCTGCAGACAATGCTTGTGCTATGACTCTTGCTGGTATCGATGGTGACGAGAAGGAGGATGAGCAGATGGTGGCCGTCTTTCGACAGGTAAGATTTGCTGTCAGGAATAGATGACACCATTCTCTAACGTATCACAGGTCCACCCCAATGGAGTAGTCATTAGACTTCGGAAGCGTCTTGCCGAGATGATCAGCCAGTACATTCCCGCCATGAATGATCGTGTCACTTTTGAAGATCCCGAAGCCAAGGCCATGGATCTTGCCGTTCTTTTCGCCAAGGAAGCCATCCAGAAACAAGTTCTCAAACCCACCTCCACCTTGAACGGCATCAGGGCCATTTGTATCGTGCAACCCCACCAAAACAAGAAGGACATTCTCTTTACCACGATGAGCTTCGCCATCGCTCTCTCGGAAATCACCGGCCTCAACTACCTCTTCAGCACCGACTCCGACTCCATGGTACAAGATGGTGCCGTTGGCAAGTTGACCAGGATGCTACAAAGTGACGAGAAAATCGGCGGTGCGGCTGGTCATCTGAAGTTCTTCTCGGCTGAGGCCCACGAGACGTACATGTCTCGAATGGCTGAATCCCACTACTGGTACGAGCAAGAGGTCTTCAAGAGCCAGGGATCTTCTTTTGGATCGACAGAGGTGCAACCAGGCCCATGTGCCGCTTTCCAGATCTCTGCTCTCAGAAAGGTTCTTGTCCCCTGGTTTACGCAGTGCGTCCTGGGCAGACGAATGGTACGTCCGACTCAGTCTTGCTTACTACTCAGTCCGCCCGCTAACCATGCTTAGGTTCTTAACGAAGACGGACATCTTACCACCAGACTACTCTACGCTGGATACCTGGTCCACTACCTGCCAGATGCCGTCGTCACTACGGATACGCCCAGCCGATACAGCAACTGGGTGAAGCAGCAAGTACGTAGAAACACCGTTCCATGGATTTCCTAAGCATTTTAGACTAACACCTCCCAGGTCCGATGGTTCAGAAGCACACTCCTCGAAACTATTTGGTACCCCCTAATGATGCACCGCCTGTCAACATGGCACATCTACAACCTTGTCAAGGCCCGCATCATCCCCTGCGTCATCTTCTACAAGGTTGCATACTACGCCTTGCTGGGACGCTCCGCACCTTTCGGGCCCCTCTTCGCAGTCAAGATCCTCGACCTCTGCTGCGCCTGCCTGCTGCAAACCTCTTATGTCATTACCTTCAGCTCCAATGTCACAAACTGGTCCGACGTGCTGTGGCTGATCCCTACCATCGCGTGGTACTCGGCCATGCACCCCGGCATTCACGTGTGGGCTCTTCTCACTGTTCTCGACGGCTCTTGGGGAACTCTCCCGCGTGGACCAGCTGGCGGAGCAGCCATGAAGCCCGTGCCTACCAAGAACAGGTTTGCCTGGCTGCAGGCCCGTCTGAGCGATGGCACGGCATTCCAACTGGTCTGGCTCTCTCTTCTCGCCGTGGGCGGAGCCCGAATTGTCATCAGATCCTCGTACGGAGGTATGATGCTTGATACTACTCTGCAGTACTTTAGGTAGCTAGTAGGGGTTGGTTTATCCAACTTGGTTAAGGCGTAACGTTTAAAGGAACAGACCCTCAACAGCTGTGAAACAACAAAAATTGTATATACACAAGCATACATAATCTCCATAGATTGATAGATTATATAATCTCACGGTATGACTCGGTCCTTCCAATCAAGTGAAATGATTTCCACAAACCACATTCGCAGCCTGGTCGCAATCCCGGTTGGAAATCAAGAAAAAGTCGGAACCCATCCGAAACTTTGCCCAGTAAACCCCAAAACCAATATCAAAACCCCGAACTGTAATTCATACCTGCCTGGCTGTAGTCCACCGGTGCTGCAACCTGGCTATAATCGACGACGGTTACCTGACTATAGTCCGCCGTCGTTGGTTGGCTGTAGTCTACATTGGCCTGGCTGTAATCGACATTGGCCTGGCCGCAAGCAGCTGCTCCTCCATCGGTTCCATCCGTCCCGCTGCTGCCATCCCCACCACTGCCACCACCGCCACTGTTATCTCCTGCCCCGAGCATATTTTTCATCTCCGAAGCCAACATTTTGCCCACGAGCTTGAACGCGCTCCCTAGCCCGCTGGATCTCGCGCGCTGTCGGCTTGGCGCCTGGGCTTGCTGCTGCACTTGTTGCACTTGCTGCTGTGCTTGTCCCGAGACGGCTATCCCGCGTGGGAGGGATTGCAAGACGGCAACAAGGTTGTCCTTCAAAGCATCCGGCACCCAGGCTTCATATCCACCACCAGTCGTCGTAAGGACATAGTTTTGGCGGTCAAAGGCATCCAGGCAGAGGTACTAAAAACCAACCCGGATAAGCAAAACACGCGAATTGAGTAGCGGCGAATGAGAAGGTTCTTACCGAAACACTTGCAAACATGCCGCCCTTGTTCCCATGCGCCTCCCTCAGCTTGGAGATCCATGCATTCAATTCTGGATATTCATTGGCGACGTTCCACGTCGCGCCGTTCCCAGCTGTGATCATGACAAAGCTGTTGGCGAGCCCGAGTGCTACGAGCCGTGGTGCGTCGGTAAAGCCGCCCCCTGGTTTGAGCAACTTCTGGACTGCATTGTTGAGGTCTGCCGGTAGGTTCATCCACAAATAATCGACGCCATCAGTGACGAAATACGAGGCATTGTCTGGGCCGAGGCTGAGGCGGATCTGGGAGATTTTGCGGGTGAGCAAGCCGTTGGCGTCCTTGTTATCGAGCCAAGCTGTGAGGTCGGCGGGAAGACCCGCATGTTCTGTTCCTTTTTAGCCTTCAAAATAATTATAAGACTCTCGTCTGGTAATACCTTGATAGTCTTTACCGTCTTTCCCTTTCCAAGTCATCATGTAACTACCGTTTACACCGAAAACCAGGCTGTAGACGTAGGCGACTTGGAACGCAACAGTCGTGTCCGTAAATCGTTTTGTAATCGCAGATGGAACAGTTCCCCTACAGACGTTTAGAACCTGGCAAAAAAAAGTTCGCAAGTAGGCCTGAATCCTACCATTTCCACATGGACGGCGACTGCATGAACCAGCAATCATCCGGCCCGAAGGCGAAAACACCACTCGCCATGGTCCAAGGCGCAAAATGCTGGACCGCGTATATCTCTTTTCTTACATGGATCTCACGCGAAACAACAAGCTTTCTCTTTTAGCGCAGCGCGGGAAATAAGTTTATGAACAGCTCAAGGCAGACTACACAAAGGCAACCGGGGGCCAAGTAATGGAAGATCCGGTATCATTATGCCCAGCTTCTAGATGATGGGGGAGTGGAGAACACCACGTAACTCGATGGAGACGTGAAAAAGATCAGCAACATGGATGTTGGTTAGTGGAAGACGCGATTTCAGCCGCATCGTTGGTATGCCCTGTTACGCGTAGAAATAGTGCCAGTCAGCCGAGCTGAGGAGGCCTTCACCCAATGAGTTTTTCGATAGTGCTGTCGTAGTGCTGATTCCGCCACCAGAATTATGCAGCCGAACTGCGCTAACACCTTAGGCAGCAGGTTTCCGAGCCGTATTGCGAATGAAACAAGAGCAGAAGCTCACGGGATGAGCTGTACGACGTGTCATGATTTTGGCCAGTTTCAGAAGATGACGAGCGGTTGTCCAATAAATATAGGTAGTCCCGAACCCTCAAAATTGAATATCAAATCATGTATTGTCAGGTAGGCAATGGTCTAGCAGCCCGTCCCGTCGCGTGATGCGTCATCAATTATCAAGACTGGTGGGTCTGCTGCATCTTAGCCCGACGATCGCAGCGATGCAGGTCAGCCCAGGCGGGAGGAGAATAATGTTGCAAGGCACAGTGCTTACTGCGGGCAAGGCTTTCTACTAACCCGGTTTGTCTCCGTGTTTTTACAGCCTGTTATACTGGACCTCGAGGTTACTGATAACCAATAAATAATCCAGCTCTGGGCGTGACTCGCTGTTTGGATTCTCGCCACCAAATTCATCAAACAAGCTAGATCTGCGAACAGGAAGTTATTTCGCATAAGCCTAGTTCATCCCCACTGATCTTCAGACGTGGTTAACAATTGGAAATCCAAATCTGAGGGTTTTGCTTCTTCATGCTGTTTGTCGCTGGTTACCATTTCGTTTCCAGTGAACTTCAGGCTCATACGTTGTCTTCCAGATCATCCAATCCTCGCAATACCATCTGCTCAAGCCCAGGGCAAAAAGAACCACATATCGCTTTCTGAAGAGGCTATTCAATCCTTCTGGAATAGCATATTTGCGCACCTTTTCCCTCCTCCAACATCGGCTTCTCCAGCTGAGTGCCTTTTCAATGTGCTCCAAAGCGGGCAACCGATGAAAAAAAAATTAATCGGTTTAAACAACCTGCAATACCGAAAACACACCAAAAAAACCTCTAATAACCTTGCTCTAATTTTTCTCTCCAACTTGGAGACCATCTTCATAGTACATGCTGTGAAGTCAACAAATGTAACCGACTTCTGTGCAAGCCTCTCAACAAAATTCTGAGTCGGAAATAGTAAAATCGTACTTGCACGAAACGTCCTCTGGCGTTTCAAATCATCGTGTCGAGACCATGATGTAACGCCATGCCTGGTCCGATTTCTCTATGGTCACCTCCTCTCACTTCATTTACCTAGGCCTCCAGAGCAATACCACTACGCCTCATCTTACAACCCTGTTGCTATTTAGGATATTTCGTCTCATGTGGACCGCCAGCGGTGAATTTGGTTTGGCGACGTGAGAGAAGGACAGTTGAAGAACCACTGTGGGGAACAGGTGCGAAACGTCGCCAGTATCCGCGTATTGTGCCAGCCAGGGTTGCAAGCATCCGGAAAGTCAAACGGCAGCTCATTCATGGCTTCCGGGGTCCATGCTTCAGCATAGTTGATGCGATTCAGCTCTAGGAAAATGCGCGTGCAAGTTGTCTCGCATTCAAGACCGTCGAAACAACCGCAAATCTTGAGGAAAAGAACGTACCCACACATTGGACAGCTGTCGCCATATTTGACTACAAGGGCCAATACGGGCTTTTTAAGAGTCTCTTTCCATCACAATATGCTAGCACAAAGAGATTCAGACAATCACCGCCGATGATTGCAGTCATCTATTTCGGTTCCGTTGCACCGTCTGCACGTGGCAACACAGATTATAGCCTGCGGATCGGCCAGGCAAACTTGAGAAAACTCCTTGCCACGGACATACTTGTCATTGTTTTCTCTACTCTCCGATTTTCTGACAAACCCTAGGCCAAATTTATAACACATGTGGCAGCCAGTTTGCGAATGGTACAAGGTGTGACGGGCGGTGTGTGGAGGCAATGTCATTGACAAACAAGGTCAATGTAGTAACTATCGTCGGGTTACCCATTCCAGCAATGCTACTGTAGGAAGTGTTTCAGTAACACGCTGCATTTCATGTTTCGAGTTGTCGGGAGCGAGTCGACCGGTCTCAAACGTCGTGTTGGCATGATTCATTGCCTCTCCGCCAAGATTTCAGGGGTAGACGTTAGGATTTCACAATTTACCTGATCCTTTCGATTAGAAAACAAGGTAGTGCATCTATCAACTCACCTGGTGGGACCATGTTTCATAAACCAACTAACACTCTGCAATCGTCGCGCCCTTCTACTCTTTGTCTTTCAGGGAACGGCGTCAGACTTCTCGCCTAAAAAGTAGATAGCCGATAAGCTCACCCGCAAACCAAGGGTGGTTTTTATCCGAGTTCGGCCCGGCTGCTTAGCCCAGTTAGGTTGCACTCAAAAAGACACGGCGATAAGAGTCAGATAGAACGAACGTTGGTGGCTACCTTCAACAGAAATGATGATGCACATTTTATGTAATGAGTGGGAAATGTTCAGGCAATGTTGCAGCCAGGATGGATGCCAGCGTACTCCACCTGCCAGCTGTGCCATTGTTGTTCGCTGCATTACTGCTCGCCGCATTGCATTGACAAAAACTCACAGTTATCGGATTTTTGAGTCGAACAGCCCCCCCCCACGCACAGAAAAGTCATCTCCGCTTAGCATTCCTGCGAGGAGCATGAAAGCCATGTTCTTCTTCTCGGCCGAGCCATACCATCAGCGGAGGGTGTGGGTTAACTAAGCAGTACATGGATGCAATGTCGCAATGTACCCGCAGGACGCGAGAGCGCCCCAGAGTCGCCGGCAGAGGGTTCCCGGTCCCCCGGTCGTGGATGGAATTTTGGAGGCGCAAAAAATATCCGACAATGCCCGTCGAAGCGCCGGATATGCGAAGCGGAATGGTCGCTACACAGCGCCCGCATCCACAGCGGCTGGCGGCACAGATTGACCACTGGCCAAAGTCAAGGCGGGAGGCTGGCTGAAGGGCCTGTGATTCGGTCATGAGGCAAGGCACTAAAGAAGCCAAGAAGTAGGGTCGTTCATCCCGTCTTGGGGGATGCTGTCTCTCTCTCGGGCGCTTTAAGTAGGGCCTAGTAATCCCATTGACGCGCTCAATAGCGAGCAAGCCACAAGGCCATAAGCTGCAGGGCAGCAACAGGCGTCGATTCCATGTCAGAATGGGGATGGAGATGCACATTGGCATGTCCACGGCCATGGAGCTGGGTACAGTTGCAGAAGGAGGTCATCCGACCACATACCTAATTGGGAAGTGTGCAGGCGGCCCAGCTCGTTGCCGAATACTGTAGGCGACGTGCGTCATCGATCGACACAACACAAGTCACTCGCCTCTGGTCCGATGCAGCTAATTGCTGGCCTCACCAGAAAAGGGATTTTTGATCTAGCGTCAATGAACATACACGGCGAGCGGGCGGTTGGGGAAGTCTATTTTGGAGCAGCACGGGCCGGGGAGTTAGGGCTTGTTTGGGGTTTTCATTCAGGGACAGGCACAAATGAATTGAGAAGAGCCCCTCGTTGATGGGATACTGCCTCTGGGACAAAGAGGGGGAATGACAGCAAAAAAATGAGAAACAGTACAGACGCTCAACTACGCACATCGTGAGGCGAACCCTTTTTTTTTTTTTCTCCTCTGCGCCTCCGTCTCCTTGTCCCCAAATGATGATGATCCAGCGGTCTGCCAGAGTTGGTTCCCGTGTCTCAGACGAAGTAACGCCATTGGTCGCCATGGGGCAGCGTACATCGGCGGTAGCACAGCACCAAGTCTCAGGACGCCCCGATTCATTTTGTGCTGCTGCTGCTGCGAAACTCCTCCCCGGGGAGTCGATCACACACCTGGCTTAGGTCCCGGCCTGAGGCTTGGACAGCAGCGGCTGTCACATGCGCAGCTAGCTCGGCAGCGCTGGGCATCGCGTCGGTGCTACGGTAGCCCACGGCGTTGCAAAAGGACGTCCTGTTACGGGTTGCGACACGATGCAGCCCTCCGCACCCCACGATGCCATGTGAGCCGGGCTGCTGATGTCACTGTCACTGCGGCGGGCTGTGTGGGCGGCACCGCGGCAGCACCAAGGGCGGCTGGTCGGTGGCCCAGGCCATGTGGGGGAGCCACTGGAAAGTGCCTAAATGGAGCCCCCTCAGGGTACTCAATGGGCACAAGGGGTCCGCCTGACGGGTGTCAGCGCCGCATTCCATTGGCCAGCGCCCTCCCGCCGCTGCTCACCTGCCAATCGTCTTGCACACCTTGTCAGACTAAACCGTGCTTTATCATGCCTCCCGCGCTATGCTTGAGTCAAGGCCAGGGACCCAGCTTGTCTGTATAACAGCACCAGCAGTCATGCGTCGCTTTTTCTTCTCCCCTCTCTAGTCCGTCCTTCCTCCTCCTCCTCCTCCTCCTCTTCCTCCCTCCGTCCAAGCCTGACTCCTGCCTGACTCCTGCCTTGCTGCTGGCCAACGCAGGTCGTGTCTGGAACCATGGTAAGCCAGGTAAACTCGCTCCTCTCCGTGTCGCGCACACACGGCTAACGGGTGCCTCCGTCTGCAGTCCGAACGAAGTCCCCTCCTCCCCCCCGGCGATGAAGCCGAACGGAAGTCGTCGCGCAGCCGCTCCCCCTTCTGGGAGGTAGGCCTCTTCGTCTGGGCCCTCCTCGCCACGGCTGGCGTCATCATCCTCGCTGTTGTGGTCCAGCACAACAGTCAGACGATCCACCACAAGGGCCCCAACCCCAAGCGCAACCTCGTCTTCATGGTCTCGGACGGCATGGGCCCAGCCTCGCTCTCCTTGACGCGCAGCTTCCGCCAGTACACCGAGGACCTCCCCATTGACGATACCCTGGCCCTCGACCAACACTTCTGGGGCACCAGCCGCACCCGTTCCTCCAACCGACTCGTCACCGATAGCGCTGCGGGCGCAACCGCCTTCTCATGCGGCAAGAAGAGCTACAACGGTGCCATCTCGGTCCTCCCCAACCACGACCCCTGCGGTACTGTCCTCGAGGCTGCCAAGCGCGCCGGCTACCACACTGGTCTGGTTGTCACCACCGATATTACAGATGCTACCCCCGCCTGCTTCGCCAGCCATGTCCTCGACCGCTCCATGGAGGACTCAATTGCCCTGCAGGAGATTGGCGAAGGTGTGCTCGGCCGCTCTGTTGACCTGATGCTTGGCGGTGGCCGCTGCCACTTCCTCCCCAACACCACCGAGGGAAGCTGCCGCGCCGACGACACCGATGTGGTCAAGATCGCCAAGGAGAAGCACGGCTGGTCCTACACGGACAGCCGTGCTGGTTTCGATGCTCTCAAGCTAGGCGAGAAGGTCTCCCTTCCCTTCTTCGGCCTCTTCGCACCCAACGACATCCCCTTTGAGATTGACCGCCGAAACAAAGACGATGTTTACCCCCCTCTTCACGAAATGGCCAAGACGGCCCTGCGCTCTCTCGAGCTAGCCACCCGTAACTCGGACCGCGGCTTCTTCCTCATGATTGAAGGCAGCCGAATCGACCACGCCGGTCACTACAACGACCCTGCCGCCCAGGTCCACGAGGTGCTCGAGTACGACAAGGCCTTCCGCGCCGTCCTTGACTTCATTGCCGGCTCCGATACTGAGACACTCCTCGTCGCCACTAGTGACCACGAGACGGGCGGTCTCGCCACCGCTATCCAGGTCCCCGGCCACCTGCCCACCTACAACTGGTACCCCAAGGCCCTCTCCCGCGCCACCGCTTCGGCTGAGGAGCTCTCCCGCCAGTTCAAGTCCCACGTTGCCTCCGTTGCTGGCACCACCGCCGCCAACGCAGACAAGCTCAAGGCCTGGGTCAATGAGAAGCTCGTCGTCCCCGGTCTGGGCATCACCGACGCCTCGAGCACCGAGCTTGACCGCCTCGTCAGCCGCGTCGATGACTCCCTCCACGCTTTTGCCGACATGATTTCTCTGCGCGCCCACGTCGGCTGGAGCACTCACGGCCACACGGCCGTCGATGTCAACATCTACAGCTCTGGCGGCTGGGGCTCTGAGAAGCTCCGCCACAACGTCGAGAACACCGATGTTGGCCTCTTCCTCCGCAAGTACCTCGACGTTGATGTCGACGAGATCACTGAGGAGCTCAACAGCAACTGGGTCGACGTGGCCCAGCCCGATCCCAAGGCCGCGGCTGCTGCCCAGGCCAAGCACATGTAGACGATTCCCCACGTTTAGAAGGCAACATTAAGAGTGATGCATCATGGAGTATGGCGGGCATTGGCATTTATACATATGTAGATCAGGGTTTTTTAAGAGACGGACTTTGCCATGCATGTAAATCATCATCAACAGAGACTGGAAGAGCAAAAATAGCAATGCAATGGAGACATTTGTCTTTTTTTTTTTAAACGAGGGTTGAATTTGGGATTATGAATTGCATCATCATGAAATACTACTATTTTTGAGTGTTGAAACCCAGTGAACGCCTTGTGCTGATTATTCCGTTGCCTCAGTTCCATCGCTACCATAATCCGTCTATAACATACATGCCGTCTGATTCGGTTCCGTTCCACCAGACGCCCATCCATAACAAGGTATAAAAATGGAATAAGAACAAAACAAAAACAAAAAACGCCTTTGTACTTGGAGTGTAATCTTTTTTGACTACTTTGCTTTTCCTTCACCATTCTGTCAGTTTTTGGCAATGCTGTCTGAAACAACGGTACACGTCTCAAGGGTGGTGCTGTGAACCAAATTACCCTTGTCGAGCTGCATCAACGTTGTATCGCACGTACAATCTGTCCAAAAAGTGCGAATGACGGATGCCGTTGGGTCGCGACTTGGCAAACGCCTCAATGGCTTGCTGAACCTCATACCCGCACCTCTCGACAAGGTAGCAAACAATAAAGTACCCCGTACGGTTGAAGCCGTAGTGGCAGTGAACGCCCACGACGCACTGCTTCGGGTTCTCCCAGCCTTCCTTTTCCGCGCGCTTAGGCTGTAGTTCGCGCAGTTCGTCGACTAGACGAATAAACCTATCGACCTCTTCTGCACTAGGTGGCACTTTAGAGACGGTCGGAAATTTGTGATAGTGGATGCCAGCGCGCTCGAGACCACGTGGGTCATAGACGGGCTGGTCCTTGGAAATGTCAATGACATCCTTGACAACATGGCCCCAGTTGGAAGTAAACTGAGGGGGGCAGTGGACATCGTCGGCCTCGCGCAGAGTCTTCATGGCACGGAAAACGGGGCTGCCTTCAGGGCCAATAGGTTCAGAAACGGGGTTAACCGACTTCCACTTGTTCAAGTTCTTGACGTCCCACTTGCCCTCGCGAGATAGATACTGTAACTGCCATGCGAGGGAAAGTCGGCCGGTAATGTTTGTCGCTAGGAAATCAGAGATGAGACCCGCCACGGCGCGAACGGAACAAGGGGTATAAAGAAGCGCGTGGGTGGCCGGGGGGGGAAGAGTGATGGAGCAAACAACCTTCTTCGGGCGGTTAGGCTGAGGAGGGAGCTCCGCAACAGCCTCGTGAGGCGTAGACGGGTCTCGAGGAGTTGACGGGTCCTCTTGGCTCTCATCAACCTCGAGCTGAGACTTGGCCCTACTGAAGTCTTCATCCCTAAGGTCTTCAATGGCATGGGGGACGTGATCCGCAAGGTTCGCAGACGCATTAACCGGCGCTGCAGAATCCACAATAGTCTTAGTAGCCTCATCCCCCGATTCGGTCTCTGAAGGTGGCGACTTGGGGTTCAGGACGGCAATAATTTTGTCAACCTCTTTGGGAGAAACAATGTTGTCCTTCTCGCCCGCAATCAAGTAAACGGGAATGTTCAGGCCAGCCCAAACATCCAGCCCAGGGATGCCACCGTGGGGTTTTCCGTTCTTGTAAACCGGGAGCGCTCCGTTTGCCATGCGTCTCCAAACAGAAGTCCGGCTCTGCTTGTTGAAGCGATACTGAAGGGTCCGGGTAGCTTTGTCGGCGCCTTCGCCCACAAAACGCTTCACGCTTGGGCTTTCAGGACCTCCCCATCCATCCCAGCTACGCCACAGATCAAAGAGCCAGCCGGGAATCCACAGAGCCCTCCTGGCCCATGTGGTTGTGGACTCACTTGGGGGGCTTGACACAGGGCATATGGCGACCAATCCGATAATGTACTGCGCCAAGGAGGTGGTATGGGATACCTTTCGGTTAGCCAGTAGAGCAGACAGAGCGGTCCCCATGCTATGGCCGATCAGAACCACACGCTGGCCAGCATCCTTGTCACGGTAGTCCTCGATGATGGTCTCCAGAAGCTCCACCAAGGCTTCGGTAGTGTAAGCCTCCCATTTGGTGACCGAAAACTCTGAACGGCCACACCCGGGGTAGTCAATGGCCAGGCACGGAGCCAGGTCGGTCAAGCTGCTCAGCAGGGGGTGAAACTGTGCCACAGAGCCACCAAGCCCGTGAAGGCAGACGAGCAGCGGCAGAGGAGCCGGGTTCTTTGGCAGCTGGTCGGCCTTGGCATGCTGGCGATAAAAGATCCTCAGCCCACGATACTCGAACCGGGACGTCCTGTACGACTTGAATTCCGAATTGTCCCTGAGGAGCGTGGGGTCCGTGAGGTGAGGGTCGGTGGAGTCCGCAGACTGCTGAGAGTGGCCAGGATGAGGAGCCGTCATGCCGTGCGTCTGAGACTGCATCCAGAGTAAGTGGGCAACCCAGCTGGTCGGGAGAAGCGAGGCCGAAGCGGAAGAGACGGGAGGGGTTGGGTGTTTGCCCGCGCTGGCGAGAGATGCGTATGGGAAAATGGGAAAGATGAGAGTTGGCCAGAAAGAAGAAAAGGGATGTCGCAATTGATAAATAAGACTTGGTGAGAAGCCAAGGTGAGCCGTTGTCCAACAGAATCCCTTGCCTGACGTCCGTGACGGGTCCAGCCAGTTAGTCCGTGGATATCAAAAAGCAATTCCGGGGGAGGCACGAGCCGCAGGGCACGCGCAGGACACACGTCGCAGGCTGTCGGCTGCGATTGGGGCTGATAGATAACAAGCAAGGCCGAGAAGGAGGCCACCTGCGGCTGGGCCGTGCTGTGCGTGGATGTTGTCTTGTGCTTTGTGCGTTGTCGGGCAAGCCGGTTTGTCAATCTATCATAAAGTGACAGAAGGCTTAACCCGTGATCGGCCCCAGGAACGTCAGGGCCCAAGCCTCGGGACCCAAGGGCTTATGTGGTTTTTCGCTGAAGCCTTTTTTTCCCGCCGCCTCCAGCAGGGGTGCGTCAAAGTGAGTAGCCCGAAAGCGGCCCAAGGCTCCAGAGAGAGGCCCCACGAGAAAAGTCGCGGTCAAAATGCCCAGAAAAAGAAAAAAAAATGGCTAGGAACAAATTGAAACGGCGGTGCAGCGACAGGCGTGCGCGGACAAGAGGCGAGCAGAGAATCCGGCCTCGGGGTGAGTGAGGGCTGCGCGAGCGACGGCGCCGGGGGTGTTTCTCTCGGCTGCCCTTGCCTCAGATACGAGCCTGGGCTAGGGAACTGCAATGGAGCCGTAGCTGTGCTGCTGGCGCTGCGAGGTGATGCGATGAAATCTGGGAGAAAAAGGTGGTGCTAACCAATCGTCGCATTGCATCATCCACCTGGGGTTACGACGAGATCTTAATTGGAAGATGTCGGTGGGCCAATCATGCTGCCATTTATTCAACATGGATATTTGCATCAGCCCAAGATCTGCATGCTTAGCTAATATTGACGACAGCCCGCCTCCTTCAGCATGCCTTACCCTATATGGCCACCGAAGAAGAGTTCGGCCCGGAAAATTAGCATCTAGAATGCTTCCAAGCTTCTAAACTGACTCGATTATCGTGGCATGGTAAATTGCAGCTTCATTTACGTGTATTTAGCGGCTCCATCGACAAAACTCATCTCATTTACGTGGAGAGATTGCTGCCGAGAACCGTACCCCAATTGATTCCCCTCGTGGATTTATGCTTCAAGCCCCCACACACGGCTCAGCTCAACGATGAGCCATGCTGAAATCAGCATTAACCCCAAGCCAAGACGGCCTCAAAAAAAAAAAAACAGCGCACCACCTATTGACTCATAGAACTTTTGTCGATCGAACGTGATCAGAGTTGAATTTTCAAGCTACATCTAATCCCCAGACCAACGCCTCACTAACATGCTCGTGCCTAATCCTTCCCACAACCTAAAAGACCCTTATCCTAGCAAATATGTATACATGACTAGCTTCCCACGAGTACTCCTACACAATACGAGGCTGCAAGATACAGGCTCAGCTCCCCTCCACTAGTCTAATGCCAATTAGACGAGCTTTGTTACTTTGCGCCAACCCCTTCCTTCCAGCCAACCGGTATCAGGGCAGCCGCCACATCCGAAACGCCCCTCTCCGTTGCCAGCAGGTTGAACTGCGCCGCTGCATTTCTCGTGTCTATAACTTCGACCCTGATGCCCAGCTCGGAAATGTATCGCCTCGTTTCGGGGCTGAGAGGCATAATCGTGGGACCAGTACCAATAATGAGGAGATCTGCGTGCTTGTCAGCCAAGGATGATCCCTTGATCACGAGGTTTCCTGATTTCGATCTTCGATGAAAAACAAAACAGGGAAATTGCCCAACTCACCAGGTCGTGGCCATATTAGGTCAAACAGGGCGAAAGTCTCTGCGGGCAGATCAAGCTGTCCCTTCTTGTTCGCCAGCACCAGTTGGCCCTTGGCCTCCCAAGGTCGCCAGTTGAATACCTCTCCGTCTACCAGAAGCACTCCGTTCCCATCCGTAATTGTAAGCCCACTGTTCAAGCCGAACCCATCGTACAGGCACACATCTACTGAGGTCGAGGGAACCGGCGTGTTGCCCAGCACATCCAGCTCACCAAAATCGGTCGGTGGAGGGTGTGAAGGGGGCGCATCGCCTTTTCTTCGGCTCGGTACGGAGTGGAAAAGTCTGCGACTCGAGAGCGAGGCTTGGTGTAGGCTTGTGGAGGCTGAGGCGCTGGCTCGAGGAGCTGTGATGACGGTTCGTGGGAGGGGTGCGGATGGGTGCGAGGCTACCCGGCTGAGGGCGCGCGCGGCGCTGCAGGGCCGTACGAAGCTGCGGGCTGCCATGATGCAAACCCTGACCAATTCAGAATGCCAGGAAAGCCGCTTGCTGGGTAATTGGAGACGCGAGAGGCCGTAGACCGTGGTTCGGAAATGCGATGTAGGTTGGAAGAGCAGCCGACGTGGGGTGTCGATTTTTTTTCCGAGTCCCGCACGTCATAAATGGGTTGTACTGTTGCAGCTACAGTAGACAACAGGGTTCAATCTCCCCCTACAAGATTGGACAATTCACATTGACCAAGAAGAAAACCATGCACAGATCAGAGTAGACCATTTGGGTAATTTATCACTTTTTAAATGCTCAGGCAGATCTGGAGAAGACAGATTCTGGAGGTGGACACGACGCTCACGAATAGCTCAAGTTAATGTCACACATAAAAACGCCCAACTTTTAGTGCATGCCGCTTGATGTTCGTTTCATTTCAATCACCAAGGGGAAAGAAGCAGTCGTAAAGACGGCAGAAGACCAGCCATCCTTGGCCCGGTCCCGATGTATCATGCAGTCCCTTTTGCCCTAATGAACACCAAAGCAATGAACCGAGTCCCCAGAGTTCCTTGCCCTCACACGCAGAAAGCCAAATCCGGCAATGGAAATTGCATTTATTTCTTCTTCTGGCTCTGCTCCTGCTCCTTCAACACCTTCTTGACGATCTTCTGCTCCTCGATGAGGAAAGCGCGGACAATGCGGTCACGGACGCAGCCACCGCATCGGGAACCACCATAGGCACGCTGGACGGTCTTCTTGGGCTTGGAGATCTGGGAGTACTCGCGGGGTCGGAGAGCGGGAATCTAAGAGGCGGATAGTCAGTTTTGTGTGTTACTGTTGAGGGAGTCATTCCGTGGTCAAGATAGTGGAGGGGACGGGGTTGTCGAGATGTCGGGCAGCGGCGATACTTCCTCGCTGAAGCAAGCACAGAGATGTTGTCAAGTTGTGTGCCACCGAGGGTTGTCGTGTGCCATCTTCTCTTCAGTCGCGCCGTTGCATCTCGCCGATCGTCCAGTCCAGCCCACCATTTTGACCAAGAATGCTCGATTGTTCGTGGAGGGCAACCTACGCCAGAGAGCTTGGAGCCACAGTCACCGCACTTGGGGACGGTGCCGCGCTTCTTGATGTGAAGCAGACGGATGTCACCACCGGGAGTCTTGACGACTCGGGTTCGGTTGGAGCGGGTGTTGTAGCTGCGCGAAAAGTCCTTTGTCAGTCCCAGCGATTCGCGAAAGAAGCAGCGGCTCGATAAATGATGGATTCGAGGTCGCTCGTAGGGGAACTCACCCGTTGCGGCGGCGGTAAGTGACACGCTGGGAGACCATTTTTGCGGTGTTGTCGGGTTTTGCGATGAGGTTCTCACAACAGGAAGAGGAATTTCGAGATTTAGGAAATTTTGTGTGGGAGAGCGGATTTGTGCCCGCTAAACTGGCGAATCAGAGCGGGGGCACCAGGACCACTCCCAAGTCACGTGTAGATTTTTTTGTGGCTGCTCCACCGCGGGCTTGAGCCACCAGGAGGGAGCAACATTGTTCCTTTTGCGGTGTGTTTTGGGTCGGCAAAGAGCGAGTTGTGTAGCTAATTTCTTTGTTAATAGTCACAGATTGGAGCGCTTGTTGCAACTTACCGAAGAATCCGAGCCGATGCCATTTTGCAAGTGTCCTAGTGCATTTTTTTCTGATTTTGTCTCGCCGCTCACATCAGACTTCACTGAGGAGGTTGTATTGCTATCACTGCCACTACAAATCCCATCCATATGAGTTAACCAAGGGATCCATTTGGAATGCCAGTCATAATCTCCTCCTAATTGTATTTTCTAAACGAGGTAGGTATCATTGTTGGCCGAAAAGCAAAACCCGCTCAAAATCATAATCATAAAGGATGAGACAAATCTGCACACATATCGTACACCTCCAACCTGGTTCCCTACTCCTTCGAGTCCATTCTGAACCAATCTGGATGATCCTTGTGGCGCCACGGGGTGATGCCCATTGGGGCTTGCTGGCGGCTCTTCTCCGCCTGCGCAAACACTTCCTTGCTGGTTTCATCGCGCATCAGGTTGGTGAACTCTTGAACGCTGCCCTGGGCGTCATTCACCGACTTCATAAAGGCAGCAAACATGATGTCGGCTGGAGTTTAAAATATGTTAGTCTTGCTATGTCAGTTGAAGTAGATCATGGATGAATTCATACGTGAGGGTTGCTTCTGGATGAGCGGGTCAACCATCCGGGGAATTGTATCCCGTAGCAGGCGGACCTGAAGAAACCACGCGCGTTAGTCAGCTTGCGACGGACGGGGATGCTCGAGGGGTCATTCATCATACCTTGATGTGTAGAAGCTTTAGGCGTTGCATCGCCTCTTCAAGACGGGCTTCGTCCCATGCATCCTGGCCGCTGGCAGGCGCCCCAGGCTGGGCGGTTGGCTGCTGGTTCATTGGAGGACCTGCGAGGCTGAGCCGTGTGCCGAGGGTAATACGAGGAGGCAAAAGGGGGTGGAAAGGATAAATGAACGAAATACGCGTAAGAGGGCAGCGCAGGCAACAGGTTAGGCTAAATTCCGAGGAAAACACCAAGAAGAGAGATGTCTACACTGTCTGAACTGGCGCACTCAGGCCTTCTAGAAGTTGAAGAAGATGCGATGGAGGTTTGCGTGAGCCTGGTCCTGCGCGACGTGGGGCAAGGGTAAGCAAGAGGGAAGAAGCTTGGGCCTGGAGTGCAACCACAACGCGGCCGACGCGGAGAATGGAGCATGGGTCTTACCAGCAAGGTACCTGATAAGTAAGGGTGCGTGCACTCTATTCTCGGTACTGTCTATACGACATTATGACGAACCCAAATCTGGTGTTTTTGCTGCAGCACTGTGTCCAATTGGGATATCTCGTTGGCTCCCTGATACACGTAAACCAGCAGATCAAACACTGTGTGTGCTTGCACAGGACTAAAAAAAATGTCACTTCATTTCTTTTCCCTTGCCTGCAATCCCGTATAATGGCCTGTCTGTTGTCAGCTTCGGAAGACGCGCCTCGTCAGGGCAGCCATCACGTGTCCATCCCGAGCTATGCACTGAAGAGGCGTTGCATCTAAGGCACGCTGAGGCCCGGGTAATTGGTTGCATTTGCCATGTATGGAGTAAAGTGCATGTCGGCGGACTTGCTTTTGGAGTGTCAGCATGCTTGGGTATTCGGTAGCAAAAGGAACAACTGTTTTGGTATTGGAGATAGCTTGCAGATGCGTACCCATGCAGTCTGCTGGGGTGGCGCCCCAGCGCTCCTCTGTTTGGTGCTCTGACGCCTTCGCTGCAGCTACAGAGTGCATGTCTCATCCTGCCCTCACCCTCGTCGATCGCGCCAGCTCAGCACGGCCTGGAGAATCTCTTGGCACCCAGCACGGTGGAAATCCCAATGGCTGCGGCATCTGGATTCCGCATTGCACCGTACTGCCTTCTCGCTGCAGACAAAGATTCCAAGGCCCCTCAAGCCAGCCCACAGCAGCATCTTGGGCGTGCTACTCCGTACAGCAGCTCGCAGTGGGCCTTCGCGCTAACGTCTACCCCTGTTGCATGGCCGCCTGTGACTGGTCGGCTCCCGCCTCCGGACCGGATCAACACTAAACCTTGTAAGTGTTCAACTTGTCGACAGTGCGGATTGGAAAAATCCTCACAGCCCAGCCTCTTGCATACTAGTACATCACCATCAACCAAACACCCTCTTCGAAACGCGATATCTTTTGCCAGTTCCGCCCAGCTTTCTCAAGCTTCAGAATCATCGGCTCGGTCAAATTCTTGCTACATCGCATCCCGCAGTCTCGCCCCCTTTCCTTCACCCGCATTTCCCCTTACAACCGCCACCCTGGCTCAATCAATCGCGATGCCGAATACACCACCACCAGCGTTACTGCCCCCACCAGAAGGCATCTTCCGCACCTTTGACGATTTGATGGCATCGGTCCAGCGTGTCGCCAAGGACCAAGGCTACGGAATTGTCAAGCTGCGCGCCTCCAACTACCGTGATGGAAAGCCCACCCGCTACGACCTCGTCTGCGATCGCGGCGGCGTCAAGTACAACAGCACCGCCAAGAAGCGCAATCCATCCACCCGCAAGATTGACTGCCCCTTTCGCGCAAAGGCCGTTTGCGAGGTCCAGCTCGGAAACCAATGGCGGTTTGCCATCCAGGAGGGCCGTCACAACCACGAACCACGCGTTCCGGCCGGCACCCCCGGGCAAGAGAACGCCCCGTTGGCGACTTCGATTCGATCCTTCACGAACAAGCTCGACCGCCTCAACCACGACATGGCACAGGGATTCTTGCGCATCGAGCAGCGCCTCGAGAACATTGAGAAGCGCATGGAGAACCTCGAGGCCCGCGCCGGCGGGTATGAGCCTCGATTCCAAGCGATTGAGTCACGACTCCAGGGCGTGGAAGGACCGCGCATGGACGGCATGGGCATGGATGACGTTGAGTCACGCCTGCTAGCCTCGACGGTCATGTAGAACAGCCGCCAGAGTGCTGGGCACTTTTGGGCAGCGGCCTCGTCCAGGGTGCCACCGGGCGAGGACTGCGTTGACCAACAGCCCTCGCATTCAGCGCGAGATGATTGAAAGTATGACGCCTGTTTGTTTACGACCGGGAGAGGTGTCTGTTGACGTTTTTTTTTAATTTGAGCTCATGGGTTTGATGCACGTGGAAAGGGACTTTTGCTTGGCGGTTTACTACGAAAAAAACGCTTTCTACGACTCGGCGGTTGTTGGAAGTTTACAATGGAGGGTTGTTCTTGCGGGATTGTTCTGGGCGTTCAGGGAAAAGGGCCCGCAAAGTTGCAGGCTCTGCGATTTTTTTTACTACCCTTCACGAAGGCGTGCGCAAAGGAAATTTTAGGGCTCTATTGGTCGTGTTTTTTTCTTCTAATTTGGTTGGTACCTTTCTTCATCTCCGACAGCGTCTCTTGTGGCCATTAGCGCTTGAAGACGGGCATTTCAGTGTTGTCAGAGAGGTGTGTTTGTTGCGTCCGGCACGGGTTTGGCGGGGACCGGGGACGTCTTGTCTTGACCACCGGGCGTACCAATCAATTTTTTTTGGTTTTAATGGGGGACTGGATGAATTCTCCGGGTGTTTGTCCAAGGACCTACAGGATGGAAACGCTCAGAGCGGGCGTCCTGGGCGCGCTGGACCGGGAAGTGTACATGTCTCCTATTAGGTCTGGTTTAACCATGTATATTCTACACGTTTCCGGCAAAAAGAAGCTTGGTTTGAGTTGTGCGCAGGCAAAAATGAGCCATTGGTCCGCGGTGAATGTGCGCAACGGCGACGGTGGTACCGGTTTCGCGCGTTCGGTGACATGGAAGCGATCAGTCACGTTGCGTTGACATCAGACGTGGATCTGGAATCTGCAGCTATCCGCACTTGGTGTCGTCATCCGAACAACCCCATGGCCCCCCGCGATCCGCCCGCAGACGGTGCAACATGCCCCCCTCACACAACGTGCGTTTTTCCCCATGTGGCATTCTCGCTTTTCTGCCCTGTCGCTGTTGTTGTTGCCCAAACCTGACAAAGAAAGACACCCCTAAAAAAAGGGACGAGAGACAACGCAAACGGCCCCCAAAGCCCAGCGCTCGCACGCACTCTTACACCCTCCCCCTCCCTCCTCACTGGCTAGGTGCAGTAGCTGGGAGAGAGAGCGCGCAGGAACATTCTGCACCACGAGTAAGGCTTACAGTACAGCTGCAGCCCATATCTCACTTTGCTTTTTCTTTTCTTTTTCCATTCCGCTTCTTGTCCCGCTCCTTTGTACACAGTTTCGGTTGCACCTTTGGTTCATGGGAAAAATGCAAGCGTCATGGAGTTGATGCGGGGGGGAGATGGAGGCGCATCAAGATGAGCTCGAGGCGCGCCCCCCCAAACCGCGACGACGAACGAACGGGATGGAGGGCTCGTGGGTACGATGCATAGACATACGATCAACGGCTGCCGTGACAAGGACTGACAGGGGAAAGATTTTTCAATGATCTGCAGAGCCCTGGGACATTCTGACCCGTACAGCATGCAGCGGATGGCCATGGAACATTTCCCCGGACAACCGGATTGCGTGCCTGTCACAGTGGTGTAACATGATAGACCACGCCCACGCCCACGCCCTCGATGGCGTTGCACGGTAGGTGTGCATTCGAGACACGTCGCTTGCTGTCGCAACGAGCACCGCATTCATGGCCCTGGTCCTGTCGCGGAATAAGAAGCAAACATTGTTCAGCCGCACCGGGACGACTGGTAGCCATGCTGGCTTGGCTTACCGAGTCTCACCGGCATGGCATTTTGGCTTTCCGTCCATGCTTGCTTGCTGTTGTTTGCCTGCAGGTGACAGGGCGAGTGAGGAGATGGGATCGACGAGGGCTGAAATATCCTGGCATCGCTGGTGCCTAACGGTACAAAAGAAAAAAGAGTCCACGGTGATCTTGGGCCAACGAATGATGCCTGATGAGATTGCTTCTTGTGCTAGCTGCATATGAATTACTGGGATAATGGGATCGGTCGTATTCCAGGTCAGTTCATTCGTTGACATGTTGGTGCCATCTCTTTTTGTCGAATCTTTGCTGGTCTTCATTCCATTGTGGCAATATCGTCTAACAAGATGTGCTGAATCGTGAGATCTATCTGCTTCCACAGAGTGGGCAAAGGTGATTCAAGCAGTGCAACATTGCATTGCAGCAGATTGCATATCGACCTAAACACGCTCTTTCGTTTACCAGCCCAGCACTATGGTTCAGATGTAACAGGCCGATGTAGGGCCCAGTTGCTTGTACATTAGCTACGTAAATAGCATTGCTACTGGATTATTCTCCAATATCAAGCTAAAAACAGCCGGTTTTAAAGCACGTTTATGTGGCTAAAGACAGTGTTCTATGGAAGCCCAGAACGAGCATCGAGCTATATTTCCACGTATTCTAACAACCGGTGACCCGTCTTACCACCTGAAAGCTTCTGGTTAAGAAGACGTTGTATTTGCGGTTTAGGGTTCCAAAATTAAACAGTATTCACCGTTTAACGGTTCCTATCCAGTCACCAGCCAAGGCTGTGAGTACATTACAAGTCTTGAATGATTGCGAGTTTGATACTTGGCGGCACGTCTCAGTATGTCCTGCTAAAATAGATAAAAATAACACCTTAATAATTATATTTACTCAAATATAATTTCTTATGCTTTTTTTAATATCATATTTTCTAGGATTGATGTGCAGTGGCCACTATCGAGTACCTCCATCACAGTCAGCTAAGTTTGTGAGTATAAGCACCAACACCTGGCCTGGCAGGGATTGATTGGTACGTATAACGACAACTGGGTCAAGATGTAATGTACATATGACGTGAATGCTGTATCACTCAGCCGCGAGCCCCGCAGAGCCCTCTATGTCGCCTAAAACGCCGCACAACGCACCCCGCTCACTTCTGTGCTGTGTTCGATTTAGCGCAAGGCCAGCTACACGTCGTATCTAAACCTTCTTTGACTAATGCCCTGCTATAATCGCTTTTAATGGGAACGACAGCTCATGTTTGTTCAAGTATTCCCAAGATGGCGAGCGAGGAGCCTGAATTCAAGAGTCACGGAGATTACACGGTCGGATAGATCTGTGCCTTGTCCGTGGAACAGACCGCGGCAACTGCAATGTTAGACGCCAAGCATGGCGACTTGGAAAACTCCCCCCATGATAAAAACAAATACACCCTTGGCTCCATCGGAAAGCACAACGTCGTCATTACCTGTTTTCTAGAAGGTATATATGGCACGAGTCTAGCAGCTAGTGTGGTCACTTTCTTAGCTAGGACGTTTCCATCCGTAAGATTATGTTTTATGATGGGGATTGTGGGAGGAATACCGTCAAATAAAGTGCGTCTTGGTGACGTCGTCATTGGTGTTCCTCAGGGTAAATATCCAGGCGTCGTGCAGTGGGATATGGGAAAGGCAACACAAGGTGGCCTATTCGAGAGAACAGGCTCTCTTGACAAGCCCTAAAAGCACTCTTGACTTCTCTGACAAAGATCAAGACAGAAAATGAACTAAAAGGATCTAGGATCCCTATTTATCTTGATGAGCTGAAGGCCAAATATTCCAGGGCGACGGCAGAATATCTGAGGTCGGATTCACTCGTCGACATGCTGTTCAAAGGAAGTTATGAAAATGTTGAGCGTCCAAGCTCCAATAAAAAAAGCATAGAAGAAGAAGAAGAGGATGAGAATTGTCCGTACTGCGACAAAACTAAGATCGTCAAGAGGCGGGGCATATGTGACTATGCAGATTCTCACAAAAACAAAGATTGGCAAAACACGCAGCAGCCATAGTGGCTGCGTTTGCAAGGGAGCTTCTTCTGTTTGTGCAGGCGAATGAAGTTCAGCGAGGCCATCTTATCAAGGATGTACTGCACGAGGGTGAATTGCTACGATAAACGTGTGATGACGTTCTTAACAGTAGAAACAGAAATAAAACAAGTCCAAAATGGAATGAACCATATTGAAAAGGTTATTGAAGACGGATTCGCTGAAACCAATGTTGGCTTGGACAATCTCAATAGAGGTACGGTTTGCTTACAAGACACTGATGCAAATAGATACCGCCTTGGACAGGGAAAAATAGATTCTTAATTGGTTAAACAACGCAAACCATGGGTTGTACCAAAATGATTACATATCAAAACGAAAGTAGGGACTGGAGAATGGTTTCTAAGCTCTTTCAAATTTCGCACTTGGTTAAAACCTGACCCACAGAGGCGGTCAACGCGTGACACACTGACACTTTTCTCCCCAGGCATCCCAGGAGCCGGGAAGACAACTCAGACGTCTGTTGTGATTAACTACTTGACTGACAACTATTGTGAGAATTCTGAGATCGGCATTGCATCTACTGTAATTTTCAATGGCAACAAGAACAAAAAGCCAATCATATTTTGGCCAATTTGATCAAACAACTAGCTCGGTAAAAGAGTTCTCTGCCAAAAAGCGTTGCGAAGCTCTATGAACGTTTCGAAGGAAAAGGGAGAAGTCCTTCTGATACGGAGCTATTCGAAACCCTTGAGGTACTTGTGTCATCATATATCAGAGCGTTTATTGCTATAGATGCTTTGGATGAGTTTGACGACACGAATGGAAAAAGAACAGAGTTCCTCGATGCGCTGCTTAATTTACAGAGAAGTACTGGCTTTAGCTTATTCGTTACCTGAAGGTTTATTAGAAGCCTTAGGAAGAGGTTCCTCAACGCTCTTTATTTGGAAATAAAACCTAACCAGAGCGATATATACCAGTTTGTACAAAGACGTATCGGCGAGCTACCTGATTTTGTTGAAGACGATGAGCGACTCCAGTGGGAGATTGAAACAAGCATCGAGGAAGCTATCGAGGGCATGTGTGCGTCAGCTTCATCTCGCGACGTTATGTTTAACTAACTTGATGAGATTCCTACTTGCTGGTCTCTACTTGGACTCACTGGTTGGGAAGCGACCGGCGAAGAGCCTTCGAGACTCCTTGAGTCGCCTGAAAATGACGTCTCCCATTTCGAACGGATCGAGTGCCCTCGATGAAGCATATCAGAAAGCAATGGAAATAATCCAACAGTAAAAGGGCGACTTGACCAAAGATGCCATATTAGCCCTCTCTTGGATTGTGGATGCTCGACAACAATTGTATATGATTGAGCTACAGGAGGCACTCGCGATTGAAGTAGCGAAGCCAAACTTTTGCAAAGACAACATACCGAGGATCGAGAATATACTCAAAGCATGTGCACCACTAGTTCTGATTTCTGAACAAAGCAACACCATGACATTGCTTCATTATACGGTGTAGACATACCTTGAACGCACGAGAGACGTCTGGTTCAAGACCGGTGAGACCAAAATCGCGAGGCTGCTCATTACTTATCTCAGTTTTGATTCTTTTGAGAGCGGCCCCTCTGAGTCCAATCGCGAGTTATCTCAGAGATACGCAAGGCATGTGTTATACCCATATGCTTTCTGATACTGAGGAGAACATGCCCGCGAAGCTCTAAAGCAGCAGATGAGAACCCGAGAAGTCTTTCATTTCCTCAAATCTGACCAGAAGCGGGACCCTGCGTACCAAGGCTTAATAGTCGATCCGTCTTTTTTCTACCGCATGGTTGAGGACGCTGCGATGCATATTGTTGCATACTTTGGCCTCCACGATGCAGTACTTTCTTTAATTGAAAAGGACTTAAAACACCGTTGAACCTGGCCATTTCTCAAAATCGAAATGACGCTGTACATGTTCTCCTCGAACATGGTGCCGATCCCGAGGCTATAGAGGGATCAAAGCTTTCAGTCTCCACTGTCATTAGCGGTCGTGATGCGAAATATCGTCGTTGTAAAGATGCTGCTTGAGAGAGGGCTCACCCAGACTCTCACGCCGTGGTTCGCAACCAGGCGGGGGAAAGCAGCGAGATTCCCCACATAGACGAGAGATGTTGTCATTGCAATGGTTACATTTAGTGGCCTTCTAAGTGAATAGCGAGGTGGTCTGAATGCTCTATGCTAACAGAAGGCGTGGAAATGTCCTGTTGGCTCTAGGTTATTCTGAGAATATCTCAAGTTACATGTTTACATTAAAGAATTATCTCTCCTCAATATCTAAGCTAGCATCCATACCCTGCAGATCTATCGAAGATGTGAAGAAGCTACTTTTTAGACAGCAGAGGACTAAAAACTGCAGCTATTCAATGCTTTGCCCCTCTTGACTCTACTGCTAGCTTAAAAACTCACGTACCAGTTTTCTTCAGGGTCGCCTAGACACTCGCCGACAGTGACAGCACGGTATCCCTTGCTCTGGAGCTCCTGAGTCATGTGTGGCAGCAGAGTCACCACTGTCTGCTCGTGGGTGTCGTGGCCGAGAGTAATGAAGCTATCCGTCTCGGGGTTCCCTGCCTCGAGTGCATTGTCAAAGGTGGTCTCGCTGTTACTAATCAGCTCGGGTGAGTCATTCTCATAATCCTTAGTGTCGAAGTTCCAGCTGACAACGTGGTAGCCTAAATTGGTCACGTAATCGAGACATCCCGATACGCGGCTGCAGGTGCCATACGGGGGGTGCAGATACTTGGGGAAGAAGCCGGAGATATTTCGAAAGGCCATCTCGTTGTAGATAATGTACTGCTCGCGGATCTCATCAGACGCAGCTGAGAGATCCTTGTGTTCCCATGTGTGGGAGCCAATCTGGTGGCCGTCCTGATACATGCGGCGGAGGATGCTGGGCCATTCGGTAGACTCGTCATCAATCTGGCCCTTGCCTAGGTTGTTGCCGGCAGCAAAGAATGTAGCCTTGACACTGTGAGACTCGAGAACGTCCAGAATGTCCGATGTGAAGTTCCAGATCATCCGTTCTGTGTTTGTCTCTGGTCTCGAGTGCTGTATTGCAAGTCATTTATTATGAGTACCATGACGGAAATGGTAAACGAAGAAAAACGCAGACAGCAAGCTTCAGTGTAAGAAGGCTGTCCATCTCGGCCAGGTAAATTGGCTAGGTATCGGACTGCCGAGAGTGGCGTCGCTATCTCTGCCCAGAGATCTGTGGAGCTGCAGAAGAGATGGAAGCCATATGGAATTGAGCGTGCTTCAGCCTCAAGAACCAACAGTTCAGCGTCCAACATGTTGGCCCGAGCAAACACGCAAGCTTGACAAACCCAATGAAATTAGGATCCTCCCGACGTTCGATTCGAAGCAAGGGAGACAGCACACTTTTTCGAGAGAAGAACCTGCTTGGTGTGTCCGGGTTTAGAGATCCAATGGCAAGTCAATATTGAAGCTAGTTGTGCATCGTCAACGGCAACCCTTTCTTTTTGTGACAGAACTCACTCCCCAGCCGCTCTGCTCCACTGCACGTGCAGATCGAGCGGATCTTGAGCCCACTAAAACGGAAGACGGCGTTGCTCGTGGCGGTGGGAATGGAACGTGTGCCGATCGCGTGCATACAGAATTTTTCTTGACCTTGAAAAGAAGATTATGAGCTTGAGTTAAATTCCACCAATGCACGTGTCCCAAAGCGCGTTGCGTATCCCGGTGTGGTCGGGCATGCCCACATATCGCAACCTGGTGTCGTATTGAGACTAGCGAGCCGTATTGCAGTCACATATGGGCACCGACAGATTTAAACGGAGTGGTGGTGTGAGTGGTGAAGAGTGGGTTTGTCGGGCTTGATGCCGACTCGCTCTCCTTGGCAAGGCAATGACTGTCGCTAGAGGCTTTAAAAATAGTTAAACCACACGTTTCACGTGCTATGGGGAGTGGTTCTTCAAGAGTTTGATCCGGTGGCGGGCCGACGGAAAGTCAACAGCCACACAATTGTATGTTTCAACCTCTAGTGTGTCTGCTGTGCAGCACCCCAACCCAACACGACTCAGAAGCATGTACAACCGACTAGAGAATTATTCAGGCACTTGATTGTGCCATTTGTTGGAGCTTCAGGGGCAGCAGGTTGTGCAGTGAATGAGCCAGCCCCTGCAGCCACGGCATAGAGGGCGTGAAGATTAGAGGCGTCCAAGCTTTCTAGCGCTGCACTAAAAAGGAGGATGGGCGGGAGATCGACATGACCGCCTGCTAGCCTGTCCAGGTTGAGCAAGCACACAATTGCATACGAAGGTTAGTGGCTCGCCAAACTCACTGTGGTGAACAGAGTAGCCATTCGCCATGTATTAAAAAACGATATTATTAATATGTACTGGAAAGGTCTTCTTTTCCCTTGCATATTTTCTTATTTGGTCGCACTTTTTGTGCATCACTAAACAATACCATTACATTTATCCTTGAAAATTATGCACATACAAAGACGTAATTGAGACAAAAAAAATAAGATGGTGATGGGCAAGAAAGCCGGTTGGGAATTGCTTTTGGCCCCACCGCTTTCTAGGCTTGGGCCACGGCATACCTCTCGCTCCCTACAGGGGTGTGCTGCTGCTTCTCCTCCTCGGACGACTGCTCCAACTCCTTGGGCTTCTCGGCTGGGTCCTCCTTGAGCACCTTGCGCGTCTTGCCCCAGCCAAAGTTGTCCATGTTGAAGACGGCGTAGAGCATGACGGCGATGTTGAGAAATGGTCCACCAACGACAAAGATGGCAAGACCGAGGAGGAACTGGAAGCGCTCGAGCATGTTGCGGGGCAGCCAGATGGACATGATGATGTAGTAGCAGAGCGGGATGATCATGACACCGGCAAAGGCTACAATGAGCCACCACGGCTGAGTTATGAAGGCGATAATCATGACACCGATGGAGGCGATGACAAAGACATTAAGACACCACGTGAGGACGTTGGAGAAGGCGACGATGCGTTCGAACCATTGGGTGCGGCGGGCGGTGAAGAGCAGCAAGTCGTTGCTGGTGGCGCCGAGGGTCCAGCGACGGCGCTGGGAGAGGAAAACGTTCCACGAGTGAGGCACGTCAGTGTAGGCGCGGGCGTGAAGAGCCTGGCGTGTCTGGGCGAGGGGAAAAGTTATGAGCAGCTGGCAGATGTGGTTGCGATCTTCAGAGGCTGTGGCGCGGATGCGCTTGAGCATGCCGTCAAGAGGTTGTGGGTGGTAGCCGAAGAGGTCGACCAGGACCAGGTCACCGCAAGTTTCCTCACAAATGCGCAGCAATTGACAGCAACCCGGAAGACATGACACCTTCTTAGTCGCAATGGACTGGTGGAGGCGTCGCAGGCCCTGCGCAATGGTGTACTCAGCCGATTGGTAGATGGACCACAGGTTCCAGTTGCTGTCCTTGTAGTCGACAGCCACATAACCGCACACACCGACCGTGTTGGGGTAGTACGACTCCTTGAGCAGCTCTGTCACACACTTGTCCTCGAAAACAGTATCGGCGTCCATACCAATGAGATGGTCCACAGATTCTACCTTGACATCATTCTCCAGCCAGTCCGTCATCGAGTCGAGAAACTCGCGCGAGTAGATGTGTGTGGGGTTCTCGCGGCGCTTGTTAAACTTGTACAGAAAGGATCGAATCACAATCAGGCTGTCGCGCTTGCCCTGGTTCTGGTCCTTGACGATGCAGTAAAAGGGAACGCCCTTGTAGGTGCCCCGTGAGATCTCAATGTCCATTTGCTGTCCGTCCCAAGCAGTGTATGCGCCCTGGATTTTCCTGCGCTGCGTCTGGTGCAGGAAGATGTCCTCATTGAGGTAGTCGCCCGTTGTCTTGGCCATACCCGGTCCGCGAACTCGCCCATCGCAAATAACCATGATGCCCTTCTTGTGCTCGTCAAGGCCAGTCTGGTTGACCAGCGAGTCGAGCGATCGTGTGCATTCTTCGTACGTCTCGTTGTAGCAGGGAATCACGTAGACCAGGTTCTCGGGGCGACCAAGAGGAACCTGCTTCTCGGGACGGGCGGCGTGAAGCAGGGTAAAGACAATGATGGAGGCGATCATAACACAGTTCAGAACGAGGGGGAATGAAATGAAGGGTAAGTAAATGTAGTAGTACTTGGGCCAGTACCAAGACGCAAAGATGAAGATTGTGCTTTTTTGGTCAGCGCTATGAACTCAAGCTTTCTCAATTGGTGCTCCCCTTACTTGACTGCGACGAGGCATGCTGCCAGCGTCCATTTCTGGAACTTGACCTTTCTCTTGCCTCTGGAAATGAGTGTCTCTGCTTCTGTCTGCTTTTCTGTATCCACCTCGACGCGGGGCGGTGTTGAATTGGCAAGCGGGACCTGGGGAGCGGGATCCTCCCGCGGGGCCGCAGCGGGCTGGATTTCTGTTGAAGCCCGTCCCTCACTCTCGCTGTAGAGACTCGAATCGCCAGAGTTGCGGTTAGGAATGGACACGGGAAGTCGAGGAACAGGAGCAACGAGTTCGTGCTGGGGCTTGGATTCGTGGCCCACGATGGAGGCGGGGATTGTCGTCGTTGCGGGCGTGGTGACGGAGACTTGGTCCCAGGATGATCTGGACGAGACAGTTTGCGACGGCTGCGGGCTGCCCACCGACGATAGTATCTCCTCGCTAACAAAGACAGGTCGCGGGGGGGACGGGTAGGCGGCGTCAGCAGAGAACTGGTCCGACTCTTGAGAGAAGTGCTTGCAATTGCCGAGTTGGGGATGGCCTCTAGCAACGCTAGTCTATTCGGAAGACCTTAGAAATAAGAACGAACAAATTTGACAATCGGGTAAAAAAATAGACTTGTCCATTCCTCACCTTTTGCTTCTCTGCGAGCACGGCGCCAGGCGCCCGCTCAATTGGTACCGAAGCCATTGTCAAAGTCAACGTCCTTCTCGACGACAAAGCACGACCGCGATGGGGTAGGGGAAACGAGTGAGGGGAAACGAGTGAGGGAAAAAACGAGTGAATGTTTAAAAGAATGACTTGCGCAATTCACCAAGGTAAAAGAGTGTAGAGGGGATTGCGCGACGATCGCACTACTTGATCTGGCAGGGGCACAGCTGTCGACATCCAGACTCAAAAAGAGACCACACAGCATCTAAATAAGCCACCAATCCCTTCCCTCAGCAACAGGATCGATAGACTTGAGCCTTGAATCTCTGGGGCGCAAAGCACACAATGGCACGTCCATGGTCTGCTTCGGCGCTAGCGAGACCCTCTCGTCTTCGTGGGCCAGCATCTCGAGTCGGTGTCCATTGAGACGGGTCACAGCTGCCCAGGCGGAAGCGAATCTCGTAATGCCAAGACTTTCTCGGCGAGGGCCTAGAAATAAGGCGCCTCTCCACCCCCCTTGGCGTGTATCTCGAGATGGGGAATTTCTGATCGTGCCTCCTCTTTCACCCCCGGACTCGATCGCGTGCCCCGGGTTGAGAAATGCCAAGACGATATATGGCAAGGGTTGCCTAGATGATTTTGTTAGCGGGAGGCGGCTCCATTGTTCACAGAAGGAAGAAGAAGAAAAAAAAGCTGTGAGGTGAGCTGGCAAATCGAGTCGACGCGAGATGGCACGGGGAGCCCTGCTTTGATGTGATGACGGGTGAGACATGGCTGTGATGGTGAAGGGTCGTCGTAGACATCTTCAGGAACAGGTATCATCACGGATGATCCGATGGGATTTAGGATTCAACAACGCGTTCCACTGAGGTGAGCCACCAACAAAGTCTTGATCTTGCCTTGCCCCTGGCGAGTGGGGCCAAAAAAGCAAGCACATTGCTTTTTTACTGCTGGTCACAACACCCCTGTCCTGCTGCTGTGCTGTGATCTGATCGCTTCGGCGCTAGTTTGTTTAGTTCTTCGTCCAGTCTTTCCTAGATCACGAGTGTGCTGGCGCATCGTATCGAGCAGGTTTTTGTCCCGCTCAAGTAACACACCATCGTGATTGTCAGAGAATGTTGGCGGTGCGGGGAGGATTTTCGTTGCCAGCCTCGGATTTAATCTCACACTTCAATTTTCCTTCCCCTCCGAACGTCAAATTTCCGATGGTCTTTAGGAGGGCAAATGTTTTATCAGCAATGGGAAACAGAGTTTTAGTTTGAGTTAAGAATTCATCATCAGCATTATCATTATCATCCTTGAGGTCCAATAAGGCCCAAGTCAACACAATAAGCTTTACACAGCAAGGTTCACACAGTTAGGCTACAATACCCAATAGCCTTTTGCACACGCAGTATCTCCAATAGCCTCATACAACATCATCATCAGCATAGCCCCATTTTTCAACCTATGTTTTTAGTCTTGGCCAAGTTCGCGGGAAGACGTCACAACGTTCCTGGATTGTAAATTGATGCGTACTAGTTGCTGTGACATTCAGCCTGCCGGGAATCGTCAGCCTTGTCGAATACGAGCACAAAGTCTTTGTCAACGTGGCGGGTCTGAGTTTCTTAATGGGGCATCCCGGGGGAATCTCCACAAGAAGCTTGGCCATGTGAATTGTGAATCAGCGAGAATCAGCTGATGTAGACCAGAGCAAATACTGTTAAATCTGGGACAAACACATCCAGCTTCTTCCAGACTGAGCTGATTAAACTTATTCAAAGCTGGCTTGTAAGACATTTTCGTTCTGGTCTACGAGGCGGCAGGCCAGGTGAAATGAGCCTCGCTGGAGCCGAGGTAAATGAATGACCTGAAACATTTGCTCAGGTGCAAAACCGCAAGCAACTCTCGAACGGGCTAGATCTTGAAATGCCTCGTTTAATGTCTTTTTCCACTCCATATCTCTTGTTTCCATCAAAAGTCCTGTCACTTTCGTAGTGCAGAAAGCTGGATAGCCAAGCCAACGTAAACGGTTCGCCCTGCTTGGCGCAAGACCCGTTGAAACTAAGACGGCGTGTCACTCAGACTTGGCAGTCTTTGATATTCTCTACACAGTCTTCAAGCAGTCTAGACCTCCATGGCCAGAGAAATCAGGCTGAGTATGAGCCGCGAGTTCCAATTCAAGTCGGAAGTTGCTGAGAAGGGACCAGGGCTCAATATCCCAGCCTCAACAAGCTGAAGCTGTTTGCCCAGTTGCCCGCCAACCAAACTCCGGCCCGAATTACCAAATACGAGCGCGTATACTCTGGTTGTTTGCCTCGAACAGCCTCGTGCAATTTCACTGACAAATGGTGAAGTTTGTAGATCGTGACGTGCAAAACTAACGATGAGAGCTTGTTTTTTCTTTCTTTCTTCTTTTCTTCCGCAGCTAGATTTACTCGTTTGGATCGCCCCTAGGGCCCCCACTGGCCCCAAGTATTCCAAGCACACCGGCTCGTGACGTGTGGCTTCGTGTGATGACATTTTTAAGACAAGAGACAGAGCGCGTGCGCCAGGTGAAAGTGAAGGCCTTTTGTGGCGGCCTCCACTCTCCAACTTCTTTTCCTGAGCATCCGCGCGCTCGGGTCGGGGCCGCCAACCCTGTCACGGAGCCGTCCGGAGCTCATCTCGGCCGTGCATCAGGCCAAGCAGGGCTCTTAACGTTCTCTCATTCGATGCTCGGCCAGCAAACAGACGAGTGCCAAGGCGCCCGTTTCCTCTTTCAGCCTCGTCGACATCTCGTGTCCCTGCCATTCTCGTTTGCTGCATGCAACGGCCACGCCCCCAGCACGCCCAACGCGCATATACATCCCGTCGATGAGCACTCAACTCAGATCACGGCACAACGCAAATCTTCTCAGGTGTTTTGTTTTCCGTCAACCCAGAAAAGCGGCTAACTGCAAGTCTAGGCCCTGGTCTGGGAAAGTGGGCTGGCCCTAGAGCCCTCTCCAGATGAGGCTTGCAGGGATTCAACCCCGGCTCGTTCCTATTAGGCTCACGACGGCCGTGGCCACGGCGCTTTCTTAATCCTTCCTGCACGAGGCATTCGTGCGGTTTGTTTCATACGACGGGGCACCGTCGGCCGCTGTGTAGCGCCGTGTCATCTCTGCCCTGCCTGTATACGGCGGAAAGGAGGGGATAGAGAAAAGTTATGCTTGGGGACCGCCGGCACAAGCAGGTGATTCAGCACGAGAACGGGTCGAGTCCAGGCGGGCCGAGTCAGATGGCTCGGCCGAAGAGATATAACAGTAGATAGTTGCACAGTTCGGATCCAGGTTGTCAGAGTGCATTTTTCTCGTGGTCCTTCATTCACACGCTTCCTGCCCTATCTCTCGTCCCACGGTCACTCATTCACACTTCCTCCCCGTCCTGGACCGGCTACCCTTATACATACACTCATCTCTCATGCACCATGGCTCGAGTCTGGAGTCCCAAGATTGATGCCAATCATCCAGCCTTCTTCACATCTCCTTCTTATTCACCTCGAGAGGCTTCTCCATTCTATCCTGATACTCCTCCGTTGAGCACAGTTTCTTTCGAGACAAACCTCGATCTTAAGCTCTCGTTATCTAGCGTCTCTGAAGAGGACGAGCCACTCATCGCCGTCATTGGCGTAGGCTACGTCGGTACACATCTCGTCAGCTCCTTCTCCTCCCAGTACAAGGTCGTCGGCTTTGACGTGTCCGAGAAGCGCCTCAACCAGCTCCGCGGTGAGCTCAGCGGCAGCGAGAGCGTCTACTTCTCCCGCGACCAGACCGATCTCATCCCGGCCACACACTTCTTGATCTCGGTCCCTACGCTTCTGCGACCAGACAAGACAATTGACTCTTCCTATCTTCGAGATGCCTTGAAGATGGTGAGCAAGGTGGCCCGCCGTGGCTCGACTGTTGTCATCGAGAGCTCCGTCGCCGTTGGCATGACCCGCCAACTACTGGGCCCCATTGCCGTGAGCAAAGGGCTGTTTGCTGGAATGTCACCTGAGGTAAGTGATTTGAGTCTGTCAGTTTTCGTTAATTTGTTTTTTTAATTGGGATTGCGTCCGGTGCTGTTCTGCTGTTTCTTTTAATTAAAGAAAAGAAAGGAAGAAAATGGCGTTCACTAACAAGTGCAACTAGCGAGTCGACCCCGGCCGAGTCGAGCCACCCGTTCACTCGATTCCCAAGATCATCTCGGGCCTCGACGACGTTGTGCCCAGGTCGCTCAATGCCATCAGCAGGGTGTACTCGACCATCTTCGACAATGTCGTCACCGTGTCCAAGCCCGAGGTGGCCGAGATGATGAAGCTGTACGAGAACTGCCAGCGCATGGTGTGCATCGCCTACGCCAACGAGATGGCCGACGCCTGCATTCCGCACGGCATCGATCCGTTCGAGGTCTGCGCCGCCGCGGGCACCAAGCCCTTTGGGTACATGCCGTACACTCCGGGTCTCGGTGTTGGCGGGCACTGCATCCCCGTGAATCCGTTCTCTCTCCTCTCCAACAACCCGTTTCCCCTCCTCGAGGCCTGCTCCGTGGCCATGAACAACCGCCCCGCCAAGCTTGCCAAGCGTCTGCTGTCATCATTGCAGCGGGAGCCCACCCAGGCCAGGACCCCGCGCGTGCTCATTGTTGGCATGGGCTTCAAGGCGGGCCAGTCTCACCTGGTCAATTCGCCCGGTCTCGACATGGCGCGCCATCTGGCCGTTTCGCAAGAGGTGGACGTGATTTGGGCAGACGCCCTCGTCAAGCAGGAGTCGATTCCTCAAATTCCTAGACTCGCCGACGAGGAGTGGGCCAAAGAGCATCTCGAGACGTTCGACGTCATTGTCGTGGCCCTGAAGCAGCACAAGATGGACTTTGACGTTCTAAGCGAACTGCGAGGCGTGCGCGTGGAGAGTTGGTGTCAATAATGTACTGGGTCTATGGGAAATGTATTTGCGGTGGCAGTTCTGTAGGCTCGCATTGGGAAAAGTTGGACAACGAGACTCGAACAATTGGGTACATCTCTTTTTTTCTCGCGGTTGGATCATCATGTCTCTTGTTTCATCTCTTCTATACGCACATCAGATGCCTTGAGGTAATTGGAATAGAATACCATGACAATGATTCCGGTGGTTTCTGCAGCATGATGCAGTCATGATTACTGAGCAATACCAAGAAAATGGTGCATGGCAAATCGGCACATCGGCTCCCTCCCACGTTGATGTGATGTGCTGCGCCCAGCGGGGTAACGGTGGTACCTGAGAGAAAATCAGCGCCCATATAAGGCACCGCCGACTTCACAGACACTGCATCACATCATTGAACCCGAGCACCTCCAGCAATCACTTTTGTGCCTGTTGCTCTTTTCTACTCTGGGGAATCATGTCTCAGTACTTCAACGCCGTCTACTACCCTTCGTGGCGCGTCTACAAGGACAAGCCGCCGTCCAGCCTCGACGTCGCTTCCATCACACACGTCTTTTACGCCTTTGTTGGGTGAGTTTCCAGGGGCGCCAAGACGCTGGCCCTACCAGCGGGCGGAGCTAACTTGTTCTAGCGTCAATGAAGATGGCACTCTTCGGGTGCGTGCCCCCTCCAAAAAAACACTTCGTCGTCTATGTGCTGCACTAACATGTACGAAATCAGCCCCTCGACGAATTCGCCGACAACGACAAAAACGTAGACGGCGTCCAGGGCTGCCTGGCGGCGCTGCTCAAGCTCAAGCAGGAGAACCCGCACATCAAGACGCTCGTGTCGGTGGGCGGTGGAGCCAGCAGCAAGGAGTTCCCCAAAGTGGCCGCTAGCGAATCTGCGAGATGGACGTTCGCGCTGGCGATCCGCGAGTTTTGCGACAAGCACCACCTGGATGGCGCCGACAGTACGTACGACTCCTCAAAACCAAACCCGGCATGTGCTGATGTTGCGTAAATTTACTAGTCGACTGGGAGCACCCGTCGGATCCTGAAAATGGCCGCAACTACCTGGCCTTTCTCCAGGACATCCGGCGCGCGCTGCCCTCGCCGTGGTTCCTGCTGACGAGCGCGCTGCCCGTGGGCGAGTACTGCCTGAAGCACCTAGACATCCCCGCCGTGGCGCAGGTGCTGGACCTGCTGAACCTGATGGCCTACGACTTCTGCGGCGGCTGGACCGACGTGTCGGGCCACCACGCGCAGCTGCTGCCGCCCAGCGACCACGTCAACGAGGTGTACCCGACGCTGCGCAAGTCGGCCCGCAGCGGCGTCGACTTTTTGCTGTCGCGCGGCTTCCCCAGCCGCAAGATGGTGCTGGGCATCCCCGCCTACGCCCGGTACTTCGGCGGCGCCCGCGGGCCGGGCCACCCGTTCGAGGGCTCCGGCGACATGGACTACTGCGACATGCCGCCCGAGTGGGTCGCCAACGCCTACGTCGACGAGCGCGCCGCCACCGCCGGCTACGTTGACGAGGACTCCGGCAAGGGCTTCGTCTCCTTCGACGTGCCCGCCACTGTCCGCGCCAAGGCCCGGTACGCAAAGGCCATGCAGCTGGCCGGCCTGTTCTACTGGACCGGCGTGGGTGACAGGCCCGGCCACGAGAGCCTGGTCGCCGCGGGATGGAGCGAGCTGTCGTACAATTAGAATTAGTCTCTCGTGATATCATTCATGGCCGTGCAAACAGACATTGAGATCTGGGTTTATGCGTATTTCTAGCCTGCTAAGCGAAGCTTTGGTGGGTGCCTGATCGACATGACACGGCACGCTGGTCCATCTGAAGTTTGCACTTGCAGGGGACTACATCGTGAGCGGATCTATGTACAGCAAGAGGCCAGGGCTTCCTGCTAGAGGATGATCATTGGAGAAAAAAAACAAAAAGGGGAAAGCCATGAAATATCCCTTGTTTCGTGCTCACCTAGACGAATGACGAATAATGCAGCCGTTTGTCTCTGTGCAGACATGTGATCCGTCGCCGCTTTTGCTCAGGGCTACTCAAGGCTTCCGATATTCGCCTGGTTTTGGATAGCAATGTGCACTTTCATGCAGGTTGACGTGTATAACCCCGCATCTCTAATGTCAAGAATGAGTGTTTTTATAAGATGGCAGTAGCCCTTAGCTTTGGCATTTCTCTCCCTAGGATAATGAAATTATTAGAACAACACAGGAAGCCAGGATGGCGCTGCACAACGACGACTATGCTGTTCAATCTGCACGGAGAGAGCTTGAGATGACTGCGCATGATGCTTTCTCAAGATCGACAAGCTTGGACAAGCTCGCAGATAAACTCTTGGTGAGGTACTCGCACTTTGGTAGAATACAGGATCTTGAAGAGGCTATTTCGATCGGACGACAAGCTATTCAATCAACATTCGATGAGGACCCTTATATGCCAAGATTTCTAAATAATCTTGCCGTTTCATTATTTGAAAAGGCTCGGGTTACTGGGTCAAACGACGCACTTGATGAGGGTATTCGACTGATACAACGAGCAATTGCAATCAACGAAGATGGTGCTACAGCAGCATTGTTAAGTAACCTCGGGGTCCATCTGGGCATTAGATATTCAAGAGCTGGGGCTATGGACGATCTCAATGAGGCTATTGAGATGACGAGGCAGTCCATTTCTCTAACTGAAATGGATGCTGAGACTCCAGGCAGGTTGAACAACCTTGCAATGCACCTTGGGAGCAAATATCTATCTACTGGGAGCATGTCTGAACTTGACGAAGCGATTCAGCTAGCGAGGAGATCTAGCGAAGGAACTCCAGCCGACGACCCTGAAAAGGCTGTACGATTCAACAACCTCGGAATTCGAATCTACAATAGATACTCAAGAATCGGAGCCATGGATGACCTCGATGAAGCGATTCGTGTTCTGGGCCAAGCCGTTGATTCTACTACGGGAGCTCGCGGTGGTAGAGCCATGTTTCTCAACAACATGAGCTGCATGTTAGGCAGCAAATATGCGAGGACAAATTGCATCGACGACCTTGGTCAGTCGATTTCCATCGCAAGAGAAGCAGTTGCAGCAACGCCAGATGGGCACCAGGAAAAAGCATCCCGACGAAACAATCTCGCAAATCAGCTTGGTACCCGATTTTTACGAACACAAGATCCAAAGGATGTCGAAGAAGCAATTGCATTGACACAGGACGCCGTCTCAAATCTTGACGATGCCCATCCTGACAAACCAAGGTGGTCCAGCAATTTGGCTCTTCACCTTTGTAACCGCTACTTGAAGAAAAGAGAGCTAGCCGACCTTGACGAGGTTATTAAAATACTATGGACTGTTGTAAAGAAACTCCCCAGGGATCATCTAGACAGGACCAACTGCCTCCACAATCTGGGAATTCAGCTCAAACGCAGATTCTCTGCATTGAAAGAGACGGCTGATCTTGAGCAGGCCATTTCTGTTACGCGTGAGGCCATGGACAATCCAAGATCGCTTACCATCAGTCGAGCACTGTGCGGTGGACTTGGTATTGAATTGTGTGCGCTGAAATCAGATTGGCCGCAGGCGACAGAAATTGCACGCAGAACAATTCCTCTGATCCCAAGACTATCTTCCCGATCTTTGACAAACGCCGACAAACAAAATATGCTCAGTCGGCCTTATGGCCTAGCCTGCAATGCGGCGGGCGTAGCTTTGTATGATCAAAACGGAGCACTCACGGCATTGCAGTTTCTGGAGCAGGGTCGTGCCGTGATTGCAGATTCTCTCGACGCGCTCCGAACGGATGTTACGGCCCTGCAACACTCTCATTCAGCCCTGGCAACAGAGTTCATTAAAATGCAGGAAGAGCTAGATATCGACTCTACGCGCAATCTCTATCTGAGAGATGGGACGCGGACTGCTCCCTGGGAAGTGCAAGCAGATCGACGACACGCGGCGGGGAAGGAGTTTGATGCGCTGGTCGCCGAAATCCGCGAGCAACCAGGATTTGGGGATTTTTTGGGTCCCGCCACCGAGGAGGAGATGAAAGCTGCCGCCAAGCATGGCGCCATCATCGTCATCAACGTTAGCGATTATCGCTGCGATGCTATACTGGTTGAACACCAAGAGATACGGTGTTTGCCTTTGCCTAGGCTTGATAAGAAGGAAGTCCAGGAGAATGCGCGAGGAGATTTAGGAAGCACTGAAATTCTCGAATGGCTGTGGGATGTTGTTGCACAGCCTGTTTTGGAATATCTAGGTTTCACCAAACCTGCGTCGTCGCCAAACTTGGATGAATGGCCCCGGATTTGGTGGGTTCCTACGGGGCCTTTGAGTAAATTTCCATTGCACGCAGCGGGATATCATGAGAAAGGGTCATCAGAAACAGTCATGGATCGAGTCGTCTCCTCTTACAGTTCTTCCATTAAAGCTCTTATTCATGGTCGAAAACGCCATCGCCGGATGCCAACTCCATCCGCTCCAGCTGAAGCCCTCCTCGTCGCCATGGAACATACAGTAGGAGCCAGTCATCTCCCTAATGCGGCCGCAGAGGTAGGTGCATTGTACAATCCGCTCAGGGAAATGTCGTTTCATCCTTTTGAGCCAGGAAGACGGGATGATGATGTCAAACCTCATTTACCCAACTGCAATATATTTCACTTTGCCGGCCACGGGTACACAGAAGAAAGCGACCCATCAAAGAGTCACCTAGTCTTGGATGGCAAAGATGGCAGATCGTCGTTAACAGTGGAAACACTCTTTAACATGAACCTTCGCGATCGGTCACCGTTTCTCGCATATCTCTCAGCCTGTGGAACGGGGCGGATCAAGGAAGACAAATTTGTCGACGAGAGCATTCATCTCATAAGCGCTTTCCAGCTGGCAGGGTTTCGTCACGTCATTGGTACTTTGTGGGAAGTAGCCGACGAGAACTGCGTCCATATTGCGAAGACAACATATGAAAATATGAGAGACGGAGCCATGACTGACGAATCAGTCTGTCGGGGTCTTCACCGCGCTTGTCGAAACCTTAGAGACCGCTGGTTAGGATTAGCACCAGGCAATGACCATGAAATGCAGTCTGGAGCATCAACAACCTCCGGAGATGGACGAACTACGGACATCAATAGTGTGAGTAGTCTCACATCCGAGATTATTCACCCACCAAGAAACTTTATTTCAGATGATAAAGAGTCGAAATCAGCACATTGGGCTCCGTATGTTCATTTTGGTGTCTGATATAAAATGGAGTTTTCGTCGTTGAGTCTGATCCAGATTGGCGATAGCCTCAGACATTAATACAATACCAAACATCAGATCAGTAGGCATCAAAATACCTTGTAGTGCGTCAATTGTACGATCAAACAGTTGACATCTGCGGACGTCATGACAAGAAGTTCATTTGTTGAATGTACCACGATTGGCTTTGCAAAATGTATACTCAACAAACGACTGCACCTGGCTGCTGGGGTAGTTCGCCACAGAGAGGAAATGTATTCCATCGAGGATATGGACTCTGCTGTACAGCTGTATAGAGAATTTAGGTTGACTTTTTGTTTAGTCATGAAAGTGCCAAATACCAGATAATCCAACCAATAATAAGGACATCTCCACCAGTGGCTTCTTAATGACATTTGGTTTCAAGTATGGTAGTGTTTTATCCAATGAAAGCCACTATTCTATGAATCCATGATAGCAATACTTGTTGATTTAGTGTACCAACTTCTTGTCTCACTTTAAGGGTACTTGAGATCAATCTTTTGAGTTCCAATGAGAAGAAGAACAGTTCAACAGGGTTGCCCGTGCAATAAATAGATAGACTTTTCAGTCCATCGGTGTGATTGCTCTCGCACCAAAATATCAACTAATAACCTATGCAAAATGAAAACCTTGGTAGAAAACCCGTCAATAAAAAAGATGGCTTGCCAGCCAATTCCAACACACGCTTCAAGGGTACTTTATAGCGCAGAAAGCAATTCAATTTACTACGCAAAAACATGTCGTCACTCCAAAGGGAACGGCCAGTGTCACAATAATAGATACAATCAAGGTTTAAACAACAATTATATTTCTGTAGGAGTCCTCCCGGTTCCTAAACTCAACCAAGGCAAAGCCATCTCAGACCCTCATCAATTTCTTTGGCCTGAGAACGCCAACGTGCTTTTCCGTTCCCACACGATACCTCCCCCACACATCCTCCCTCACGTTTATCGACAACTGCTCCAAGACGTCGTGCTCATACAACTGCATGCGATCAATGAACCTCTCGGGCGAGTCCCAGTACTGGTAACACCGATCCATATCCATCTCGACAAACTCCTCGTCGAGGTCGTAGTACACCCGGGACGGATCTCCCCTGAGCCGCTTGCGTATGTGGCAGTCCCTGTCGGCTCCGTAATCACGCCAGTCTACCAGCCAGACGAATAGGTCGCACCCTTTGTAGGCGGCCTCGCGCAGGATATTGGCGACGAATCCACGCGGTTTTGGCTCGAAGATCATGTCGCAAAAGTCCCGGGGCCACTCATCGAGCCAGCCTGGGTCAAACTCCAAAATGAAGCTGATAGTCGAGCTGCGGCCGAGAGTCAGGAACCCAAAGGGCACTTGCTTCATCATTTCGCGCGTGCAGAGCCCGAACCAGTCGCCGCATTCAGAAGCAGGGACGGCCTTGAAATCCAGTTTAAATACGTCATGAAGCGGACGCACCATGACCCGCCAGTCTTCTCTGTGGCTTCCTCCTCCTGCCCATGAAGCTGGGAAGAAGAGTGGAGCCCCATGCTGCTTTGCGCCGCGTGTTTTGCGTTGCCAGGTCTCGTACCAATAATCCCGTAGATTTCTGGGCGCCAGGAATTTATATTTGACTTGGACATGATGACCTCGCGAGACTCGGGGCATGCCGTCCAGAGGCCAGCATCCCATAGGTAGGCAGAACGATTTCCTTGGCCTTCATCAAGAGAAGCAACGTAGGACTCGATGTACTCCCCGTTGGAGGCATCGTAACGCGCATATTCTCCGTATCGTGGGTTCTGGGTGGCGACAACGGAGAAGCTTTGTATGCCGGCGTAATTGTTGCTCGCCGGGCGAATAGCAAGCTCCCAAATCATGAGCCTCAGTTCGCATGGGAGGCGAGGGAAGAGGTGGAATGTTGTGCAATCCATTTTTATTGTTTGAGAATCGGTTGCTTTAGACAATAGTGTACAATAGAAGGGCATATTTATTGTGCTATAATGGGATGTTTACCCTTTTTATCACTGGAAGGCTACGGTTTCGGAGATGTCGTGGTTATCCATCCATGTCTGGCTGAATCTTTATATCTGCCACCTCTTTGGCTTTGCTCCGAGAAAATCCACAACAAGGGCCAAAACGTTAGCAAATATCCACAAAAAGAAACCCGACTGTCCATGGTACATCAGGATGGCATATGATAAAGTCGTTTACCATGCAGCTTTAGAGCTGGTTCGCATGGACTAACTGAGCACTGCTATTGATGTAGGTTTTTCCGTCGTCGTAGGTGCTGAGCACACTTGCGGCTGTAATATTGTCCATGAGGTACTCAAAAAGAAGTATCTATCTCTGCAAATATATCGAGTTGTGTTTAATATATTCTCTGTTAATGAGGGCGGCTTCTCTCTTGAGAAGGACTCAGCTATCAGCTGACCCAAGTGCAACAACACTATGAATAGGAACAATGAGACTCACGCCCAGCCTTTTTTTCTAACTATGGATGAACCGTCTCTCGAAATGGTTCTCAAAGCTTAGTACCGGCCTGAGTCAATAGCTTGCTGTAGTCTGTTTGTGCCTGTGAATACCGACAGTTAAGCTTTTCATGAGGCCATAAAGGTCTACCTTGAGTTCAAAGAATACGGATTATTAGAGATTGAAGTGAGAAGAAATAAAATTTGGGAGAGTTTTCATCAGATATGACTCTACGCCTTTGTAGCCGTAACACAATAATAAAAAAGCTGAGAGGCTGTAAAGCTAGAAGAACTTCCTTATTCAAAAGCATTACAAAAGCCCAGTGGCAAATAAAAGTAACTTTCTAAATCAATAGCCACATGCGAATACCCCTAGTAGTAGGCCTAGGCCTTGGCCCTGGAAGGCAGGCTGAAGAGGTCCACTGGGATCAAGAACCATACACTGACAAGGGGGGGTGGTTCTTAGGGAAGATCCTTGGGTCCAAATAGACGGTTCCTCGCAGCTGCGGCTGCTAGCACGGTTGGAAGGGTGCACGATGGCAACAGTTTGGCCTCATGCCCGTGAGGGGCTCTGGAGGTAACCCAGGTCACTATACCCTTACAATGTCATCTCTGGGAATTCCTATGTGTTCAAAGAAATTCGGCATGTTCTCTATGTCCATAGAGCACGTGCTTTGCTACCAATACAACGTGGTATGTATTTAGTACTCCCGACATGAAACCAACCCACCATAACCTCTCTTTAGCTGCATCCTGATTCTCAATTCAAGCCATAGCCATATTCGCAAGATACTGTCATAAATATTCTCGTATATTGCATATTCTTCTACTATATCCTGGTGGTAAACCTCCCAGTATCGTCTTATTTCAACTTCCAATGTCGCAAAAATGCACGCTGACCATTTGCAGTACTTGAGTTCGCACACATCAATTTTCCTAGAACCAACCATGTATCTATTAAACGACCATCAACGCTTCTTTATTTCTTCTGGAGCTGCTCATTGGTCTCCCCGCGAGAGCTCTTAGAAGTACTCTGCTGTGGGCTACTCTGAAGCACTGGAGCACTTAGCTCAAGAAAACGTTGGCCATCCATCCTTGCGGGTTCCGCCACCTGTTCCCGAGAGGCCGGGGATGAGTTACTCTTCAGTATCGGAGCACTCAACTGAAGAAAAAACTGTTCGCTCATCTTTGCAGACTCTTATATCTGTCTCTAAAATAACGAAAGTAAACTTAATGGCCTTAAAGGTTGCTGCCTCGCCTTGTTGCAACGAAAATGTTGAGGGCAAGTGAGGATTCCCCATGTTTAAATAGTAGGCACAAATTTTCAGTCATCCCTTTTTCTTGTCATCTTAATCATTTTCAGGTTTCCTTTTTATTGAACATCGTCTCCTTCATGAAAGGAACAGCCCAACAGGGTTATCAAAGGAACAGACCGAAGACCGCAACAATTTTCAAATGCCGTGGCGGAATATCGCTCGTATCAAACAAAGACATAGCATCAGAATCTATCAGCAGCTCGCGGGTTATGAACAAAGCATGGTAGTCAATACACAATAACGTGCTCAAAGGAAGTGGTCTATATCTGTCAAATTCATTGAAACGCCCACCTCCAGTTTACCCCCTTCTACCGCCTTTCTCTATCTGCTTCTTAGTGACTGAATCTCTGTCGTAATTCAAGATACCTCCAATGCGTCATTTTCTTTCACTTGACCTCTATCATCCTCGATCTTCAGTTTTCGTAGCCGAGATACGTTGTCCTCAAGCTCCTCTTCACTCCGCTTGCGCTTTGCCTGCTTCTTCAGATCCTCAATTATTCCACCTTGATCTTCATCTTCCTCTTCTTCTTGATTTTCCTCTTCTTCTTGATCTTCCTCTTCACCTTGATCTTCAGCCTCCATATTTGCATCGCCATAGCCATCTTCTTCACTCTCAGAAGGACTATCGGTGTCTGACTCGCTGGGCTGTACATAGTCGCTGTCCTCTGTATCACCATCCCCCTCATACCGGAAATAATCCTCATAAGTCCCATAATCTAGACCATCTATTTTCTCCTCTTCTTCAAATTCATCCTCCATCGAATCGTCATCTTCAACCGAGGAATCATAATCTGTGTGGAGGGGGGCCAGGGAGCGTTTCTCACCGTTCGCCCAGGTTCTTTTCTCTGGTTCATCGAAAGAAACGCTCCCTGTCGCAGATCGAGCTATGTCGCCAACAAGGCAGTGTGGAAGTCCGTGGAGCCTGTCTCTCTTCGGCCTGTAGCAATTGTAAACGTATGCAGGAGTGCCTAGACGATGCCAGTGTGATGGTGTCAGCTCGAAAAGCACAATCGCACGCTACATGACTATTTCATCGTTTGGCCCATCAGGCAACTCTTTTGCAAACTTCCGACGATCTCCATATGTTGTTAAGCACCCAGTGCAAAGGTACCAGGATAGCCATTTACAGTATTTCGCTTCGTTCTCAGAATTAAATTCGAGGGAGCAGATTCGGCAATCCTCAGGTCTTTCCGGAGACATAGTCCTGGAGGTGTGCAATGAGTGACCTAGTAGTGCAAGAGATCAGAATCGAAAAGATCTTCATGGAAGCATGAAAAAATATCTTGCGAAGTTTTTTCCCGGGCTTCTTTTCCGTTTTAAAGGCGAAAAAACAAATATTCAGTGGTTACTTATGAATATTCAAGAACACGTTCGATCAATAAATAATTGGGATCGCCTTCGTATATACCGTCTTGTTCACTTGTTTTCTTTCCTTTGTTGTTCAAAATCAGTGCGTCCAAGTCATAAGCCCTGAACACAGAGGAATGGGCCTTGGGCACACATTCATTGAGTCAAGCACTTGTTGTTCTTGAAGGCTGTCTTTGTTTACTAAAATAAATCTTCTGTTTTAGTACTCTTAATCAGTGTTCATTATTTTTGTCCGTCCTTGTTTTATGACAATTGTTTTGTCTTCCCATGACCTCGCAACGGGAGACTGCTCAGATTTTGTGCCTGTTTGCATACCTGGAAATTCCAGTCGTGATATTCCGAAATATGCTTATAATTGCAATGTGATCTAGTCGTGACATGTTCTAAAATCATTTATAACAGACAGGGGCTCTGTGTAGTTTTATTTCAATCGGTTACAAGCACATTTTGTTTGAAAAAATCCAGGACTTAGTCACCGTGGACCATATCTGAAATACTCAAACTTTAGTACTCATATTATTCAAGTACAAGTAGCTATCTGGTCGAATTTTACTAGCCTCAATCAATGGATATCCTTTTTCTCCTATGATTTAGTAGCATGCCATCACGAAGAGTAATAGTGCTATTTGTCACCTCACCGTCTTCGCAGCCCGTTCTTCGCAATCACCTCAGGATGATATAGAACGCATGATTCCAAATGGCAGCACTTGTATTCCTCTCCCTTGCTGCCCCTCCACCATCCACGCCCCGATACATTTGGTTGCATTATGAAGCCTCTCAACCTGCTTTAGGAACCTTTCGGCGCAGCCCCGCAGGCAACACATGTGAAACGTCCCGTGTTATTACCGCCACAAACCGGACAAGATCCAGACATTTTCAGGGTAGTATAAGACTAGAGACTTTAGGAAATGCATCCGAGCATGGAATATACACTTATCCTTGATAGTCGGGAATGCGATAAACGTTTTGATCTAGTTAGGCTGAGGGAATTTCCTGCATGAAAATATCAAGGTGCAGGCTAAGTCGATTCTCCCTTTGCCGTTTAAGTACTACCACTAATGAGATATCATAAATTACAGTAGGAGGCTATTTGCATCAATTGAACGAAATCTTCCCATCGGTACCAATAATTTTTCTCTCCACTTTAGGACCCAGGGGAGCAGATGGAAGCCTCTCCATTGATCTCAAGAAATTAGTAGCCTCCGGCTTTGACGGAGATGACCTATCTCGAGCCATAATTGGGGGCGGAAGCAAACTCGGCATCATCGATGATGTGCTGTCCAAGAAGAAGAGAGTATTCCCGCATGGCATGTGTCCCAGTGTTGGTGTTGGAGAACACGCTACAATTGTGAGTTGCGCATGCCCCCGCAGAACCTCTATATTAAGTGCATGCAATAACTAACAATGCAGGGTGGTCTCGGTCCGCTATCGCGCCAGTACGGCGCTACTCTTGACAACATTTTAGAGGCTCGAGTTGTCATTGTGAATGGAAGCATTGTCAAAGCAAGCGAGAAGGAGAACTCAGACCTCTTCTTTGTAAGCACGCATGTACCCTTGCCATTACCACCACGTTCTAACAGTCCTTCGCTTCGCCTATCGGACCATTAGAGAAGCAGAAGCCGGTTTCGGCATCGTCACAGAATTCATCATGCGAACGCACCCAACGCCGGCGGAGACTCTCTACTTTGCCAGCGAAATCCCATCCAACCATATCAACGACATCGTCCTCTAGCTCCAGGAGTATCAGAAACTCATTGCCACCAAGGCCTCGATCACTGCTTTGCTTCCGAGTTGACTCTGCGCAAGCATCACTCCAAGGGCACAGTGACATGGTACGGAGGCCAGAAAGAGTGGGACGCAACAGGGATCGAAAAGAAGATCACTGGCCTGAAGGAGGTTACGTCGGGTTTTCGGGAAACGCTTGACGAGCAATGGGAGGATGCAAAGCTCGTCCTCTCTGATCTTTCGACCAAGTTTTACACCCGCAGCCTTGGGCTCACGGTTGAGGATGCGCTCTCAGTAGTTGACACAAGTCGTCTGCTGAAGACGATCTACAAGGGAAACAAGGCGACTGCCTCGGATTGGTTCATTATTTTCGACGCCACCGGTGGCAAGGCCACCGAGCCTTCCATGAATTCGACGGCATATGCTCACCGTGACAAGGTCATATTCTACCAGTCATATGCCCTAAACAAGGTCGAACCTTTGAGCGACGACGACACGAATTTCCTCAACTCGATTCACAACATTATCCGAGAAAGCATACCGAAAGGACCACACACCACGTACCCAGGATATGTCGATCCCAAACTGAAGGATGCTCAGAAGATCTACTGGGGTCCCAACCTGCCCCAGCTGCAAAAGATTAAAGCAATCTGGGATCCTACGGGTGTCTTTCATAACCCCCAGAGCGTCCGGTCCCACTAGAGCGTCAGTGGCTGGTTGATGCTAGGGTTGGCCAATGGGTTCAGTGATGGTCTGTGGCGTTGTGATTAGCATGGGAGATAACGCATTAATGTACCAGGTAGTCACAAAGAAGCACACCGTCAAACCGGATTCGATCCAGCGGTTGACAAGGATGGCCTTGCAAAGCTTATGCAAAACCCAGACACGCTTGGTGGGAAGGGAGGACATGGCAAGAAAACAATGCACAAAACGAAGAACGGAGTAAATCATACGCCCACAAATAGATTGACCGAACATAAATTATTATTTTTGTTATTGTATCCAGTTGTTTATTAATTAAGATTGTCTGCTGGAGACTCGGGCCGTGCTGAAATGTCACTGTGATTAAAATCCGACTTTGTCCGTGGCCAACTTCATACGGCACCGCCACATCATCGACGTCATGAGGTCATACAAGCCCCCAAGGACTCCGCGTCCTTCATGCCAAGAAACAAGAATGTGACGGCTGCAAAGCTTGATGTGCCAGACCATGTCCTATAAAGCGAGATCATCGGCCGCTTGTCACTACCTTAATTTTTTCCTTAAAAACCTTTCTTCAACTACACTTGGCACTCTTCCCACAGCACACCTTGCTTACGCTGCGTAAGTTGCACCCCAGCCACGCAACCACGGTGGTAGCGCTGACCAGCTCTCTAGCCACCAAGATTCTCTCAACTCCCCCGCCTAACCCCACTTCACCCACTCCTCAACGCGTCCCGCGCGACCTCAATCCACTCAAATCATCATGGGTCTCTTTTGGGGAAAGAACATTGGCGGAAGGCACTTTGGCACAAGTGTCCATGTCGATAAGCACGGTGTCCGTCGTGGTCCCTGGCGGTTTTCTTTCGGCAAGTTCAGCTGCTTCCGACACTAGCATGCCTCGATGATGGGATATGATGAAGCTCCCTTTGGGCGGCCCACGGTCTGATACCAGTCCGCCTTCGGAAGACTCGGTTTAGATGATTCAGGTTTATGATAATGCATTGATGAAGAATTTTTGGGTGCGATTGGTTTTAATATTTTATGTAGCAACGTGAAGAAGAGCTTGGAGCAGGGGCTTGGAAGAGAGCGCGGATTGGAGGGGTAATGATGGAATAAAGCCAGTCTCGATGAACGAAATATGCATCGTCTTGGTAGACATCAAGATGCTTCGACCTCACTCCATTTTCTTTGCCATCCTATCGTGTCCTGGTTTATCGAGATACATTCGATCACTTCGTGCCACACAATGCAAGCTAAAATTTGCCGTCCAGCCCACGCCACAGCCCCTCTCATGCTACATTTCCAGCGCTACTCATGACGTGCAGTGCACTTGTTGGGCCACCAGTCAGGCAGAAGTGAACGATATTGCGCCTTGTATAGAGGCACTACCATCCCAGCGGACAGTCTGTTGCCGAACGCGCATCAACCGCCATCAATCCGATTATTTACCCGCTACAACACCCAAACCAACATGCCGTTAGGCTTTAGCTTTGAAGGGGAGCCAGAGGTGAGAGCAGCTCGAGCCGAGATATACAACAACACCTCCGATCCTGGGTGGATGCTATTGAGCTTCTCCGAGCCCAAGGTCCTTCGCCTCGCCGCCGAGGGCAGCGGCGATGCTGAAGAGCTCGCTGAGCATTTCAAAGACGACGAGGTTCAGTATGCATTTATTCGCATCATAGAGGAAGGGAAAAACGCAGGCCGGCGGGATCATTTTGTGACCTGGATTGGCCACAAAGTCGACCTACGCGACCAAGACGAGAAAACGCGCATCTCGAGTCGCGTGAGTACCTTCTTCGGCCCCCACTTTGGCGACATCAAGGTCACCAACAGAGCTCGGTTTACCGATAAAAAGTATGGAGTTGCATTCCACCTATATCTATGGCGATCGCTAATAGCACAGCAGCATCCTCGAGATGGACACTGCGAGTGGCAGTCGCGTAATTGAGTAGGGGAGTTGCTACCTAGAGAATAAATTCTTGCCTTGGTAGAAACTGTGATATTTTATTTTATTTTCGCTATTTTAGATGGTAAATATTGGTTTGTGGGTTTGTGGATCCTTGCACTGTTCAGCTCTTGAAGTCAAAGTAGTCATTGAAAGATGCTATCATGAAGCCGTAGAACATATCAACTCCACCCGACTGGTCGACATACAACTTGAGCATATCAAAACAAAACACACAACAAACTCAATTACTGCAGAAAGAATAAAATAAACAGTAACAAATTAGAAACAAGCATCAAATTCTCCATTAAACAAGCCTGGAGGTCGCTTTTGGACAAATGGTTTCCCATCACCAACAGTCTAGGGTAAGTGCATAATGCGAGGTCTATGCACATACCCGATCGCAATCCACTTTACGCGGTCGTCGAGTTCAGCAATGCTGGCGGTGGATGAGCGTGAACGCCAGCAGCATCCCAAAGGGAAATGACTGCAAAGATGCCCAATTCGTATCGCGCCTATAGTTTCTGATACCTCGCCGGCGCTACTGTCTAGGATGAAACCATGGCACTTCTCAACTTTACCCTGAGCGAGGAAGGCGTCTCCGCCTTTCGTGACGCGCTCATCTGCCTGAACAAGTTCAGCGACGACGTCTCGCTCGAGGCTCGCAAGGATTCAGTAAGCAACGTACCATATTCCACCCCCCGGGCACAAAGCTAACAGACCTGCAGTTTACTCTAACCACTCTGAACACTTCCAAGTCCGCCTATGCTAGCTTTAAGTTTGCCACAAACAAGTTCTTCTCACGCTACCAGTTCCAAGGCAGCGGGCAGTACCGTGATCGCTTCTACTGCACCCTCTACATCCGTGTACGTCAGGGAACCGAGCAAGAACTTTTGAATAATTCATTAACACCTTCACAGGCCCTCATCTCTCTATTCCGAAGCCGGACCTCTCAGGATAGCCAGAGAGACGCAGAGAAGCAGACGCTGATTGATCGATGCGATGCTGCCATTGAAGACGGCGAGGGCGTCCAGAGTCGATTCATTGTCAGAATCATCTTCCGCAATGGCCTCACATCCACGCACCGGCTTCCCTATGAGGTGTCTGTTCCAGTACACGCCAAGTTCAACAGGCAAGAGGCCCCGCACCATTGGACCATCTCATCCAGGACACTACGGCAGCTGATGGATCACTTCGGCCCTGGTATCGATCTTTTAGATATAAACACAGACGGCGACCATGTCAATTTCACTTGTTTCAGCGAAAAAACCGTCAGCGAAGACAGTATGTTCTCTTTCGACTTGACCTAGCCAAAACACTAACACCTCAACGTAGTGGTTCTAAAGAAACCCCTTCAGACATCCATCGCTGTAGAAGCAGATGAATTCGATGACATTGACGTCGAGGATAAGCTCCACATTGTGATTTCTGTCAAGGATTTTCGAGCCATCATCCAGCACGCGGGCATCACAGGCAACGATGTCTCGGCCAGATACTCAATTCCTGCGCGTCCCATCCAGATTTCCTACACAGGTGATGCTATGTCGTGCGAGTTCTTGATCATGACTGTCGGCGAGAGAGGCAGTAACCCCGGACAAAAGACGAAGAAGGGTCGCAAGAATGCCGCACAAAACACTGGTCCTCGGCTCGAAGCCACGTCGCGTAGAACAAGCGTGGCTCCGTCCGATACACCGCAGCAACAACATCCAACCCCTCTCCCATCCAGACCACAGCCGAACCCGACGCCACAGTTGAGTGCTGCTAGGGCCAGCGCATCGCGCATAGGAGCGTTTGATCTGCGTCCGTCGCAAAGACCACCTCCACCCCCAACTATGAGATCAGAGAGCTTATTCGTCGAGGACGAGGGTTGGGAGCCAGTTAGAGACGAGGACGAGGATGCAGAGGAGGACGCGAGACTGGAGTGGGATCATAGCGTGGACCCGGTACGTTGGGCAGGCTTCTCTTTGGTGTTTTCTGAGACACTAACTCGCACAGAACCCAACCGCCATGAACATGAGCCGAGACGCAGAAGATCGACAGACGGCGGAGCCAGAGCAGAGCCGTCCAGAGCCCACGGGAGACCCGTCCCAATTCTTGGAGCCCACACAGAAGCTGTCGGATGTCATGAACCTAGGTCTGTTCCCGGACTAAGGAATCTGTGGCCATCCATTTTTGTTTGCTACAGGCTTTTTTTTTTTACTTTGATTCTTTTTTTTTTTGCTAGAACTTGGACGGGACCAAGTCACTCTTCAGATGTAATAAACACCCAGCTGGTGGCGCAACCAGCACCGATTGCGCCTATCTTAGATCCCGGAGGAATGAATTTTGACGACGCAATGACGTTCCATCTGCCCTTGACGTCGTTGTTCTCAACCTGTGGTCCACAGTTTCCGTGCTCGCCCCAGCCCCATGAAAGAACATCCCCATCGGCAGAAAGCGAGACAACGTGCTCGCTCCCAATGGCGATTTTGGTGAGCTTGGGGAGATTGGGTGGCGGGAGCTGTCCGTGGTCGTCTCGGCCCCAGCCTTGTAGACTGCCCTCCTCCGTCAAGATGTAGACATTGCCCCAGCTGGCACCGACGTCCTTCCACTTGGGAGCAGGCTTGGGTGCGCCGGATTGAATGTTCCACTTGTCGGAACCGAGCACCTGAATGTTTCCACTCGCCGCTTCGCCGAACAAGCATGTAAACGTCCGGCCGCAGACCGCCCTCGACACCTTAAAGTCCACGCCCTCAATCTTCCGCGGCGCATGGACAACCTGGCCGGGGTTTCCCACCTGGCCCTTCGTCCCGTTGCCCCAGCCGTAGGCGTCGCCGTTGCTCAGAACCGCGACTACATGGCTCATGCATGCGGCGAGATCCACCACCTCGGTGCCCGGCGGGGGAAAGTCTTTAATCTCGCTTGCGCTCGGTGTACGAACAATCAGCTCGCCCAAGCCCAGCTCTCCCTTGCCACCCAGCCCGAAGCTGTACACCTTGGTCCTCTTCCCGCCGGCGTCCCTTGCGACAATGACCGATGCCTCCCACGTCGCGGCGACCAGGTCAACCGCTCCTACCGGCGGACCGGCGCCCTCGTCCTTGGTGAGCTTGATCTCGCTAAACACCGGCGCGCTGGGACCCGACGGCAGGCCGCAAGCCCCGGACGTGGAATCGCCGCTCCAGAACAGCTGGCCGGACTCGGTTAGCAGCAGTGTGTGGTTGCCGCCGGCCGTGATTTTCGCAACGGGCGAGCTTGGTGGACCCGGCTCAAAGAGCACTTGCTTGGGGACCGAGACGTCCTCCTTGTGACCGATTCCAAGCTGTCCGGAGCCGTTGGAGCCAAGCGCGAAAATGGCCTCCATTATTTTTTAAAACGCGACTGAGATACGGACCTAAAGAAAAACAAAAACGAAGGACGTCGGTAGAGAAAGAATGGGAAGTTTTTTCCCCTGGTGATAGTGTCTTGACAGCCGCTGAGACTTGTGCTTGGTAGCTGCATACCCGCATCGTTGTATCGCAGAGCCGCGCAGGTGGGGCGCTTACATAAGGAAGAGCCATCTCCCCCACTATGTAAAGAGCTTCTCGCAGCTTTTTTTTTCTCCCTCCAGTCTTCAACCTTCACATCTTCGACGAACAAAAACTTTTTTTTGCTCGTCTCGGTCTTCGCAGACTCGCCTCGTGGGTGTTTCTGGTGCTCCAGGATGTGATAGATTGCTTTCTGTTTGCCAATTCCTATCAAGCAGCCATGGTTTCGTCTCCGATCACCGTCCCAGTCGGGATGGAAAAGTTTGTCATTGGGCTCATTGGTATGGGCGACATGGGCAGGATGTACGCCGAGAGGCTGTCCGCCGCTGGCTGGAGGTAAGTTTGCTGCCTCCAGCCCCCTCTGGCGCGTTCTTTTGGTAAGTCAACACTTCTTTTTTTCCCTAGTCGCGTCGCGACTTGTCTTTACCCTCATGATCATGATGACTTGAGCGCATTTGGCTCGAGCATTGTTCAGGGGACTCTGGCGCCCGTTCCGGTCGTCAGAACCTCCTCTGGGCTCTCAATGATGTAACATCTCAGCTACCTTTTTAAACCTTTGTCTGAAATCATCCTCTATCACATCTTTTCTTCGCAACGCTTTATGATGGCATCGAAGCTAACAATGCAAAGATTTTAGGAACAACTCCCATCCGCCATCTGTGATGCTCTGCGATACCGTGCCGAGTGGCTAACGGCGTATATAGAATTCTGGCCTGCGACAGGGAAGAGAACCAGGAACGTCTGGAGAAGGAATACGCTGGAAATGTACGGTTCTGCCACCTTTCTCATGTACCTGCTTCGTATGGCCAGTGCTGAAGCTTTCGAATAGAAAAATATAGAAATCTGCCGCAATGGCCACTACGTATCCCGCGCAAGCGACTACATCATCTATAGCGTCGAAGCCGCCATCATTGACCGTGTGATTGCCCAGTATGGACCATGTATGCTGCCCTGTAAACCCAATTTGCCATTGTATCCGCAAGCCATCTAACGAGAAAACTTTTTCGCTGTCCCCAGCCACCAAGCTCGGCGCCATCGTCGGAGGCCAGACGTCGTGCAAGTCGCCCGAGATCAAGGCGTTCGAAGCCCACCTCCCCGCCGACGTCCACATCGTGTCGTGCCACTCGCTGCACGGCCCTAACGTCGATCCCCAGGGCCAGCCGCTGGTGCTCATCCAGCACCGTGCCCCTGATGAGGCGCTGCACAAGGTCGAGGCGGTGCTATCCTGTCTGCGATCTAAGTTTGTGCACCTCACAGCCCTCGAGCATGACCGCATCACGGCCGACACCCAGGCTGTCACGCACGCCGCCTTCCTGTCTATGGGCAAGGCCTGGCACGCCAACAAGCAGTTCCCCTGGGAGCTGAGCCGCTACGTCGGTGGAATTGAGAATGTCAAGGTCAACCTGATGCTGCGCATCTACAGCCAGAAGTGGCACGTCTATGCGGGGCTGGCCATCCTCAACCCAGAGGCCAGCACCCAGATCAGCCAGTACGCCCGCAGCGTCACCGAGCTCTACACGCTCATGCTTGAGGGCAACCTCGAAGAGCTGCGTGCTCGTCTCTATCGCGCCCGCGACAAGGTCTTTGGCCCCTCCATCACCTGGGACACACGCCCGCTCCTTGAGCCCTCGGTGCTGTCGGGCTTCTCCCTCGGCACACCTACCGACGAGCCCCGTCCCAACAACCACCTTTCACTGCTTGCCATGGTCGACTGCTGGGCCGCCCTTGGCATCGTGCCCTACGACCACATGCTGTGCAGTACTCCGCTCTTCCGTCTGCGCCTGGGTGTCACCGAGTACCTGTTCCGCAATGAGGAGGTCCTCGACGCCGCAATCCAGACGGCCGTTGACGACAAGACTTACCGCAGCGATGACCTCGAGTTCACTTTTGCCGCTCGCGGTTGGGCCGAGTGCGTAAGCTTGGGCCATTTTGAGACTTGGGAGAAGCGCTTTGTGAGCACACAAGAGTTCTTCGAGCCCCGTTTTGAAGAGGCCAAGGTTGTTGGCAACCAAATGATGAAGAAGGTGTTGGAGAGCTTGAAGAATTAGTCGAACACTTTTTGGTACACGTTTTAAGACTTAAATATATTTAAAGACGGGGAAAAGTAACCATAGACAGCGAATCTTTCTGTAGACCTCTGCAAATGCGTTTTCTTGGCAATGTCCTGCGCTATCTTTGTTGTGACGCTTCTGCTCAAGGCCCACTGATCTTGACGAGATAGTCCGTTCCTTCCTCTTGCTCTGGAGTGGAGACGGAGGCAACATGATCCATAATCACACAATCAACCTTGTATTCGCTGGTGGGCTGCGAAGTTCGTGTAGCTTCTTCTGGAGGCGTAAGCTGTTCTTGGTCCGCTTGCTGCGGAGAGTCCTGTCTGTATGCCCTCAAATTTTCGCACCGAGGGGAGCGGCTCAATTGCCCAGGAATGGAGGGCATCAATGATAGATACTCCTCAGGTTCGAACTCGTGGCTTCCGTGGTCATCATGCCACAGTCCACAGCTCTGGGCTATTTGGTCATCCAGTAGATCTAGCATACTCAAGCTTGACGTCAAGGTGGTTGTTGTGAAGCTGGTGTCAGATCGAGGCTACTCGCTCTGTTAGTACACGATACAACCCCAGCTTAGAGGCCAGCAACACCTACTGGAGGAGGAGGACGAAGGCCGAGATTTTTGACAATGGATGCGTCTACAACAGGTCTTTTGCCCAAAGCCTGGAACCCAAAACCCGTGGCTGCAGTTGGTGGTAATTCTCCTACTGCGACGGCGTTCAGGCTTAGGAACGCTCGCTCTGCGCACGAAGGCCGGCAAAACGGGCAGATTTGGACCTGGCATTCATCGTCGTTGATACAAAACCATCGATTGCCGTAGTTGTAGCCCTGGCTCATGTGATCCGTGGCACTTGTTTGGTGAAAGGGACCTGGGAAAAGAGATGTATTCTTTCGGATCTGCTCCTTTTCGATTTCGATTTGTAGCTTGAAGCGCGAGTCAGTATGGTTGGTCTGGGTTTTGGGACCGTTTCATTTACATTTTCCCTTTGTCGCAGGATGGTGGCCACTTGGTCAGGCCTGTACGTCGCCAGCTGCTTACGGGTGATCTCGTCAAAGAGGCTGAGCCTATCCTGCCGTGCAGCAGGACTACCCTTCCGTACTCGGAGCTGCTCTGACAGGCGACGGCCTAGGTTGTCGAAAGCGGTCTTCGTTGGGTTAGGTAGCTGCACAATGTTTTGAACGTAGAATACGTACGGAGAAGCCTCTCGAAGCAGCCTGCTCGATCAATTCCTCCCGGTCTTGAGTACAGCGATACACCCACCCGAATGGGCCTGGACGGTGGCATGTCTCATAGACAAAGTCAACGCCGTAGAGTCGGGTCATGGTTACGTGCGAGCACTGCGGTTGGAAGCCTCGGCGACCCTGGGACGTGTTTACTTGCCGGTACGCCATGTTGACGACTTACAAGGTTGAGGATCGAGGACAGGATAGTTGGAACTGGCCAACAATGGAGGAAGAAGTCAATCCCTGAAGAATTGAGCTTTGAGGTTGCCTGTGGTTGCGACACGGGCGAGAGGTGGTATAAATGCTGCTGTTGCGAGACTATTCTGTGAATCAATATTCCTAGCGAGCGACACGGCCCGTATGATGGGCGAAAAGAATGGCGACGGGGATGTAGACTTCAGAGGAGCTGATGGATTGTGAAGATGATGGATGAGTTATCTTGAGCATATAAGGAGCGATATCGGGGGAGGGAGGTGCGAGGCGGCTGGCAAACAATGTAGTGCCTGCCACAGCAAATAGCAAACATCAGAGCCAGCGGGATAGTCTCAGCAAACAAGACACAAGGCATTGAATTATGAACATGCGGTATGAGTTATTGCTTTGGAATTAACATCGTATTTAGAATACAAACTCTTCGACGGGTTTAGAAATCAGGTCAAGTCTTGCAAGACAAGCATCGCTGCTGGTGTATATAATGCTTTACCTATACAAAGTCAAGGTATAAGAGGTAGCAAGTGGAGCCAAAAAGTCTCTTCTCCGAGACCGAGGTCACACCCGAGCTACGAGACTCAGAAAAAAAAGACCAAGGTGGAACCAGGTGGAAGGACACACAGTCTGGGTAAAAATAGATATTGGAATGGATATGGGCTGCACATCATTCAGGACTCTATCGGCGTCACTCAAGCAAGGCGAAGACGACAACGTCAAGAGATGAACAATGTGGGGTACCCCAATCCATGTTGGGGTGCTTCTCTTTTTCATCTAATTTTTTGTTGATGCAACGTCCCGTAAACACCAGGCCTTCATCGAAAACCGTCCCTTAGCGCCCTCGCCAAGCTTCAGAGAGGACTGCGCGTTTTGTAACATGATGAAAAATTTCTTGATTTTGGCATGTTCCTTTTCTTCAAGCCAGTCATGTGTCGTTCAACGGCGCGTTATATTCTCTAGCACGAATGTACATGCCAGAACCGCAGGCAACGCAATCCCCTTTCCGATGCAAACCGTAAAGCAGCCCAAAAACCGACCCAAAACCTTTTACACCTCAGTGGTAACCTTCGCCTTGGGGTTGGTGACCTTGACGCCAAGCTGCTTGGCGCGGCCAATGATGTCAATGCGCTTCCGCGACGAGACGTTGTGGGCGATCCTGTTGGTTCATTGTTAGCCAATTCGTTCTCCGTAGAAAGGGTTGAGGGGGTATTGTTGCTCTCGGCACTGTCGTGGACGGTGTCGAACTGGGGCGGGGAGGTTTCAAACGTACTCGGCGGCGTAGGTGCGGTTGTGCATAAGGAGGAGTTCGACGTCCTTGACGTTGCTGACAAGGAAGGCCTTGTGGCCGGAGGGGGTCAGGAACTTGGTCTTCTTGTTGGAACCATAACCAATCTAGAGTGGCAATTCGTTAGCCAAAAATGTGTCCCACAATTTCAAACGGTGCGGTTTTGCTTGGGTCAATTCGACCGCACCAGGCAAAAATTCCACATACCTTGGGCATGGAGATGGCACCACGGAAGCGTCGTCGAACACGGCCATCGATACCCTTGGGCTTGCGCCAGCTGGGGTCCACGCACTTGAATCGGTCACTCTGGTGACGAGCGAAGCGCTTCGTGCCTGCACACACAATACCGGTCAACATTTGATATTCTCCCAGAGTCTCTCGAATTCTTCCTCCGGCCCCACCCCCAAGGCGTTCTCGCAGTCGAGTCTCATCGTCGCAATCTCATGATGTTTCGGACAGGCGGTGGGGAGGGCCGAGGATCTCAAGAGAGGTTGTCTCGCGCGGGCAAGCAAAGGTGTGTGTACGTACGCTTCTTCACGATGGGGACGTGCTTCTTAGCGGAAACCATCTGGATTGAGGGTCAGCAATTCTGTTTTCTCGTAATGCGTTGTAGTCGTAGTCGTCGTCGTTTTGTCTTCGAGGAGGAGGAGGGGCGGTGATTGCATACCTTGACTGCGGGTTAGTCGACGGGCTGAATGGCTGTGATAGTGTCCGGCTGTGAGGATCTGGCAAGGCGAAATTTTTGGCAATGTCAAATTCCGGCCCGCTAAGTCCCAGGGCTTAGGGTTCTCATCACGTGCGCACACACTTGGCCGGGTCGCGGCTTCCCTGGCTCGCTGAGGCAGGTGCCCACCAGCTCAAAGCAGACTAGCGCCTTCTGAGGGCACAAACCCTCCTTCTCGCAAAAAATCGACAGGCGAGCTAGACCATCACAACACGTCCCGCAGCTCGTACCTTCACAGCACCTCCGGCAACCAGACAATCAGCAATCATGTCGTCCCAGAGCGTGCAATGCTTCGGCAAGAAGAAGACGGCCACCGCCGTCGCCCACTGCAAGGTGCGTACGGAGAGAACCCCTGTCGCTCTCCCCGACTGCGACATCGAAACATGAGAACGAGAGGACGGTTTTTGGCTAACGGTGGTTTTTTGCTCGCACACAGTCCGGCCGTGGTCTCATTAAGGTCAACGGACGTCCTCTGCAGCTCGTCCAGCCCGAGATCTTGCGCTTCAAGGTACGATATTGAGCCCTTTTCCCCCACGAACTCCCCGCAAAGGACATATCCCACCATCGAATTCGAAAAAAAAAAAACGTATTGGGAACGATGGGGAAAAATTGAGGCGTTGCGGGGAGGGAGAAGCACATGAACGAAATGGATTGAGAATAAAATGCTGAGACGTCATCTTTCTTCAGGTCTACGAGCCCCTTCTGGTTGTCGGCCTCGACAAGTTCGCCAACGTCGACATCCGTGTCCGCGTCTCCGGTGGTGGTCACACCTCGCAGATCTACGCTGTCCGCCAGGCCATTGCCAAGTCCCTCATCGCCTACTACCAGAAGTTCGTCGACGAGCACTCCAAGAACCTCCTCAAGCAGGCTCTTGTCCAGTTCGACCGTACCCTCCTCGTCGCCGACAACCGTCGGTGCGAGCCCAAGAAGTTCGGTGGTCCCGGTGCCCGGGCCCGCTTCCAGAAGTCCTACCGATAAACGGTTCGGGAGGAGAAAAGGGGGCAGCGCGCGCCGCGCCCTTGCGGACACCGTTCGGGCGTGGCTGTTTGGGTGTTGTGGGCAGTGCGGAAAAGGGATCGGAGTCACATATTCCCTGGTCTGGGAATGGGTTTCCCATTGGCATTTGCATGGCCTTGCTTTTGACGGATTGTAAAGGATCTGGCAGGCAAATGAAATCTTTCAAGTTAACGACGCGGTTCATTCTGCAAAAAAAGACTGTGATGTGCTCAATGAAATGTCCAGAATTGCCCTTACCGCTGCAGCTTCCTGTCGAGTGCCATGTGATGCTGTGAAGTTTCTCATCCGGCCGGTGTGCAACTTGATGTCGTCTGTCTCGTGTCTGCTCTCGTTGGTCGCTGCCGGAGGGGTTGACCCCGTCACATGTTGTTGTGTATAGGCACAAAAAACCTTGATCAAAATACCACCCTGTCTCACCGCAAAGACCCTGGATGGGCATTCACGTATCAACGACGCAAGGCCATGGTCACAGCACAAGTCCAAGACATCCATATTATTAAACCAAGCCAATAAAAAGGCCATCATTACTATTCAGAACGCTGTCGTTATACTGGACTATCTATTCGTTATGGCATGTTCCCTCAATAGTACTCCCAACTCCTAATACTTTTGTAATATTCTCTGTCTACGTTCTCCTCTCCCATAGTACGCCATACTTTGCAAACTGCTGGGACTCGATCAATTTTTGCTTTTGAGCCAACCTCCGTTGCTCGTGATTCCAGCGTTACCACACGACTCGCGACTTCGATTTCTTGCAGCGTCGCCTTGACGCACTGCTTGCTCCCCCCATGCGTTGCCCCGAACACCATGATACCACAAGTTTCCTCAGAGCTCGGGGTTCCTAGGTAGCCCACGAGATCAAGTCCCGCTGTCGACCAGTTTCGTCCAAGTCGACTACTTGTGGTGCCCATTCGCCTCGCTCGTCTTCGTCCTCAAGATCCGTCACCTCAAGCTCGACCTGTTCTCCATCCTCCATCATTACATTACCGCGACGCAGGTAGTCTCCACGCAGGTCCCACTCGAGCTCCGAGGCCACTGTGGCTTCAAGGCCAGCAAAGGCGTTGCCGACAGCTAGCTGGTCAGGTGTTGCCTTGGCGCCCAGGCCAAGCAGGAGTTCATCGAGGCGGCGCTTGTATACAGTGAGGGAAAGACGCAGCTCTCGAGTTTGTGCATCGGAGTGATCGAGAACTGACCCATCCAGCCACAAGGTACTGTAAGAAAGTTGAGCAGTGAGCGATCGAATAAAGGCAGCGGCAAGAATCGGACGATGTGCCGGAAGATGATAGGCTCGGAGGAAGAGTTTGAGGATCATGTACCACCACTGCTGAATGCAGGAGTCATTGCCCAGATGCATGCCGACGACATATGCAAACTGAAGCTCGCCAATCAAGTCCTCGTCAGCCAAGTCACTTCCGGGCTTATCAATTGTCGAAGTAATGTAGCGAGTAGAGTCTGTGGCCTCGAGAGTTCGGTCTGCTCCTGTGTTGCCTGTTGAGTATGTTTTGGAGCGTTGATCAAAAGTAAAGTTGAGTTCTCGAGCTTTAAGCAGCGGATTAGCAATAGATCGATCGAGATCAATCTCCGCAGCCATGAGAATGGATCCATTGACGCGATCGCCGGTGTGCACAGTCCAGTTGTCCAAAGTCTGCCCCGTAACACGACTCAGGACGGCCTCGGAGATGCTGGCTGTCAGCTGCTGCCACATGTGGAGGTTCTTCTCTGAGGTTGTCTGAGATAAGTTCCCTTCAGCCGCATTGACGGCAGACGGGTCAGAGTAAGGTACAAGTTTGGCATGGAAAGTATCGAGGTTGTCTGCCTGGATGCGGGCCTCGGCATGGGCAGACTCGCTGAGGACCTCATTGAACTTGTCCCATTGCATGACATGAACCGTATCGGCGCCACCCGTCACGACCCAAAAGCCACAGCGAGACGAGAAGCCCCCCGGGTGAGCAACCCAGAAGAAGTGAGGACCTGGGGGGATATCCCTGACACCCCCAAAATGTTTGGCAGTAAATGATACAGAGTCATAGCCGACGGTGAAGAGTTCAGGGAGGTCGAGAATAAGCACCACATCACCGCCACCCATGTCATGTCTCAGGGGCTCGCGGAGAGGGCTTATGGGTGATCTGCGAGGGCTGACTGATGGCTGCTTTTTTGCGGCATCATGTGGTTCAGCCTCAAGTTCAGCTGAGGGCTCCAATGGAGGTGGGCCGTCGTCGTCGTCGTTGTCGTCATCCTCGCCCGCGGCTGGGTCAGCAGCATCATGCACGCGCAAAGTGCCGAAGGGATATGCGCCCAGGACGGACACAGAGTTGTGAGACTTGATAGAGCCGCCCCCGACAGACAGGTTTGAGTCTGACTTGGTGAGCTGAGGGATGCGTTGCGGCACGGGAACACTGTTGCCGTCCATGGCGCAGTCGAACCTTTGAGAGGGTTGTTGCAGAGATGAGTCGATGCTCAAGACAAGAGAGCTGAAGATGTTTGGTGTTTGGAGGCGTCTGCTAGAGACGGATGATCGACTCAGATCAAGGTTGATGTCTTAGTTCATGTTCTGATTGCGTGTAAAGTATGAGTATGGCTGAGATGCAGGTCTAGACAAAGTTGAGGTGGAAGTGGGGTTGTGCAAAAAAGAAAAAGAAAAAAAAATTCCTTAGGGAGCAGAGTATCGGCTTGGTTGGAAAGCAACAGCGGATAAGTTGGAGCAAGTGAGAATTGAAAAGGAAAGTATCGTAGGATGCAGAGACGTGCCGGGGCAAAGGATAAGTATGTGGTTGGATTGCGAGCGACTATCGGCCGACAGGTGAAGGGAGGGCGCGATGACGTTGAATCAGGTTTTTCCCACTCTAGTTGCTTATCAGCGCAGGGACGTCATTGTCGCACATGCCCGCCCGTGAAAGTGTCTGGGGAAGCGCGCACGTCAACAAAGACCCAAGACCAAGACCAAGACCACGATCAGGACTAAAGAAAAAAAAAAGTCTGAAACAATGATCGTCTCAAGACATTTCATCACAATAAACTACAGACGATTAAAAAAAAAAACCCTGATGAAGGGCCCCAAATTCGCACCGCCTGTCCCAGACACGCCCCCCCCCCCCTTGGTCGTCAGCTGTCCTGTCGGCACCAACTCTGCTGTAGGGCGGCGGTCCCAGGGGAGCGGAGGCACTGTGTTCGTGCGCGCGACACCACAAGCCACCTTCTGCAACCACTCTTTGGAACATTCGAAATAACTTCTACTGTACGTTACACCCGCCTGCTCACCAGGCACGGGCATAGTTTTTTTTTTTCTTCTTTTCCGTTTCGGCTCTGCATCTAAAGTTTATCGGGGGGTGAGTGTTGCAAAACCGTACGCCCTAGTGGTTCTCTTTCTAGTCTTTTGGGGAGCGTCGCAAGTACACCTCTTCGCTGTAGTCGCTGCACAAATGAATCACTGTAAAAATAACCACAATAAAGGATAATAATAATAATAAAAACCGCAGACATTATCCTCGTCATTTTTCTCATGAATATTAACAATTATTGTATTTCTGCAAGCCTTTGTGTCAAAGCGACATTTTATCCAAGAACCGTATCGTACAGCGGCCCTTCAGAACCCCTCCCCCCAATTCAGCGTCGCAAAAAAAAAAAAAAAAAAACTGACGTCGTCTCCTCCGCACCTCTCCTCCGCATTTCTCGGCCGATTGACGTTGTCCGTTTCCGGCCCTGCTCAACGTCTATCGCATAGGCAGACGAGGCAAGCGACACTGTCTACAATATGCGCAACCCGATTCCGGCTTTGAGTCTGCCCTCAGCGGCCCCGTTCGCGCCCAGGGCGAGTTTCCAGCCCCAACGGTGGCTTTCGCAGCGCGGGTGCGCCCCTCTAAAAAGGTGTGCTGATCTATAGGCTAGTACACTCACTATAGTACCTACCTACCTGCCAGCCGGCAGGCCCCCTCCAACTACAACAGTCTCTCTCTCGCTCTCTCTCTTTTTGGGCGTGGATCCGGCTGGCTTGGCTGGCTTGGCTGCTAAATGCGCGCCGCCCTGGCGAAAGTGCTACGGTAGCAAGCCGAAAACTACCGGTGATTCCTCGTTTCGCACTAGGATCGAGCCCAAAGGGAAAAAAGAAAAGAAAGGGTAAAAAAAATCGGGGAGACGATGTAACGGGTGTTGGCCCATTGAACAATTCAATCAGACCACCTCCCATTACACCAACGCTGCACACACCCCCAAGACCCCGAGGACCTAGGTGCAGCGGCGCAGGGAACCAAAAGAGAAATAAACTAGTCTCGGCAATGGCAAAAAAAGGGACGTGTGCCATAGTTCTTATTTTTTTTTTAGGCTGATGGGGCATGACCCCTCGCTCGCATCAAACCATCCCACCCTCATGTCCGCGATACAGTAGATCTGAAATACTGTATGGATCCTGTCAAAGAAAAAATAAGATCCGGCAGCTACCGAATGGGCCGGTCCCTGCTAGGTGTGGGAGGGCCCTCCAGCCCAGCCCAGGGTTAGGTAGTTGTCTTCGGCAATTGCTTGGTTTGGTTTTGCCTCACACTACGCCGCGTGCGCGAAAGATCCCCTCCCCCCCCCCCCCCTGGCTTGCTTGGCCCCTTGGTGTTGGTTGGTGGTTCTTGGGGTTGGATAGGCTCTCGCTCGCCGCCCACCCCGAACCCACGCCATCGGGGCCTCTCGGCGTGTCGACCGGGGTCGCTTGGCTTTTTTTTTTTTGTGTGTGCGTGCTTGGTGTCCTGCCCCTACTAGTTCCAGAGTTTTAGTCGTGCGGGATAGTATAGTTGGTCTTCCCCTGGTTTAGTTGGCCCAAGTGGCAGGAACTATCTCGTCAACTCGTGACGTGCCGTGGGCCCCCCAAATATCCACCATCCCACCCCCTCTTTGTGAAAAGGTGTAGGCTTAAAAAAGGAAAAAAAGATAAGACGAAGGAATGGCTGCATTGAAAACCCTGAAACCCTTGATATTAGTTGGCCCAAGATAGAAAGACCCGAACGAGAAATGTCGTGTTTTTTTTTTTCGCCTAGTCTATCGGGCGTCCGGGAATAAGCGCGCGGCCAGGGACATGGGGGTTAAACCCGGGCGGCCATTTTGCCACGACTAATATGGGAGAAAAACGAGGAAGGTGAACAAGGAAAAAAAAAGAGCCCACATATCCCCACCCTCGCTAGGAAATGGGTGTGATGCGATGTGACGAGATGTAGTCTAAGGCAGGTCGCACAGAAAAACTAAACTAGTCGCCTTGTGCTTCTGTGCTACACATGCCTTGTCCCTTGAGGGGTGGTTTGGCCTGGTTTCACCACCCACACCAGAACCGACACAATGGCTCACCTTTTTTTTTTTTTTTCCCTCTCTAGCTAAGTATGCTGACGGGGGGGTTTGTTGAGGTACGTACAAAGTTGCTTGCCGCGAACGCACAGTTGACACGCAACTCGCTCGAATAATAATAATAAAAAAGAAAGAAGAAAAATTATATAAACGTCCACCCAAAGGCAAAGATAGTATATCGCATCCTATTCCGCTACCACCTTTTTTCCCCACCACTTTGATGGCCCGTTTAACTTGCCACTTGCTAAACTCAATACATGTAATAATTCGTCTGCATCTCTGTCCCCCATGCTCGGCGGGCATGCATGTGTCTCTAGCGGTTAAATTCTCCTAGCGCTCCGCGGCTCCGCCTCATGGCCAGGCACCCCCCCTTGTCCATTCCCAACGGCGTCACACACACTCACACACACGCAAGCTCGCCCATTCCTCCACGTACTGGGTCTGTTTTCCCCAGGTTTTTCTCTCTCCCCCCCTCCCTCTTCCCTATCGTACACACCCCCTCCAGGTCGAAACAAGAGCGACACTAGCTCCGTGCAGGGCTGGGTTTTTCGAAGGAAGGGAGGGGGCCGCTATCGAGTTGGTTCCAGCCCTCTTCCTGCCAGATGTCTCCACGCGCGCGCATGTTACGCGAGATGATGCCCATATCATGACGGTTACACAAGACCATCGCACGCACCCGTTTCCTGATCTGGCCCAGGTGGCTTCCCGATTCCTTGTTCCTTGTCTCTGCCTGCATTTTCGCCTCATCCCTACAAATACGAAAACAAAAATAAAAAGGGTACCCCCCCCCCCCCCCATTCTCCATGATCCCACCCCAGATCTATGTCTTGGTTGACTCGCAATGCATATACTCGGAGAGTTGCTGACACCCGCGCATGCCACACGCAGCCACCCGATATATCTGGAATATTCGGACTCGCTCGCAAACGAAACGCCTGTTTGAGTTTTCCCATTTGCCATTCCCCCCGGAAACTTTGCTCTTCCATCGACAGGCTTCCCTCCCCCCCCGCCACCGACCGAGCACGCGCTCCTCGCCAGGCATCTGATCAGAGTTCAACCAGGCAGCTTCTTGGTGTGTCATGGCCAGAGACTTGCATATCAACCCAAAAATTCCCCCCTCGCAGCCCGAGAAACAAACGCGGCCAGCGCACCCCCCGACTCGCCGCAGTCCCAAAGTCAACACGTACATATACGTCGTCTTGCCCTCCCCAGAAGCTGTCTCAGTTCCTCCCCCCCAGCCCGCTGCGCATGTGCCCAATATACAGCCCACTCACACACACCACACCCCTGGTTGGGTCTTTTTTTGTGCTCAGCCTGCCTGTTCCAGGATATTTCCCCCCCGGCCCAACACCCAGGCCAAGGGTGGGAAAAAAATCACCCTCTATCGCACCTATTCGTACATGGCCCGAAATCCATAGCCGCCTTAGCGTCGTGACACAACCGCAACCTCTTCCCATCTCTGTCTAAGGCCCAGCGCCACCCCATCCCCCAGATCAAGGTCACCATGTCTTAAACCCGCATCCCGTGGATACGGATACATGGGGGGGCGTGGTTGATTTAGAGCCACTTTTGTTCCCTCCCCCCCGACAGCATCTGGGGTAGTACAAACTGAGATCCTTGTATCATGCTATGTCATGTCATGCCATGCTATGCCATGTGCCTGTATCATGTATCATGTAGCGTGCTGCCGCCCTCCTGCATATTAGAATAAACCCGACCGTTCCTGAATAACCCGTCGAGCAGAGACGTTTCTGCCAAGACCCAACCAACCTTGCCTTCATGATAATCCGCCTCTGTTCATCTCTTCAGGCCCAACACTGCCAATACGCAAAGCAGCACTCTTTCTTACTGTTAACTTACATGCGCATATTAATCGTCACTTTGATCTTGCCATGACGAACTTCGTCATACAAGAAGAAAAAAAACATCGTAGCAATAAAAACGTCAACTCTGGCCCGTTTCCATGCCATTCTTTCACTCCATCTCAGAACAATCAAATCACAAAATGCCAAACTCTCAAAAGAAAAAAAAATATGTATGCCGAAACAAGTACCTTGTCATTGCGTTTCTTGTGTCGACTCGGTCTAAGTACCAGCGCGTATCAACATCATGCACAATCTTCTTCCCCTAGGTCATCAAAAGCATGAGCAGGTATCTAAAATATCCATCCACCTTCCAGACCGCCGACTGGCCCTTGGGTATGCAGTCGCGAGCTGTTCACGAATGGCTTCTTTCCATGCCTTTCCCTCTCCCACCAACCGTTTCCCCGTCCACAAAAAACAAACGTGACCAAAATTCAATCGAGTAATAAAAAAAAACAAGTCATCAATCCACCTCTGCCTCGGCTCCCATATATGTTGAGCTCCGTCGCTGGTTCCAAGTGCCAACTGAAAGAAACACGCGTTTTCCAGCGCATGCCGACAGTAGACTCCCAACCGCAGCTGGGGAAATATCGCCAGCCCTATATCGCCCATAGACCGGCCACCTATGCTCATAAATGAAGATACCCCCCCACACCCCTCATGAATGCATGTATGCGGAAACTCCGGAAAAAAGAGCAAAAAAAGAACCGAACCATATAGACGTTCAAGGGTGTTTGTGGTCCATACCGAAAAAAGAAAAAAAATAGAAAAATAGAAGAAATAAAAAAAAAACCAAAAAAGAGCCTTCGCGCCAGAGAAATAGTGCCAGGACGAGTCATTTCCCATGATTGACAAGAAAATAGGGACAGATTAGAGAACCCGATGCGAGAATCCCTGATCTCAAAGGTCAGTTCGCGACCAAAGACCCCTTGTCGTCAAATCGGGCCATCAAACGATGAGAAGTTGAACCGTGGGGTATGGTGGGAATGCAGTGTGGGTCCAATATAGTACAGCGGGTATTCCTTTTCCATTCTGACTTTTGGTGACTTTCCTCCTCTAGGGCCCCTCATCAAATCATCCCCGCCGGAAAAATAATTAGTGGCTTGGGGGCTGAGCTCCATTTGCTGCGCCAATTAGTCAGGACGCGTCTTCTCGCGCGGGGTTGCTCAACTTACACTGGCTGTAGATGCCCTGAGTCGGCTGAGCGTATGGAGAGTGGGGCTGGTAGTTAGGGTACATGTGGTTGTTGTAGTCGGGGAGCGGCTGCTGGGGAACGGTTGCTGAGGGAGGAGGAGGGTACTGCGTGGGCTGGTAGCCGATGGGAGGAAGCTGGACCGGTCGCGATCCGGGGTAGGACGACGTGGGAGTTCCGTCGGCGCCCTGAGGGTCTGCGCCGTTCTGAGCAGCAGCGGCTGCGGCAGCTTGGCGTTGACGCTCCTCTTCAGCCTTGCGCTGGGCTTCCTCCTCCTTCTTGCGGGCCTTCCACTCCTTGCGGATCTCCTTGAATTCTGTGACTTCGGTTAGCTTTGCTGCGTGGAGAAACCCCCTGGGCTGCAGTTTCAGATACTCACCCTCGGGAGTTCGCTTCTGGCCGTGAGACTGCATTGTGACGTGAGCGTTCAGGTGGTTCAGAGTGCCGTAGGCCTTCTCGCAACCGTTCCATCCACACTTGTACATTCTCTCAATCTCCTCATACCGTCTTCGAGGTCGCTTGTGCTGCTGTGCGCCAGGAATGGGAACAAACGAGTAAACCTGCAAATAACCGTCAGTTTAGCTACCGCTGAAATCTCCCCAACGCCAAAGGCAGTAGAACCACTGCGACCGATGGTAGAAGTCGGGCTTCTAACGCGCTGTCCTCGCCACCAGATCGTTTTTCGTCCTTTTCTTTCGTTCTCCAGCGCTGCAAACACGAGGCAATCATGATCTGGGGGCGCGTTGGCGCGTCATTTCTCCCTGAATTCATCGATCAGGGTCGCAGTGGTTCGGAGCCGTCAGCTTTTTTTGCAGTTTTTTTTCTTGCACATACCTGGTTGGGCCTCTGCTGGGGAGGTGCCGAGGCGGGGGACTGCGCGTAAACGGGGTGGCCCGGCGTCAAGGGCGCACCGCCGTGCTGGTATCCCGCCCAGTCTGGTCGCGGCTGCGCGTACATGCCGCTGGACGGGTGAGAGTAGCTGTGTGACATGTCTGGGTTGGGCGCGTAAGGCGAGTGCTGCCCGTAGGGATAGGTCGGGCTGGGCGCGGCGATGGACGGATCTATAGGTACATCGTTGTCAGATTTGACCGAGTGGGTTTGATGGTTACGCCCATCCTGCTGGGGCATAGACGGACTGTTCTGTTGTTGCGCCATACCTCCGCTGCTGCTGCTGCTCGCTGGATGGTACGAACGCTGGATGTGCTCTGGGAAAGATCCTGATCGAGCCGACTGAGGATAAACACCGTACTCAGAGGTGGGAGTGGCCGAGGTCGACGAGTAGACTTCTTGCTTGACCGGGTATTGCGCAGCAGACGCGTGATCTGCGCTCGATTCTTCAGAATTGCTGTCGCCGAAGTTGCTTGGATAGGGCGAGGGCAAACCTGACTGCGAGTACTCCGGGGCACTTCGTTCCATAGAGCTGGGAGAGCTGAGGAGCGTGTCTAGGGTTGCCTCAGAGCCAAGTTGGGTGTTGGAGGTATGAAGAGATGCGTGGTTGTCAACAAAGTTATGAGGTTGTTGCGTTGGCACCAGGAACATGCTACAGCTCCAAGGAACGGGTGATAGGCGAATGGCCGGCCAGGTTTAGCTTCAAGGCCCGCGTCAGGTTGGAATTTGTCCGGTAGCAGGGGAAGAGAAGAATGGCTGAGCGCTTGCAAAGAGACTCGCGGCGGCGCGGCGGTATATGTTGTTGGCGGCGGCAGTAGTAGCGCCGTTCGTGAGGCCAAGGGTAGGTTTATGGTTAAGTGTGTGATGAGAGGAGCTAGGCCAAGTCCTTGGGCGCGGATCTTGCTGGGGGAGGGGGATGGGGGGCTAGGCAAGGATAGTTGCGCTCGTCCACGATCACTGAAGGTCGAGGGGCTAAAGACGATGGTACACCTTGGGGAGCACACACTAATATAGTGCGATATTGAATCGGACTGGTTAGTGTGGACTCTGCCGAGAGCCAGGTCCAACAAAGCCTAGCGCCTGAGCCGAGATGGTAAGGGTGGTGCTAAAGTGTATCTGGAGACGAACACTGACTCTTGTCTGTTCTGAGCGACTCAAGCAGTGCAGGGGGGGGGGGGGGGGTGGGGGGAGTGAGGAGTGTGGGAGCCCAAGAAAAAGCTTCTCTAATGACGGAGACGACGACAGCCGGTGCGGGACCGAAGAATTTTATAGGGCCCTGGGCCAAAATGAATGACGGAGTGATGGACAGAACGAGCTCCGCAACTTGGCGCGACCCAGCAGTCAATGCGAGGTGGGACCGACTGGCAGGCGGCTGGTCCCTGTCTGCGTCGAATCGAGCGCAGCAGCAGAGAACGTAGGCAGAAAAAAAGAGAACCCTGGGCGAGGCGACGAACTCTGGGCAGCTTCTCTCGTTGGGGTGGGAAATGGTGATTCCCAGGCGCACAGTTTCCAGGGCAGTGGGCGACCGGATCCTGGGCTTATCGAGGCAAATGATGGGATAGCGCTGGTCTGCTGGTCGAGGGGGGCGTGCAAGGGTCGGGGTGTTTCCGTCGGCGCGCAGCAAGAGCAGATAGTGGGAATTAGTTCACAGGTCCAAGTTGCTGAGGCTAGACTCCGCTGCGTCTAGGTAGATCGCTCTGCCGAGTGTACCCACGTATGGCGACCGGTGCCGGATCAGCCGCTGACTCGTGCCTCGAGCGAAAACGGCGAGGGCGAGCAATTACGGATACGTGCGCGAGAGAGAAAGGTCCAGCCTGGGGTGTGGGAGCAAAGAGCGGAGAGGGCGGCGGCGAGAAGGTGAGAAAGAGTGGAGGTGGAAGAGAGATGGGGGGAGAAGAGGGCGGGTTTGGTGGTAACTGCGTTTTTCTGGCTGGCAAAATTTGTCCCAGAGCCAGGAGAGAGGTGTGAGGGCGAATGCGAAGGAACAAGACGAACGAACCCTGGTCCCCTGCCAACCTTCTCCGTGCTGCTGCTGCTCCTCTTTCTCTTCGCTCCTGACTCCTCTTTGCCCTCACTCCCCTGGTCAGGTTCAGCGCAACTCGAAATTGTGGCGGAGGGGGGGGGCATTCCGTGAGGGCGGGAAATGTGGCGATTGCAGAGTGTGTCAGTCCACAGCTTTTGTCATCTGATTGTTGTGTACGTGTGCGGTCGTTTCTTTGTTTTCTGAGTCGGTCCCCCCATTTCGGCGAGTCTGGTCGATTCTCTGGGTGCGATCGATGTCTCTGATGGCACAGCGGTTCGGAGTGTACGAACAACCACCACCACCATGACTCTGCCCGTACGGAGTACTGTACCAACCATCACGAAAGCCGACAGGCTGGAGACGAATGATGAGGGGGGTGGTGGATAGGCGGACCAGGGGGGTGGTTGTCGCTCGGTGCCCTGCCCTTCTCCTCTTCCTCCCCCCCCCTCGCTGCTCGTTCACTCGTTCACCTGTCCAGTGGCCGCCGCCCACTCTGCGACCCGACCTGCAAGCTGCGAGCTGTGATGTCCGAGCTGAGAGGGCTTGGGTGGAGGTCACCAGCCAAGCGGCGAACGAGATGCAGGCGAGGGTGCATGGCCACGGAACGCCCATAGCGGCAGCTCTGCTCCTCCTCCACTGCACACAGTGCGCAAATTCTGTCCCCGAACTGCGGCAAGTCGATCTGCGGCCTTTTCCAGGCCCAAGCCCAATCAGAAGAAAAGTGGCTGGTTCCACCGTGAGGAGGCGTCCAGGATACCTGGCAGAATGCAGCTTGGGGGCTTGGCTCCTGTCGTCAAAGAGGGGTCAGGGTGCCGATTATCCTTCCAGCCTGCAAAATGCCAATGGGGAGACTCCGTGGACCAGAGAACGGGGCCTCGGGTGCCCGGGCTGCCGCGGGCACAGGGCACGCCGCTGGGGAGAGATTGCAAGAGGCCCTTGTGACCAGTACTGAATCAGGCAGGATACCGAGACCTGGGCAAGGTATGTTGATGCCTCAGAACGTGGCGGCGAGACTGTGAGGGTGTGCGAGTGCCCGGCGTGCTGGTTCCCGCCAGGCGCTAGTCGCAGTCGCGCGAGCGAACCAGACTCAATGAGGATGAGAATATTCTCCGCGACACGACTGTGTAACGAACGTTTTTTTATCGCTGCGGAACCACGCCAGTCTGTGCCTGAGCCGGTTCACTATGATGCGTCTCTGGTCTAGTATCAAGGAGCGTTGACGTGCATATCCCAGACCTCTCGAGGACTGGCGCCGCTCATTAAACCATGACTTCCTCCCGGATCCTCGACGGCGGTGGGCGGTGGATGGGCGATCTGGTCAATGGCCCCGACTCAGCCCTAGATGTGGTGACCCAGACCTGCTCGACGGGCGCTACAGAATCCGGCCCTCGGGCAACTGGAGCGATGGATTGTACGCGATGGCCTGCGTCGCCGGGTCAGTATCCCCGTCAGTGTCTAGCTGTGCTATATCCCAAGCTCGTGGTAGCCGGCGCCCGCAGCAGTGCGCTTGCCGACCTGTCAACGAGGCGCGGGGCAGCAATGTCGCATATCACACTTGTCGGGGCGGCGGGAACGGGGGACGCGACTCCTGAGAGAGGAGAGAGGGCCAAGGAAGAGGCGGGCATAGTGGAGAGCGATGGGCAAAGAAAGGAGAGCATGAAAAATGCGACGGTCAGAGCCAAGGGGCCAAGAGACCACCGCGCGCGTCGATGCCGTTATCCAGGGCCTCTTCCTTCCCAGGCGTCGTCCAGCTCAATGCACGTCAATATCATAGACGACTCTAGCGATCCTCCCCACATTAGCCCAGCAGGAGGAGGAGCGCCGTTGATGGCGCGCCGAATCGCGTCTGGTTTCACACTGCTAGCGACTGCCCTGCTGGGAGACTCACTGCCATGGGCATGCCCAGATCTAGATCACTTTTGGAGCGGAGCTGCGCTGGATGCTGGGCCTCTTGTTTCTTTTTCGGTTCCAAAATAAAGGTACGTAGGCGCATGCAATCGAGCCCTTAGGCCATGCCTCAGACATTTGCCGTGCCATGGCATGCCACGCATGGGCATGGGGTGGTCCCTTCCTCATGACACATGGTGGGATGCCTGATATCGTCCGTAAAGTACTGGGTACGGAGTATATCGCGAGACAGGGAAGGCAAGGCGAAGAGGGCATGAACCGGACAATCACCTCCTGGGCGTCAATCGAGAGATCCATGGCACTCCTCTGGTGTCGCATTATTACAAGTCACCCTCAGCTCGGTGAGGCCAACCAAATCTCTGTGTATGCACCCTCAACCCCCCGCCACACGTATGATTTGTCGACGTGTTGCCTCACAATGCTCCCTTGAATTTATTTTTTTTATTTTTGTTTTTTGGGCTCGGTGTGGGTGTTTCCTTTTTTTTCTCAGTCATTTCCAGCTGCCAGCGCATCAATGTCCGCCATGTATATTGCTTGTTTTGTTTGCACTGCCATCGGCGCCTTTGGCGTCCTGAATTTGTCGACCCGTTTCCAACACCCTGGCACGCGTGAAAACGTCCTGGTCGAATGATCTGTCGTGGAGTTTTAGGCGCAAACAAGATCTCAAGCGAACCGAACCTCCGGGATGAACTAAAAAGCTTCAATGTCCCGAAGGGGCACAGCCGGCCCATCTCGTTGGTGGACTCGCTAGGCACTTGGGCTACCCCGTTTTGCTTGCGACCAACTCAGTGAGAGCTTGCTGGACATCCCTCATGCATCGGACAAAGACTATTTTCCGTCCCTGCCCGCACAACCCACAAACTCCAAGTTGAAAATATTTTATTCCATGTCGTCAATTGAGCGCGCATCCATAGAAGCACGGCAAGCCTCAACACAGCGTCTGACCACATGCAGATGCTCTCGCGGCGAGCCAATCCCCAGCTTGCCTTGACCCAGCCGGGCACGAATTGGGCGGCAAAGCCGGGGCTGGACAGGGAAGCAGGGACAAAGACACAGACCTGCGGCCGTCGTCACTCTCAACCAGCGCCCTTGGCCACTCGCCTGGAGGGTATCACTCGGCCGCATGTCACCAGACCGGTAGCTTTTTTTTTTCCTCTCACTTCCCCCTCTCTTACCGTTGTTGCCCTTCAATTGCAATCGTAGCATCGCACTCAGTGGCCATCGTCCACACAGCATGGGCCAGATGCGGTCCCTCGTCGCACAAGCAAATGGAACTTCCCCCCAGCGGCTCCACGTGTTGGCCTGACTCTCTGCGGTTCAAGTCTGCAAGACAGTCTGGAATAGAGCTCACGTGGAGTATCCACTGATGTGCGGTCCATGCTGATTCTAGCCCTTCGGGGTCCAGTGGCTTGGCCCCCTGTTCAACATTTCGCGAAAAATGCGACACCTTTGCGACATCTACGACGGTCGGGTCATCACAAATCAGCCCCCCGCGCATGTCGGCTCGAGAGTGAGAGGCCGAAAACGCGCACTCTGCAGCATTGGCCCAGGCCGTCCATGCTCCTGCCACACAGTGCTGTGCCACACCCAGAACGAACCTCGTCTGCCAGCGCGCTGGCCGGGATGCCTTACTTGCACGCTCGTATGTGATGGGACGGTATACACACTCCCTTCCCTCCTCGCTCACATGCAGGCCACCCTCTTCTTTCCCCATGAAACCCTATTGCCGCGAGAGTAAACCCGCTACATCCGTCCATTATCCCCAGGCCAGATACGTACCGCCACACGGTACTTTGATCAGCCAAAAAGCATCGAGCTCAGCGATGGGGAGTGCCTCAGCCCAAAGCAATCCAACCCCAAGATGCATTTCCCAGTTGCCCTCGCCCAATCCCAATCCCAATAGGCTCCCAAATGCGGACCCCAAGTGGCGCGTCTAGCCTGCAAGCTTTGGTCAACGAGAGCCCAGTTCCCTGTCACGCAACGCTGGCTATCTCAACTTGGTGCTCCACGGTGGGCATGGACTCCATCGTTTGCAAGCAGGCATGTGCTGACTCGCTCATGGGTCTCCTGTAATCAGAGCCTCTGCAGCAAGCCAGTCCCCCTCAACGCTAATTAGAGGTGGGCTACTAATGTGCAGCCGCAGAATCGACATCTTGAAAACGCCTGGATCTTAATTCTCTTGACCTAGTATGGTATAAACCCCCAGATGTGCGGCTGCTGCTCAGCGAGGCGGGATCCAGGGTCAACGGCAGGCTAGGTAGGCCCCATTCAACTGTCTCAGACGACGACATCGAGAAAGGGAGTCTCCGCAGCCACTAGCCCTCATTCACACGGCTTCCTTCAACTTCGACATTGAATCTCCCATTATATCATACATCCACTTTGATGCAGCCTTCCCTAGCTCACTGGCCTTGACCGCCTCGCCGCGCAGTGGCCCAACCACCAGGATGTTCTTTGCTCAAGTGGACTCCTGCGGCATATGCGCACCCCTGAGCATGGAGTCATGGGGCCCGCAATCAAGGGCACGGACCGCCGGGGAAGACCATCATTTACACCATGCTAATACTGCAGGGGATGGCGGTCGAGTCGGGCCAGGGTGAGGGCAATCAATCAACAGCCACAGTCGCAAGCGCACTGTGGTAGGATCAATCCCACCGGACGCCGGGATGTCCAAAGCACCGACTCTACACGCTGTCACGCATTTCAAATTTCCCTTGGCCATGGATTTGACAGCCCGCGATTATGGGTTGAAAGCGGGACCCCGACTGAGCGGGATGGGATGTGCTGCGCTGGCATAAGGCAGAAAGGCAGAAAGCGACCATCCAGGTACATCCAATGAAACGTCAGCCATGGGTCATGTTCCTTTGTCCCGGGTCGTTGAGCAATTGACCTCGCTTCTCGAGAAGCTTGTCTGGGTTGCATTGGCCGCGAGCGGTGTGTATGCCGACACGAGCACTGGTGCAGCATCCGTGATACTCTGCAATCATCACATTCAGTTGTCCTCCATCATATAAAAAAGAATGCGTGTGGCTCGAGGTCGAGGTCGATCACCAACTTACCAAGCAGGAGGTTCTTGAGCCATGCTGGAGGGAGCCACAGGGTCCGTTCGGCGATTCAGCTCCTTCGGCTAACCACAAGAGGATAAACCGCCCCAGGGAAGCCCTAAGCGCGGCCGTGGGCCCAAGATGGAGCCCAGCCCCCAACATCCCCCACACATCCATGAAGGCCAAAACATGACCGACCCAGAGGAAAGCACCTCTGTTCACTCTAAACGAACCTTGACTAGTGTGGTTCCGCCACGCTGGTCAACACGGCCTAGTGATCGCCACGAACCATGAGCCACTGATGAGAAACGCAAGAAAGGCGACAGGGCCAGAAGCGCGAAGAGCGTGGGCAAAAAAAAAAAAAATCATTGATCCCAAAAATGGAAGTTCGTCAAGTCTGTGATCACAGGCCTCCCCCCGTCAGACACAACCCCAGTCCACGCGCTCAAAGTGTGTTAGGCAATTTGCAGCCCCAAATCTGACTGGACCCTTCACCAATACGTCAGGCATGACATGATGCAGCCAAAGGGTCTGGAAGAGTCGGAAATAGAAGCACTCATCATCACCCCCTGTGATCAGAGCATAGCAATTACCGCTTTGCCGACGTTTTCGCCATGGATGATATTAATCATTTTACCATCAACTGCCGTTCTTACACGCGGCGTTTCATATGGCGGATGATGGATTACTGATGGCTGACACCGCTGGATGACAAATGGATAAGTGGTTGAGAACGGTGTGGGGATGCCAGCTTTTGGAGGCGGGCTCGGAAAAGGGGAGTGGCTGGTGGTTGGGCTTGGATGTCTCCCTCCAATTGACCGCCAAGCTCGGTGACAGGTGAGTCCATGGACCGATAGCCCTCCAGATCCAGCAACAGTGGGTTGAAGGCGATCGCAAGCCATCGCGATCCTGTTTTTTTTGGCGTACGGACAAGGAACAGGCACAGAGTAATTAGGACGCCAACGCCAACGTCAAGCAGACGAGTACCGGCATGCCGGATGCTCAACAAGCCGGATGATACCCACCCTCCCCCAATTTCGCAAGACGGCCACCGCGGCAGGGCCAATTAGAGACCCGTGGGTAACATAAGCTAGCGTGGTTTCGTGGGCATTAGCGGCAAATTCCAGCACGGACAGAGCTTGAGCCAGAGGGCTGAGGAGTCGCTAGAATGTCACTTGCATCCAGGAACGTGCGAGGCTACAGCAAGCCATGGGCTGTGACGGTGGACGGCAGTCTGTTTTAGCCTACGTCGGTGGTGTCTTGAACTCCAGCAACGGTCGGGCTAGTCAGTGAACCAGGACGGCCACGATCTCAAGGCTTCCCGTTGCGCTGGGAATCCCGCGCGCCGGGTAGCTAGCTGTGTGTTTGCTGCGCACGCAGAGCTGGAACAATGGCGCCGAGAGTTGACCGATCGCTGGTGGGTTGTGTGAGAGAAGGGATTTCACGCAGGCTCCTAAGCGTCCAGAAACAGTGCTTCGCCCGACCAGCCAGGTGATCAATCACCTGGCTGATCTGCGAGCCAATCTCAATTCCTCATGTTTCTGGACCTGGCTCCACTCGCAGGACGAGGAGGAAATCCAGATCTTGGGTGGGCTGAGGCGCGCTAGTGATCTGCACGACGGTGGACGCGAGAAGGCCTAGGCGGGCTCAGCTCACTAGCGCACATCGACAGGGTCATGATCCCAACTTGTCATGGTGGCCCCTGGATTCTCGGTAGTCACCGGAGAGCTGCCAGAAAAACAATCTGGAGCGGAGATTGTGCTTGGGCTGAATGGGCTTTTTGCTTCGGCACCGAGCTAGACCAGTGCCGACCGCCATGACAGACGTGTTCATCCAATGGCATGCTGCTTGGACCAGCTGTGGACTCTTCCCAACTTGGCAAAGGGAGAAAGACGCAGCAACCAGATGAGGCAAAGTCTCATCGGACGTGAACAAGTTCGTCCTGGGGGACAGGCTACGCGAGCTGATGCTGGTGGCGATCCTGCCCGTTTATCTTTCTGGAACTTCAAAATTCTGAATTCAGAACGTCACCTTCCCGAAGAGGAACTTTTTCAGCTGAGGCTGGCTCCTGTTTGTCTCGAAAGGAAAGGAGGAGGTGGAGAAAAGAAAGAAAAAAAAAGGCCCATCAACTGACTTGGATTGTACGACACGGCCGCGTTTCACTGTGATCACGGCAGTGCTTGTCACAACGTCTTCTAGAGAGGGTCCTGAAACGAGAGGGAAAAAAAAGTATACCTGCACTTTTGCACCTACACACACAAAAATGTACCTGGAACGTGGAACCCAACAGTGAGGCCCAGCCTCTCCAAGGAGGGGGGAAGAGGGGAAGCTGGACTTTCTCGCGCGACAGCCGCTCTCTGCGCATCCAACCACATTCATCACACGGAATCTCATCACACAGAATCACATCACTATACGTGTATTTTAGCCGACTGTCTTCTTTTCAAACTAAACGCGTCTGCAATTGTTTCGGAGATACACCCGAGTTTTCGGCTCCCTAAGGCTTTGAGCTAAGTTACTAGCGATCGTCGTTAATTCCTCCGTAGTGGGATCCATCCTCCCACTCTTTCCCAGGACAAGGGCTTTGGAGGCCAACACCAACCTTGTGCGAGAGTGTGCTGACTGTGCCGGACTGAACTGGACTGGCCTCGGCGCGGGTAGGTTAAAAGTGATGGGGCAACGCATGTTTCCCATGGGTCGTTGGTCAAAATTGGGAATTGTCAGAGGACGTCAAGGATTCTCCGGAGGCAGAGAAGGATGCCGACGGCAAAGCTGATCCGGCATCTCAGCCCGCCACCGACGTAATGGCCAGTGTTGCGCTGAATCGCATGCTCATAATTCCCAATATTTCAGCGTGAGACATTGTTAATGGGGAAAATCACGGCAGAGACGTCTCTGGGTCCTTCGATGTGCTGGTCCTTGCTCCACTCGAGAGACGGCCGAAGGCCGGCTGGCCGGATCCAGCAGCATGGGGCTCTTCAGGAGGTGGGCCTCCCTAGCCCCCTCGGAACCGCAGGAGGAGGGCATTCTAGCGCCACGGCGATAGTTCATGAGGTAAAAGTACATGGCCAAGGGCCTGGCTATCGCGGCTCGCTGCTCGCTTGTGTGCTTGCCTCGCAGCCATCCGGTTTTTTCCTTGCGCTGAATTGATAGGTGCTACCTACCTGTGACAAGAAACCTGTAATGGAAGCGTCTGGACTTAGTAGGCTGCGGGCAGCCGAGTCAAGAGACTTTTTTTTTTTTTCTTACCTCCTATTGCCGGAGGGGTGAAAAAGAAAAAAGAATAATTGGAGAAGAGGGGAGGGAGTGCAGTCGGGGAGACGGGAAATGGTTGATGACGTTTATTGATTTCAATTCAAATCTTTTTACGAGTCGGGCCAGCTGGGTCGGGATTGCTACCCAGAGGAGACAATTTTGGCCGGCACAACCACGATCCATCAAATTCCATGACAACGGAACGGGCCTGGAAGGCGTAGTTGAGCGACAAGGGATCGGGGACAGAGAATACTTGGGAGCATGGGATGGATGAAGCCCGTGGGGAGGCTATGACGGCTTTCAGCTGTCTGTCTCAGTTGAACGAGGACTACGCCCGGACAGCAAGCTATTGTCACAGAAACGTCCAGGTCTGAAGAGAGGAGGTCAGAGCATACATAGACGAGGAGACCGTAAGGGGATACGATATTGAGGCTGCGACAACGATACAGGGACGACCAACACGACATGTCACGACACGGCACAACACGACACGACAACACGGACCCCAGACGCAGAGGGTCCAGGCGTCTATCTGCCTTGCCTCGCCAACCCTCCACTTTGCACTTGAGCGCTGAGAGGCTGGTGCTGACCTCGAGGGGAAGGGGGGGGTTTAGGGGACAGGGGGGCAAGGATCAAAACGTGCCTTGGAGACAGCGCGCACCGGTGACACGGTCCCCCAGCTCCACGGGCTTTGCGCACGCTCTGGAGACTTGGGCCGAACCAACAGACGTTGGCACCACTCGGACTTGGCCTGTGGGAAGCCACACCATAATCTGTCTAGACGACGACCAAGGTGAAGGTCAATCATCAGGACCCTTCGATATCGAGGCGCAGACGGCTGGCGGATGACCCTGAGAATATGCCCAGATTGACCGACCACCCTTCCCCCCTTTTCCGCTTCTCCTCTTCCTGGTGGTGTACCCCTCCCGGTATTCGCATGTGTGTGTGTGTGTGTGCGCGCGCGCGCGCGTGTGTGTGTGGGTGAAGGCGGTGTCCAATCCGCAGGCAGCAACTACAAGAAAGGGCCCGTCACAAGCATTGATGCAGGGCAAACAAACGGCGTCAACATTGTGTGTTCCCCCCCCCTGCGGCCGGACGGCATTCTCCTTGCCTCTGGCGGGTGCCATTATTCATTCCCCAACCCAGAAGCGAGAAGAACAAGGTGGACAAGGCAAGGTGGTGGTGATGGTGGTCCCGCACCCCCCCGAACATTTTCGGGTTTCCTCACCCACCCAGCGAAGAGGCAAAGAAAAGGAAGGGCAAAAAAAAAAAAAAAAAAAAGACGACTCCCTGCCCTTCGTGACTCTCGGTTGAAGCGCGTCAACGTTTCCCCCCCTCCCCCCTGTATCTCTGGGATGCGTTTTACTGGGATTCGTGACTGTCACAATATTGTCTGTTGCCGTGGCCATCGGCGTAATACTCGAGTTTGGCCATTACCTCCGGCACATCATGTTAACCCCGGGAAAAGAAGGTTTATCGTAGCGGCCGTCGACATGAACGGCGTCGTCGGTCAGCATCTGGCCAGACCACTTGGCAGGAAAATGGCCCTCCCATCGTGACGCGCCATTGTCATGCTGTCCCGCCATGTAATTCTCGGCCTGCGGCGTCTGGCGCTGCCATTGCGAATTTCAAACGCATCGTAGTCGTGGCGACTGTTGCAATTTGCCTTGGTCGAGACGACGCCCTGCGGCCAGCCGAGGCTTGCCCCAGAGATAACTCCCTTTTTTTTTTCCTTTTTTTTTTTTCTTTTTCTCGCAAAAGAGGGGTTGCGTCGGCTTGTGAATGTGACTGCGAAAAACACCGCGGTGACTACCCTGTAGTTGTCTGGTTCTACTGTTGCGTTGTGTTTTTCCAGTGATTTGTTTTGTCCTGATGAGAACTGTGTATCATGGTGTTCATGCCTTTTTCCAATCAAGAGTTATTCACTTTATCAGTGTCTCCTTTGATATTCGGTCAGGTTGATATCAATGAATGACAAGGGCACCATTCCCGTAAAATCCGCTTAATGTGATGCATCCCTTGTTTTTTTTTCCCTTTCGCCAACAATGGCATTGATGTTCTCTTTCCCCGGTGACAAAAACGTCAACTTGACGTGGACCTACCCTAGAATATTTGATATGTGACGACATGGCATTCCACAAAAACTTTCACAGATTTGAAAAAATAAAAATAAAAAAATATATGGTACGACCAACACAACGTTACACCAGAATGTCTAAAAAATTCTATGCTGGGCAGCCCCCCCCCTCCCTGGTGAAAAAAAAGGGCCAAGCAGAGATCCACGTCAAGGGGGGATGAGATGGGATGGGAGGGGCCACCACGGGAACTGTCATGCCTCCGGCGTGGATCACAAAAACCCAACTAACGGAGGCATGTTTAAAGAAGACAAGACCAGTACTAAACTACTGCACAGCTCAAGCCCCACGATGGTCCAAGCCTGGGGGGGGGGGGGGAGGGGACGTCGAGGAATGCAGAAGAGAGGCCCATGACATACCCCCCTCCATAAGCTAAACTCAATCGTCGAGGATACCTGAATTGGAAAGACGATAACCAAAAAATCAAGAGAAAAAAAAAAAAAGGAGTGTGTGTGAGAGAGACAGCAAGAGAAAGAGAGAGGAGACGAGATGACACAAGGAACCACTTCACCCCCTCCTGAGAAAAAAACAAAACAAAATGAAGCAAACAAAAAATCGCCACTCGTGACTGACTGATGTGTTGTCCAGCTGGATGGGTCCCCCTTACACTCACTCAGCCTCTCTCTCCTTCTCCACCGAGTAAGACGGACGGCACGCGGTCAACACGATCCCCTCTCCCACCCCACAGTCAGATAGTCTGGCCGGCAGTTGGGCACCCGGTGAGTCGGGTGAGGACGAGAATAGTCGGGATCCAGCTGGCCGCAGTGAGGCTCTGTCAGCAGGGGACTCCTTGGCAACCACACACGTCCGACGGGAATAAATCATGGCATCGTGCCAAGGCAGACGGACTTCTCTTGTGATGCCACCCACGAACTAACTTTCACCGGACTTTGGGCATCACCAGGTCTCCCTGCTTCCCCAAGACACCGCTAGTTTAACCTCAGATCGCATCTAAACTCTGACATCACCCACTTAACATGCACATGCACATGCACACACGACACAGCCTAGCAAGCATTACTGTATATGGCCAGGATCGATTATCGTACTATCTATCAACTAGGCCTAGGTAATCTCCATTGCTTTTAAGACTCTCCACCCAGTCCAAGCAATTCAATCATTGTCATCAACCCATGAGCTAGAGTCTACAATGCAAATGTTGCCATGCCACCTTGTCTCTTGCTTGGCTCGCAAGAGATGTATCAACTTCTTCATCATCCCCAAGGCCGTGTGCCAATCTAAAAACCATTACTTAGAGCAACAAAGAAAAAAGATGAAAAAAAACCAATGTGAAAATGCTATGAATCAAGATGCGTCCTCGGGAAAATAACAGGACGAGAAGCAAACCGTAAGCCAGACCTGCCAAAGGGCAAGCCCTTGTCTAATCGAACCACACCATTCCTCTAACAAACAAACAAACGCCGTTGGTCATGTGCTTTTTTGGGTAGGATCATGGGAAGCCCAGATAACGAGTGCCGGGCTTCTTGTCCTTGGTTTCAAGAATGGGCGAGGGCCCCGGGTCCGAAACGGACTTTCATATTTACCATCGACGCTTGTTGATCGGCATGTTGTTGGCGTTGGCTGGAAAGGACGAGTCAGCTCGAGAGGATGTCTATGATGCTTCAGCGTCGTCGGAACCCACCTCTACCACCGCCACGGCCCCGACCCCAGCCGCCATAACCACGGCCACCGCCACCACCGTAGCGGGTCATCTCAGCGAGACGGGGGTCAATCTGTTGCTTGGCCTCCTGGAGGACATTGACAAGATCACGGGCCTGCTTCTGGTCTGCACAATCCTGTTAGCCCACGAACTTGACGTGAAAAAAATCAATGCAAAGAGAACACTCACTATCAGTGGTAAAGAAGGTAATGGCCGTTCCCTTGGCGCCAGCACGACCGGTACGACCAATACGGTGGATGTAGTCCTCCGAGTTGTTGGGGTAGTCGTAGTTCAACACATGGGTGATGTTGCGAACATCTTTAGCACGAATGGTTAGCAGGCGAAAAATGGGTTTGTATAGCAACGTTCCAGCGCGAGAGGTGAAGTCGGACAGCTAAGCATATTGACAGGCCATCTGTACTTCGCTCCTGGCGGGACACGGGGCAATCCTAGTGCGGTAAAAATGCCATCCTGGGAGATTCAGTCTCCGGGTCCTAGGGACACAAATGGGAGCCTTGGGCGCAGCTTGATTGGGTTCAAGAAATGCCACCTCCACGCTCGTACCACGGAAGCGAAAACGGTACAAGAGTGGAAAAACGAGTATAGCAAAGGAAACAGGCTACACAACGGATCAAGACTCCACGGATAAGAGAACCAAGTGGACACGGCTATGTCAGGCAGATTCGCACAGTCAAGAGAGCCCCTAAACACGAGAGTAAAGTACAGCAAGTGTTTTTGCTGGAAGTTGCCATGGGAGGGGGAGGGGAGGGGATGATACTCACCAATACCACGCGAAGCCACGTCGGTAGCAACCATGATGGGACTCTTTCCGGTCTTGAACTGGTCCAAAACCCAGTCACGCTCGTTCTGCTGCTTGTCACCGTGGATAGCTGCATGCGTTGTTAGCAAATTATCAAACAAGAAACGGGCGAGAAAGAAAAAAAACATACAGAGGGCAGGCCATCCGTCCTGGCGGAGGAAGCGGGTAATTTCATCAGCAATGCGCTTGGTGCCGACGAAAATGAGAATCTTGTTCTCCTTGTTCTCCATAACCTTCTCGAGGTGCTTGATCATGCGGTCGCGCTTCTCCATGTCGGTGACAACCTCGACGATCTGAGTGATTCGGTGGTTGGCAGCCAGGTCCATGGAACCGATGTTGACCTGAATGAAATCCTGAAGGAAGTCGGAAGCGAGAGCGCGAACCTCCTTGGGCCAGGTAGCGGACCACATCAGGGTCTGTCGGTCGGGGCGAATCTGACCGATGATCTTGCGGATCTGGGGCTCGAAACCCATGTCAAGCATGCGATCAGCCTCATCGAGCACCAAATAAGTGACGCGACGAAGGTTGGTCTTGCCAGCCTCGAGCATATCAATGAGACGACCGGGAGTAGCAATGCACACCTCCACTCCTCTAGAGAGATCGCGAATCTGGGGGCCCTTGGGGACACCACCGTAGACGCAGGTGTTGCGGATGCGAGATGATCGTCCGAACTTGGAAATCTCCTGCTGAATCTGGACTGCCAACTCACGAGTGGGGGCGAGAATCAGGACGATGGGGCCATCGCCAGGGGCGAGGAGGGGCTGGGCGTTGATGTGGACAATCGCGGGAAGGCAGTAGGTGAGGGTCTTTCCGGAACCGGTCTCGGCAATACCAACGACATCGCGACCAGAGAGAGCCATGGGCCAGCCCTGGGACTGAATAGCGGTAGGAGCAGGGAAGCCCTGGGCCTTGACCTCGTCCATGACATATCGAGGGAAACCAGCTTCATCGAAGGTCTCGACGGGCTTGGGGACACCGTTGCCAGCAATGGTCATCTGGTGCTTGCGGCGGAAGGCATCGACCTCGGCATCCGATCGGGTGGCAACATCGCTGTGCTCCTTGTAGAAGTCCTTCTCGAACTTGGGAAGAGCGGAAACGTCTGCGCAGAAAATTTTGTTAGCAAGCTGGTTCAAAATGCGAGGTGAAAGATGAAGGGCAAAAAAGGCACATACCCCATTCCTGCTGCTTGAGGCCAGAGCCAAGGGCGCCCATACGGTCGCCGCCGCCTCCGCCGTAACCACCTCCGTAGCCACCACCGCCATATCCACCACCGTTGCCGTATCCGTTACCTTGACCGCCCTGGTAGCCGCCGCCGCCGCCTCGACTGTGAGAGAAAATCACGTTAGCAATAGTTCGTATCAAGTTTTGCGGTGCCGACGCGCTGACCGATGGCCCGACGCGCTGCGTGCGGCCGCCAGCAGGCAGCCACGCTCCGCGGCCCAAAGACCACCAACACCGCGCCTCAGCACCAGGACAAGAGAACAGTACTCACCCGCCATAACCACCACCGCCGTATCCGTTGCGGTCACCTCGGTCACCGCGATCACGGTTGTAACCACCACCACGTCCGTAGCCACGACCACCGCGGTCGCCGCCGCCGCCGCCGCCGCCACCACCGCCGCTGTAGCCGTTGCTGTCGCCGTTGCCTTCGTAGCCTCCTGACATGATTGCTGTGGAGTGAAGAGTGCGAGGCTGACGTCTGTTTCAAGCAAAGGTGAAGGGCGTGAAGAAAACAAAAAAGGGTAGCTGGCAAAGAGAGTGGAGACAGAGAACCCGATCAAAAAACCTCGACTGCGCGAGATATCCCTCTGGTTGATGAAAGGAATGCGTTCCCCGATGGGTGGATGATGATGGGAATCGGGAGGGAAGAACGGGGGGAGTTTGATGTTGAAAGGTTTGAGTTGGAAGAATGCCCAGGAACCCTTTTGCGCCTTGATTATTTTTTTTTTCTTAGCGGCGAAAAAAAAATTGATGCACGCTTTGCGGCAGGCCCGTAGTGGGTACTCGTTCTGCGGTCTGGAAGGGTCCACTTTTTTCAGCCAGAACGGAGTGAAGAATGATGACCTAATACGTGTGTCGCGAGACCAGGACCCTAGAGTTGACTTTTTTCGCCATGCCCGAAGGAAAAAAAAAATTGCTAATGCGAGCCAAAAACCCTACCCAGGTTTGAACGGAACGTAGAATTTGTCATCGGTGTCGTGTCCCAATAGCACTTGAGTCGAGTATCTACGTGTTTCCTTTGTGTAACGGTGATTGTTTCGTACCGCGTCGACGTACCTGGCCTAGAAGTCCTCGTCAGTCGGCTTAATATACATGGTGCTACAAGATGTATCAATGCTCGGTCCTCGCAAAGAACAAAGCACAGCAAGGACCCCTAAATCAATTACCCAGCTGCAGTTTGCCTCGGGTAGTCTATTTTTGGCACGCGCAGTAGGTGATCGCGAAGATAGCACACGATCAACGACACTCACCCCTTTAGCATACCTTGTGGAATAACACATATCTAACCCTACACCGATGCCTCCCGAGACATGACACGGAAAGACATGATTTCATTTCACCTCACTTCCCAGGTTGCCGCTGTCAAGAATACAAGAGAGCGGTGGGAATAGGGCTAGAGCTCGACGGGCTAATGTACCCAAGTCACAGCACGGCAAAGGCCGACTGCAGATGTATCGTGTTCCAAATACCATTTGTGTAACTTGACCACCAATCATGATTTTTTTTTTTACACCTGCACGGTAACGTGCCGACGCAACAGCAGGGCACAAGGCCGGCAAAGCGGGCGTATCCTCACCGACAATCCATCAGGCACCCTTTTCCCTTTCTAACTTTTCGCCCAATGCCCTGTCCAGAGCACCCTCGAAGGCCCTGACAAACCGCCAGCAGTCCCAGAAGCTGTTGTACAGCGGCGCCGGTGCCACCCGTATCACATTCGGCCGGCGTTCGTCTACTAGAGCGCCGCGCTTCTCCAGCTCCGCCATAACGCTGTCCAGCAGCCCATCGGCCAGCAGGATGCTCACCTGGGCACCCCGGGCGTCCGGGTCCAAAGGGGTCAGGATCCGCCAGTTGGCGAGGTGCTCCTGTGGCAGGCGGTATAGCTCCTTGACCAGGTAGGCCGTCAGCTTCTGCGACTTTTCGCGCAGGGGCGCCATGCCCCCGGCCAAGTTGAAGACCTCGAGCGACGCGCACAAGCTGGTCATGTCAAAGACGGACGGGTTGCTCAGCTGGAAGCCCGCGGCGCCGGACACGGGACGGAAGCCGGGCCACATGGCAAAGCGGCTCGCCTTGTTATTGCCCCACCATCCGGCGAGGCGGTTGGTGTGGGTGCCCGAGTCGTTGACGCGTGCGTTCCGTTCATGCACAAACAGGCCGCCGATGCAGCCGGGTCCGCCATTGAGGTACTTGTAGCTGCACCAGGCGGCGGCGTCGACATCCCAGTCGTGCAGGGCGAGGGGCACGTTGCCCACGGCGTGCGCTAGGTCCCATATGACGAAGATGCCGCGGGTGCGCGCGTAGGCCGTGATGGCGGCTATGTCGAGGAACTGGCCCGTATAGAACTGGATGCCCGGGAGGAGCAGCAGGGCTGTCGTAGTGGCGTGCTCGTCAATAATGGACTGGATGTACTCCGTAGAGAGGGTGTCCTCGGAGCCATGGGGGTGAAATGCAATCATTGAGTCGTCCGGGTTGAGACCATGATGACGAATTTGCGTCTCAACTGCATACTATCTCGTGTTAGCAAGCACCCACCAGCAATTGATATCCACATGGAAATGATTTCTTTTTTTTTTTTTCCTTTTCCCTGTCAAACTTACCAGGTCACTGGGGAACGCCTTGCTCTCAATGATAATCTTGTGGCGCCCATTGATGTCAGGCTTGTAAAAGGCAGACATCAGGAAGTGCAGGTTGGCTGTGAGCGTCTGCATGACAGCAACCTCGTCAACACGGGCACCCACAATTGGGGCGATCATTTCGGCGGCTCGCGCATCGACATCGAGCCAGGTAGGCAAGGGTGAATCCTCGAGGGGCTTGAAGTGACCCTGCACACCCTGCGTGCGCCAGGTGGACAGGTACTGCTGGATGCGCTCGGCAGTGCGTCGGGGTTGGAGGCCCAGAGAGTTGCCGACAAGGTAGATGGATTCGTCATTGGCATCTTGATTGTTTTTGCCCTTTGTCAGCATTGAGGATCCTGTACGCCATGTAGAGCTTGTTGGAGCACATGCGTCTTACTCACCTGTAGGGGTCGTGTTGGCCGCGGTATTAGTGAGGGCTTCTGCCGGAGGAAGCGTGGTGCGGGATATGTCAGCCTTGGAGGGAATGATAAATTCGCTGCGAAGGTGCTTGAGGGGATCTTGAGCGTCCAACTGGGCAGCGAGCTCCTGGCCAAAAGGCTTGGACGGCACTTCATTAGACTCGATCATGGCCACGGTCTTGTATGCTTAGTACCTGTACAGTCTGATACGAGCGTCCGGTTTGGTACAATCCTGCCAAGTTAGTGCGGGGGAGTTTTTTTCCTTTTTTTTTTTTTTCCCTTCGGAGGAGTTGTTTACCAGGCCGAAGCCGCCACACACGGCCCTCCAAAACTTAGACTACAGCGCTTGTATGTAAGTGACGCCTCTAACAGCTACGCAGGTCATTTCCAAGTCTCATCCTGCTGGAGACGGCCCCACGCAGTTCCTGGACCCCTTCATCCTGGGAGCACGCCACATTAGCCGTGGAAAAGTGCGTCATCGGTCCCGATCCTCTCCGGGGCACGCATTGGGATTTTGGGAGAATCTGCCAGGTCGGCATCTGGGCCGAGTTGCCCCACATGAACGCCGAGCGATCTCCAGACTAGTCACCACGAACATGCCGAATTCCATGGTGAAATATTTGACAAGAGACGTCCCTGCAACCTCATGGAGCACTTTGAGCCCATGTAGCATTCTGGAACTGACTCATTCGAGCCCACTCACGCCGATGCGGAGCTCAATTGATTCCCTAAGCAGGCAAGGTAAGCTATCTATGGTAGCACCGCAAACAAGTCACCGGATTGGAGGACCGAGTTAAGCGTAAGGGTATCATGAAGGTCGTAGGTCTTGTCTATCTCTTCCCAATCGCCCCTCTCTGCTTCTGTCTTTTAGTTCACCAGTCATACAAAGGGTCTCAAGACCTCTTCCCTCCCTCTAGAGCCTTAGGATACATAGAAAAAATAGTAACAAAGCAAACAATGGACAAATAGTTACAAACAATGAAGCATTCCCAGCCCAAGCCCGATTCTAATCAGACGTCTATTAGTCCAGCCTAGCCAGGATTCACAGCCCTTGTAAATGCTCCAAGTAAACACCCTTCCCTAGTACACATAATTGCAAACCTGCACGAGCCGCCAGGGCGATGCTAAGCCCGTGCCTGCCACAGCTTTTACTGAAAATATAGGAACCTCTGAATCAAGGTTGAGTCGATTCCGGTAAATTTACTCTCGGGACACGTCGCGACCGAAGGCCTTGGACTTGAGCCAGTCGAGGATGACCAGGATACGGTTGCGGGCTGACGCCAAAAATGTTAGCTTTCTGCGACGTAGAACAATTAGATTTCGGGCTAAAACTTACTGCTGAAGCACATGGAAACGTAGGCGCTTCGCCAGAAGAGGAAAGTAAGGCTACCGCCGCTGGCAACGTTTCCGTTGAACCAGGTAACATCAGCGACGGCCTTCTCGCTACCAATGTAGGCCAAGCTGCCCTGGTGAGAGTACCTGAAGGGCTTGATGTCCTTGACTCTTCGGAGCTGCTTCTCGAGCTGCTCAATCTCCTGGGCGACCTCGGCGGCGTTGCCCTGCTGGATGTTCAGGTTGCTGCTGAGCTCCTTGATGCGGGTCTCGTAGCCCTCAGTCTTGGCCATGTTGTTGAAGAGACGGGCCAGGAAAGTACCCTCCTGAGAGGCAACCTGGGCGGTAGGGGCGTAGCCGGCGACAGCGCAGTCGCCGATGGCCCAGATGTCGCGAGCTCCCTGGACAACGAGGTACTCGTTGACGGCGAGGCCACGGCGAGAGTTCTTCTGAGCGGGGATCTTGCCGAGGAGATCACGGACAAGGGGGCGGATGGCGTTACCGGTAGCCCAGACGAGCAGACCGTAAGGGATCTTGATCAGCTCCTTGCTGCCATCGGGGCGCGAGGCCTCGGCCTCAACAGCCTCCTCGGTGACACGCTTGACCATGGTCTTGAGCTTGATGTCAATGTTCTCCTCACGGAGAGTGTTCTCAGTGTACTCGATCAGCTGCTTGGAGAAAGAGGGGAGAACGTTGGGAAGGGCCTCGATCAGGGTGACCTTGAATCGGGGGCTGATATCGGGAATCAGCTTCTTGATGTCCTCCTCAAAGAAGTCGCGCAGCTCTCCGGCAAACTCGACACCAGTGGGACCACCACCAACGACAACCATGTGCATGAGGCGGTCAATCTCCTCCTCGGTCTGGTCCTTGAACGAGGCACGCTCAACACAGTCCATGATCTTCTTGCGGATCAGCTGAGCATCGCCAATCTCCTTGAGGAAGCAGCTGTTCTCGCGGACACCGGGGATACCAAATGTGGCGTTCTCGGCACCAACACCGATAACAAGCATGTCGTAGGGGATCTCCGTTTCGCGACCATGCTTACCGGAGGCGTTGTCAACGATTCTGACAACCTTGCGGTCGGGGTCAACAGTCTTGGCCTCGGCTTCGTAGTACTTGACAGCGGCCTTCTTGTGGCGGAGGATGGCGCGAACGGGCTCCATGATGGAGCGGTGCTCAATCAGACCAGTAGTACATGAAGGCAGGAGAGGAGTGAAGAGGAAGTAGTTGCGAGGGGAGACGACAATGACGTTGTAGTTCTCGGTATCGAGGTTCTTGAGGAGACCAACAGAGCCCCAGCCGGTTCCTATGGGGGCACAGATGTCAGCAACTCAATTCGTGCGATTTGATAAAATGCCCCTCCAAAAAGGGCTTGCATGGCGACTTACCGAGAACCACGAGGGTCTTCTTGGAGGGATCAGGCTGGAACTGTTCCGGGGGATGGCGATCTTCGTAGACGATGTAGATGCTGTAGCCGATGAGTCCAAGAGCAGAGAGATAGCTCAGTCTCCAGGTCCACCGAAGGATACGGCGAATCTTGCCAGGCTTGCGCTTGGGGGCCTCGTCGGCGTAGGTTCTTCGGAAGGCGATACGGCCCGAGTTCTGGAGCTTCATGGCCACGGAAGGACGGGCAGAGACCTTGGAAGCCGTGGTGAGGGAGCGAGTCGCAATGCGACTGCTCTGGGCGAGGAGGCCAGCCCGGGCGAGGGCGGCAGACATGGCTCTGGTGGAGGAAGCCATTGGCGATGCTGGGGAAGCTCAATTGGGAGCAAGCTCCAGGCGGAGGAGATGGGGGATTGGGAGGGAGGAGGGGGTTGATTACGGAGGAGAGATAGCGAGACGGCGGGCGAGGACGGCCGGGAGGATATGTCACAAAAAAAAGGGCAGAGGGAATTAGGTAACTCGAGGCGCACAGCGAGCGATGGCGAGACGGGCAGCGATGACACAGAGCCCGCCGTGTGGGAACCTGTGGGCTTGTGGATTCCATTGGCCGCGGCGGGCGAGTGTGGGAGTGCGAGCAGCGTGGACGCCGACAAGCCGCGCTTCAGTGGGAAAGGGCAACTCTGGCCCCCCCTGTAGTGTGAAAATTGACAATACTGCCCCTGTAGACCGCGGTCCCACAGGGGCACAACAGGTACCGCTACAGCGGTCGAGGGCGAAGGCACGACGAACGGTGCCCACTAACCCACAGTGCCTCTACAGCGAAGGTCACAGTACCCTGGCTGAGCTGGGCTATTCCTGGTACACCCGCACACCAAACTACAATTTTTTTTTTCTCGCCCTCCCACCTCCCAAGGTGACAAGATCCGTCCGCCCATCCCTCGCAATCCTTCCGTCCATCCATTCCCTCCATTCACCCAGATAAGGCCGCCTCGGGCGCGGGACGGCATGGGAGCACATGTGTCGTCATTGCGCTGCTGCTTCATTTTTTTTTTCTGATCATGGTCATGCTACCACTACCAGCTGAATGGATCATGTGGACATTCCGTCTGCCATAAGCAATCATGTCCAGGAACCGCGTCTCCGTTTGGGCAATAACCCTCCCTTCTTGATATCTGATTTTATGCACCGGGAGAAGCGAACATCAGAATCTATTGCACCTGGTGTTGGTTGCCCGCATCAGCCAGTGAAAAACCGCAAAAAGCTGGCGCATCCCTTGTTAGCGCAGCAGCGGAAACCCACGCTGACCCGCTCACTAGCCCGATGACGCTCATTTTGTGGTGGCAGATTGGAGAGATTGGAGATGGTTGACATGGATAGGAGCTCCACGTTTGGGGAGCCTTTTTTTCTTCTTTACTCGAAGGGCCAAAAAAATTCTGGATCGCACCGTATCGCTCTTGGTCTCTCGCTACTATTGAGCCCCGACTCGGGGCCTCAGCACACCGAGAGAGAAAAACACATATTTGGAGTCAAAATTTGATGGCTGATCCAGACAACGGCCTTTCCAGGACCGGGACAGGGACCGGGAAAAAACTGACAACGGCCCGGGAACTCCCTGGCGCTGGTTGACTTTTTTTTCTGACCCCAAAATTTCTCCAAAATACGGATACTGGGTTGGGCAATGCTCTGCATTCGGGCTGGTCTTGGTACGCCGCCACCGGCCCTCGCCTCTGCGTCTCGGTGACTAGAGCATCCCCGACTGTCGGATTCGTCACCTGGAATTGCCTTTCGTGCATGGGTTTCTTCCAAGTCCAATTTTCCGGCCGGTGAAGCCGGGGCTGCCGGGTTGCGAGAACCGGACTCCCGGCTATCACTGAAATGAACGAGAATACCACCATATCCTGTTGCCTCTTCCTAGATTGCTTCTGGGAAGCTCACGGTTGTCTTTGGACGCCGCCTCTTTTCGTTTCTTTTCTTTTTGCGTCACAAAATTCAAGAGATAAGCAGCCGCCAGCTTAGCATTAACCTATCACACGTACAGGCAATGTCTCATTGAGCCTTCTCATAACCTATCAAAATATACGCCACGCCCATTCGCCTTGTCCAACAAGCAGCGTGGCAACTCGTTGTCCCGTCATAGTTATGGAGTTTCCCCTGCGGCCACAGTCTTTTGTTGGGGCGTCTGACTGTCTTGGCTAGGATCCCTGAGGTTTTCCCAAATCCACCAAATGCTCAGCTTGTTCAGCCAAGCCCGTGGCCGCCGCCACAGCGCCGCATGTGCAAATGCTGACGAGACACTGATCAAACGCACAGTTCACTTGCTCTCTTGTTTTGCTTCACAGGAGCCCTAATACGCTTACCAAACAGGGGACAGGGAATGCAGAGTGGAGGCTGTAGGTTGCCGCGATTATCTGCGCCGGTGCATGGGAACCGCAATTGTACATGGCCTATCCGTTTACCCATGCCTGTCACATTCGCTGCTCCCTTCACCCAGATCAGCCCAACACGGGGCCTCATGCTCAGTGAGGTGGTAATGTCAACTTTCTGTGCGAAATTACGTGCCCTCGTTCTCCTCGCCTCGCGGCTGGCATCCCCCCACGGGGATGCATGCATTGGTTGTCATTGCCTAGGCCTGTGACGCTTTCCGAATCCGGTTTCTCGCGACCCCAGATCCCGGCAGATGCCGACACGGACACGGGAGCTAGGAAGCGCAAGGTTACCGACCTCGTCGGTGTGCCGGTGAGAAGCATCGACCATCATCGCTATGGCTCTTCACATGTGATGCTGATGCGGGAGCAGTCACGGGGGACGGACTGGGTTGGCCCTAAAGAACCCGGTCCACAGTTGGAGATGAAGTATGGAGAAGGCGACGAGCATGCAAGATGGGCGGCCACAGACCCAGTTTGCTGCAGCGGTGCGCGTCGAGCGATATTTCGACTGCCTCAGGACTCCCCTCTTTGGGCAATTCCTAGCGCGAGATTTCTTCTCCCGACCTGGCACTTACAGCTCCCAGCAGATCGAGCTTTACCCTCCCAGGGCATTGCGACACGGAGGCGCAGGACCTCACCGAAGGTAGGAGAGGTATTTTCAAGGTAAAGGGTGCGGATTGGCCAGAACAGGAAACCCATCCTGTTAGTTTGCGAGACGACTGGGGGCGATGGATTGGCATAGTCAACATCGGCCGCAATGGAATTACATACCCAGGTGCTCGTCGTGTGCGTGACTCAGCGCAGGGCATTATCTCCCTCCCCTTCGCACCAAAACCAAAACCAAAAAAAAACTAGCGCTCGCAGCCCGGTTCGTAAAGTTTTGCATTGCTCTATTTTATTAGCCCAGACAATTCGTCCCAACAATTGTCATTGGACGACATCAGCATAATTCGCATGTTTCACCTGGATCCAAACGGTCGGACTGGATGGCACCTAGAGAGATGCTCGGTGCTTTGAATTTTTATTTCTTCTCACTGTCACGATTGGGCCGTGGAGCGAACAACGTAGAATATTAACCCGAAAAGTCTAAACTTGCGGTTCGCCTTGGCATAAAGTGTTCATGCTGCTGGGAGATTTAGTGACGCAAGAGGTTTCGAGTGAATTGGGGTGGCTTAATTGAATCCTTCACAGCCCTCGCTCGCGGGGCCCGGAGCGCGTACAGAACCATTCAGCATTGGCCAATACATGCTATTCAGCCACAAAATCGCAACTGCCCACTATAGCTAAACCAATGGTTTCTGGATGTTGCATAAAATGGATCTTTACTAAGCTCGATGGATAAAGATCAAAGCTTTGATGTGCGCTACGGAGATTTGGGCTTGGGCCAATGTTGGACTGGAGCCTCTTTCGTGGAGGGTTCTACGATGGCCCTCGTGCCTAACCATGGTTTTCTTCACAAGTTTGCTCACGAGACTCGTTCACACATGCTTCGATACCTTCGTGCGTCGGCTTCTGTCTGCCGCGGCGTGTCTCTCCCTTGGGCCGGGTGGATATGCCCTCGTGGAGCAAATTCCTCAAGTTCCCACTACACGTCCGCAAGCGCGCTAAAGACGGATCCGCGCTTCTTGATCGAGAAGGCCCACAGAGTTCTTCTCGCAAAAACCTTGATATGGAGATCGCGGTCGACGGTGTGATTGGAGCGCATTTTCCCTCTTCTCTCTCTCTCACTCTCTTTCGTATTTGGAGACTGGCGGCAGTGCGAGCATCGATATGCGCTGCCGTGGTGACGCTATCGTGAAGAGCCACCTCTACCAACGGCCATTTCCGCGGTCCCTGCAATTGAGCCGTGGTGAACTGGTCCCCGCGGCGGTTCTGCGTGCCATTGACAATGTTGCTGAGGTAGGTCATGGCATAAGAAAGTGTAGGGCTGATGATCGACGAAAAAGGAGCCATGGGAAATTACATCTACTTACAGACAGAGCATTTCATGATGCCATCGCATTGCGAATGAGGCCAGTTCTCAACCAACCACCCCTTTTGCTAGGGGAAAGTCACCGCCGATGGGCTCCTTGCATGTGCAATTTGCTTCGCTTGACCAACAACCGGTGCTCGCCTAGCAATTTCTCACTGAGCGCTCAATGTGCAGGCCGGTTTCGAAGTTGAGGCGCAAACTTGCCGATGGGTAGGTAGGTAGAGCTTGGGGGGACAAATCTCCGAGTGTATTAAGGTTTTTTTTGAGTCTTCGCCGCCCCTGATCATGTTTCTTGGCTCGCATGTGTACTTTGGCACGTGTGAATGATTCTGCTTGGTAGAGTGTTTTGGGCGTGCGCTCTGTGGCGTTGCTCAAGGTGTAAATGCGCTTGCTTCATGAGGCAAAGGAGCACGCGGAAGTCGAAACAGACTATTGGGAGCATGCCATTGAAATTTATCGCGAAATTATCGGCTGATTGCGTGCACGGGAGCTGGGCCTGGCCTAGCGGCGTTTCTTATTCAATTGCTTTCATCTCGGGTTGGTCAATCTGGCGCCCCTCGGATTCGGGAGCTTCAACTTGATCAGCGATGGATTGATCCTCTGGGGCGGCTCTGCGGTGTTCGTGGGCGGTCGGTCTCAGCTTGATGCCCACCAGATGAATATTTTTTCCGTAGCTCAAACCGGACTTGTTGCAGAGAAACAAGCTGGTGGCGGACGGAGGACAGCGTGCACAATCACCAGACCGGGTTTTTTTTTTCTGGGGTCAGCGCTGTAGAGAGAGAATGAGAGGGCAGGATGGCAGTCGTCTGCGACGACACACGAGACAGGGTGAGAGCGAGGCCAGACGACAAGCTGGGTCAGACCAAACTGGACGAGACGAGACGAGTCGGGTCTCGATGCATGAATGCTGCTGCCGCTGTTTGATCAGCGACGGTGCGCCTACGGATTCTCTGGGAGCGAGCTTCGTCTGAGGTGGCTAGTGCGAGGGTTGGGGGTGGCCGTTGCGCCACGGAAAATCGAGCAACTGCGCCGACATGAAACACGGCAGAGAAGTGAAACCGATGAGGTGCATCAACACTTGGCAGATGGAGAAAAGACACTTGGGCGGTGCAGCATGCAGAAGCCAGGTGGATGGATGACAGCAATCGAAAACAAAACCAAATCAAACTAAAATGAAAGAATAAACAAACAATGAATGAATGAATGACAATTGAGTAAGATACACAGCCCGCCCCCCCGGCCGGAGACACAGCCTGACAGAAGCGTCCAAGCAAGCAGTCAGATGAGAGGGAACCAATTTGCGGATGGGTGTTCGGTCCTCTTCAATATATGACGGGTTAATAGACTAGAGGTGCCCTATCTTCTAACTGAGACCCGAGTTGGGTGGGCGCGCGGGCCTCCGGCTGGATTGTGTGCATGGACTTTGCGGGCTGGCCTGGGCTGCGTCGTCTGTGCAGGGGGGCGCAACCACCTAGCGTCTGAAACGCTAAGGGCCCCCCCCCTAGACCCGCGACGTGGATTCCCCCCGTAATCAAGCCAGGCGACGCTGGTATCATGTTAGAAGCGTCCTGACTGAGCGGGCGGGCGACGGCCGACGCTTTGTTTCTGCGCCATTCCTGCTCTTCTCGCGCCTGCCTGCGTCTGCATCTACAACTTGATTCATCATCCATCCACTTCTCTCTCTCCCTCTCCACAACCATGATGCATGTCTTGAGTTGACTCACGCCCATTGTTGCCGCTCGCTGCTACTCTGCCCAGTCGTGGCCCCCCACCCCGACGTGACGTGATACATCGCCCATCCCTGGTCACTCTCCCGCTCAGGAGCCCGGCGAGCCCGCTGATCGTGGGGTCGCTCACACATGTCGTGAGATCCTTGCTGCGACGGAGAAGCCTCGAAACCTTGGGTCCATGACCTGTCGTCTCATGGCCTGGGATTGACCTTTGCGCTCCAAGTGGCCGTGGCACGCACGCATATACTATCCCGTCCTCGTTCTCGCAACCTTTGTTTCTTTTTCCCTTCTCCCCCCTCTTTTTTCGCTTCTCTTCCAAGGCCGGTCCTTTTTATTATTATTTTCACCTTGTATGCCCTAATATTCATCGACCAATTGCCCAGTCTGGGACTGAGGGACTGAATCACACCCGTTTTACTGTTGCTATCGATCCCTCCGAGACCTTGGGGGCTTCCAAGCAAGTGCCCTGGCTCGGATATCCCATCCACACACCACCACACCACAACCACCGCCAATCGTTATTCCGGCACCAGAGAATTTAGGATTTTTTTCCTCGCTGAGAGAGAGGGAAAAGGGATTTTTAATATGGCCATTTCAAACATGGGTCCTACTCATCACCGCTGGCAGATGGAGGCGAGGCATGCACACGGAAGGGCCCTGCCCCCCTGGACCCGGGCCGACGATGGCATCGACGATGAGGACCACGATGGCTTCATCGTTTCAAAGAGACGGAAGCTGTGGCGAAGGATTAAGCGAGATGATACACCAACCGAACCTGACGTCAAGGCTTCCTGGATTTCAGCCCTCTTGAACAAGCGTGACTACGAACTTCCCGGAAACTCACTCCGGGAGTCCACCGTTGACTCGCCGAATGAAGCCTCGCAGACGGCGAGTGGGTCGACCGAGCAGACCGGGACCGCCGCGACCGCGACCACGACCAGCGCAACAACTCAGAGTAGTGCGACTGCTTCTCCTGCCACCACCACGTCCAGCTCCCACGGCGCCTACGAGTCTGCAAGCGACAGTAACAGCGACAGCAACAGCGGTAGCGACCACGACCACGCCGCAACCGATGATGAAAGCGCTTACAACACCGGCACGGGGACAGGCTTAGCATCGGCACCAGGCGCAACCATTGTGGGAGTGAACCAGAGCAATGAGATGGTGAGTGGGCATCTGAGACATGGCGTCGATGCTCCCCTCCCGTCTTTCTAGAATACTAACCGTTTTTTGCAGATCGGCGATCTTCATAACAATGTTCACAAAATCCTGCTCGGTGTAGGCACAGTCGGTACGTATTATCTGCACTCATTCACTCACTCCACCACGTGTCTCATCTCATCATACTTATACTGCCATACAGTATGCTTCATCCTGCTTGCGAGCGTGCTCATCATCGCCTGGAAGCTCCGCAAGAGAAACGGCTCCCGCCGCCGACCTTTCCTCCTGGACAACTCATCATACCGCAAACCCTCACGCCTCGATCAGTTCCTCTCTAAAATTCCCTTTGTTCGAAACCGCTACTCAAGGAACTGGTCCACCATCTCAGACTCATCAAGGCACCCTTATGAGAAGTACCGATCCACCCCATCACCCACAAACAACAACACCAGCAACACCAACAACCACCGCATCAGCTCGCAGTTCTTTGGTCCTCAAAAGTCCATGGGCCTACTGAGCGAGTTTGGCACACCCAGATCGGAATTCTCCCGATCCAACTCAACAATCGACTCCCAGTTCATCGCGCCCGGCAAACCTGTCTACAGCTCGGGGAGAACCGCGGCATCCAAGTCAAGAACGACGCTCGAAGCAGTCAGCCCCACCAGCACCATGTTCGTGGAGGACACGGCAGTGCAGGTCCGCGTCGTCTCGAGACTGGCACCCAAAGAGGTTCGATTAACTACCTTTGGCAAATCAATGCCTCCCCTGTCACCAAAATGGGCTACACACCTTAAGCGCCAGACCGGCGCCAGCGACCTGTCGTCCATCTCGTCTGGCTTTGGCGATGGCGACATCATCATCACGTCCGACAACACCGTCGCAACAATCAACACCAGAGCCCCTACACAGCCCTCACCCATCGCAACGCCCTCCAGCCAAACATCCCCACAGTCCTTCCAAGGGGATTCTACGCGCGGCATCTCATCGCGGCAGTCCTCCATGAAGTCTGCTCGCACTCCTTCTCAGCGTACCATCGCCATCCCCGCCGCCTCACGCCAATCATCGATGCGATCCCGACGCGACACGGTGTCGACCGTGGCTTCGGTCGAGTCGAGGGTGCGGTTCCGAACTGTCAACTCGTGGGTCAAGCAGCAGACTGGACATGTGCGCCGTCAGCAGCGGGAGCAAGCAGACAGCGATGCGCCTCCCGTGCCCATGCTACCGCCGCCTGAGCCCGAGCTGCGGTACATGATGCCGGACGGAGAGGAGCCGCGCCGGGTAGATGATCGATGAGAGAAATCTACACACTATTTTTTTTGGGGACCCTTCTTGTTCGTTGTCATGGTTTCTTCTTTTTTCTTTTTAATTTATTTTATTACAGGCGCAAGAGGTAGATACCTAGAGGTGACGAAACAATGCTGTCCTGGAGATGGCATACAACATGATTAGACGAGCAAGGGGAGCAGCAGCAATATGTATTTAAAAATCAGAAAAACAATAAATAAAGTAGCCATTGAAGCCTAATAATTTTTCGTTCATCTAATTCATTTTCGTCAGGCTAATTCTTCGTATTGTTTTGCGTCTATCCTATTTGGAAGGGAACATTTCCCAGAAACCAATTTCCATCTGTACATCGGATGTTAGTCCCGGCATCATGATACATCGGATCAGAAGTTAACTTGCCTTGAGCGCGTGAATAAAAATTTTGATTAGCTCCTCAACCCTGGCTGGTGATTGGAGAAGAATGTGCTTCTCGATTAACTCTGTCCCATTGTGTCAGCATTCGCGATTCGCCGCTCGTCTTGTTTGACGAGTCCTGAAACTCGCGAGTACGAAAACTCACCGGAGCCCAACTGGACGGCCTCGACGTAGTCGTCTGCATTGTAATTTTGGATCCAAGCCCAGTACGTGTTTCCTTCCTCTACTGTATCGGCATGGTCGCGCAGCATGCTGGCAACGGCTCCGTAGCCCAGCAGGCAAGGCGCCAAGGCCATTTGCAGACCAAGCCAGTCGCCCGTCATTCCGACGTCGAGGACGTAGCGGGTGTAAGCGGTGCAGGCTAATGATTTTGGTGGTTAGGCGGGATGGGTCAAACGAGGGATCGGCGCACCTTGGAGCTCGGGTGTGGATGTAACTTCGGCAAGGGTGAGGCCGAATGATTGGCAGTAGGATGTGTGCAGTTTCAGTTCGCGCATGATGTGCGCTACAATCTCACTGGCCTGGTATCATAAATGACTAATTAGGATGAATAAAATATCGTAGGGGGCGGAAGATGTTTACTCTTGAGATATCTTGAACATTTTGCGCCTTGTAAGCAGCGAGCGCATTGGCACGGGAGAAGTGAATCTATCTTGTCAGTGAGCTTCCTAAAGGGATGCACAAGTTGCCTTACCAGGTACAAGTAGTCTTGAACAATGTATCCCTTGAACGACTCGAGAGGCAGCGTTCCATTACCCATGGCCATGACGAATGGATGGTATACAAACTCCTTCCAAACGTCTTTCACCTCCGGCCGCTCAAGGAGATACTCAATGAAATAGCCCCTGTCCATGTCAGATCTGAAACTTCCATTGTATAGACATTTATGATAGGTAGAAAAGACTTACGGAGAGAAGGGTAACGTGTACGTGGAATGAAAGTGGTTCAATGGGCCGTGCCCCTTGCCCAAACGCGGAGCCGTCCGGATCGCGCTTTCAATGTATCGGCAAGCTGAGCGAACCGCCTTGGGTGCGTCGAGCCCCTTGGCCAGGTTGGACGCAATAGCCGCTGTTGTTTGTTAATACTAGTTCGATGGGCAAGTGAGAAATGACTTACAGGCTAGTGAGCAACCAGTTCCGTGGGTACTGGAGCTAGCTTGGTATGGGCTCTGGACTCTGAAGATCTGGCCCTCACCGCCGACCAAGACATCTACGACAAACTTCTTGTCTTCTTCGGTTTCTGCGGCTGTCAAATCGTCCTTGAAAGGCTGGTGCCCGCCCTTGACGAGCACCCATTTTGGACCCAGGGCGTGAATCTCGCTCGCAATAGTCTCAAGGTCAGCGACGGAACGGACCTCTACCTCGGGGCGGCCGTTCTGCTTGAGAATAAGGGATGCTTCAGGGATGTTTGGAGTGAGAACCGTAGTGTGTGGGAGGAGGTGGTGCGAGAGCTGCTGGATGGCCTCATGGGGAAGCAGCTGCGCACCGGATGTTGATACCATGACCTGAGGATCGGATTAGCGGCACGAGACGGGGGACGCCAAGACAAGCAGTACGTACGGGATCGACGACGAGGGCAGGGATATTGTGTTTTGTGACCATTCTCGAAACCATCTCGATGGTATCTGCGGCAGCCAGCATACCTGTGCTCCCAGATTATAGATGGTTAGCCTCTACGTCGTTTTGGTCAGGTGAGCAGAAAGAGGCGCGTACCCGTCTTGATGACATCCACGCCGACATCTTCGATACATGCTTCGACTTGCTGTTGAACGAAGGTTGCCGGAATCGCATGGATGGCCCGGACGCCCTGTGTGTTTTGCGCTGTCAGGGCTGTAGTGGCCGTCATGGCGTAGCAGCCGTGGGCGGCAATGACCTTTTGGTCTGCCTCGAGGCCACTGTAGAGGCGCGCAAGCGGTTAGCTCGCTATGCTATTATTCCGCCCATACAAAGGCATTCTATCCCCCCGGTTTGTGACGCGAAAAGATTGTGTTGTGAATGGGGTGATGACTGAAGGATGAGCTTCACTTACGCCCCGCCCGAGCTGTCTGAGCCGGCAATGACCAGCACTCGTCCCTGGACCATGATGCCCTCTTTCTAATTGAACTGCGCTGTGTTCCTTGAAGAATGAAGTCGAATTGGTGGAATCACGGCGGGGAGCAACTTTTCCTGCCAATGGTATTGAGTCAGGACTTTTTGTCTTAATCCCTCGCTCGGCGAAGACGGTTTGCACCTGTAGTGGGGGTGTGGCCCCCGGACGGCTCACTGAGGTACTCGGTGCAGGCGCCCCTCGTCCAACGTCATCGCGTCATGGTAGCTCTTGCATCGCGAATAATCGCAGCTTGTTCATCATGACTAATTGTGACATGGGTACTCGTGCAGCCCGAATTCACAAGAAAGGCCACGGAAATTGATGTTTGTCTCCTGGAATGCCCTTTCTGGCCGGCCAATAGGACCTCGTGGGTCAGATCGAATGGCTCTTTCTTGGCAACTTGGGTCCTGCCAGTCGAGGTTGATTTGTAGAGCTTGCGCCGTCACACCAAAGCCTCCTCGTTGATAACATCGAGGGACAACACACGAATACCTAAGCAGGTGAGCATTGCAGGATATCAACTAATTGCTAGCTCGAATCACCTGGATACATCTTTAACGAGGAAAAGCCGAACTAGGCAATCAAGAAGGTGCGTCAAGTTCCGCATTGTTTCATACATTCGGTGCACTCCGGCACTATACCCTCTTTCTTCATCTTATCTCTCTTCTCTCTCTGCGCATCCTTGCGACATTTTTTGACTAGCCTTTGGCAGAATAGCAAAGGCCAATAATACTTATCATATACAAAATATCTCATGTAATGAGCACATAAGGTACAGGACAGATTACTTTCATGTATAGTAATAATATCTATATATAATTAAGTATTCTGAAATTTCATATTAGGGTTATATGTATATCATTATCGTTACCGCTGAGGACGGTTTCACTAGAGGACTTAGCTCTCAGGGTTGAATCTGACCTATGACTGCTGTTGTAATTTATCGAGTTAAAAAAACAAACAAGCGCTACTAAATCATTGTGTTATGCATGGGTTGTTGCGGAAGCGCTTACCAGCAATGCGGACCATAAATGCACCTTCACCCCCTCCTTCAACCGTCGAAATAGCGACCGTGATGCCTAGGCCGGAGGTAATACCGTGCTCTCCTGTGTTTGGGTGGTAGCGGTAGAACTTGCATGTTACCTTTTGGTTACCCTTGACGCGGCGTTCCATCCAGTCCCAATCCTCGGCAACGGCAGCGGCGTGGATGGCATTTCCGTCCTCTGCCGCCGACAGCCTCCAAGTTGAGCGGTAGTTACTCCGGCGAAAGTCGGCGAGTCTTTAGATTGTGCGCCCCGTTAAAAACCCTCAATCTGTGCAAAGCAAACAGAGGCATTGGCATACCATTTGAATATGGAGTTGATGGCCTCTGTCAGCTCGGCGCTGCTTGATTTGTCGATGCAACAGGTATCAACTCAAACATGGCTGAGACGTTGCTTACTTGTCAATTCGATTGCCTTGTTGAGTTTCGTCCAGTTTTGCGACGGCGCAGCTGACGCCCCGGCGAGGTATTCCTGGTACGTCACCTCGCTTCCATCCTGGGCCCACGTGTGTGAGAGGATGACATATTCGGGAATGTTTCCTGAAGGCCAGTCATCGTCGTTCTCGAGATGTAGCGTGGTGCAGTTGATTAACCTCATGCCAAAGCCTGAATAGATGGGTGCAATAAAGAATTGTTGAGGAAGCTAGGCTTGGGTTGGCTGCTGCTGATGTGGGACGTATGGTTGTCTTAAATGCATGACTGCTAGGATCTGGCCCCTTCATCTTGCATATGGGAAGAGAGCTGGACGAGCGATGCGAGGCAAACATGGCAACCAATTGCACCGCCAAACCCCAGGTTTCTTTGACACATATCCTCGCCAGGAGGGTTCAGACTGATTTTCCCTCCCGGCAGGCAAATTAAGCTTCTGGTACACGCCGCTGCAAGTTTGTCTCCAGTTTGTTAAATTGGCTCTTCGTAGAATAGTTACGGCATGCACGTCTCCAGACACTCCTCAACACGCATTGCAAATGATTTCTCAATCGAATCTCTTGCACATCGTAAAAACTACAAACGCCCAACGTCAGATCGGCCCTAAAATGCACTCATCCATGGCCGAGCCTCAGCCCGTACAAGTCCATAACCCCCGGACTCCCCACCCGAAACTCCAAAGATTCCAAACCAGCCCCCGGCTGGTTTCCGCCCCCACCGCCCGTTAACTGTGATATATACATCTGCCCACGAAAGAGGCGCTTCCCTTGACTCCGCGCCACTCGCTTCATATGCGTTGTTCATGACCTTTTTTGATTGTTGTACACTTGACGCTCGTGAAGAACCCTTTCTTTCGTAGAAACGTACACTTCCCCTCCACTGTAGAAACGGACTTTTGATATACCTTCCTTCACTCGCCTCGGATCCAATCAGCGTGGAATGTTAAGCGGTGTTGGAAACAAGTTCCGAGGCACTTCCATCGGCTCGCTAATGCTCCTTTGCCTCTCCGTTCTGTCATCACCAGAGCTGCCTCCTCCGTCGTTGCTCTCCTGACTTTCACTCTCATTGTCGTCACTGCTCTCGCTGTCCTCTTCTTCGTCAAATACGATCTGTCTCATGACATTCTTGTCAAACAGATCAATCACCATTCTCCGCACCCCTAATCGGTAGTGGTTCCATTCCATCGCTCCCATGACTTCCTTGAAAAAATCTTTGCTCAGGAAAGCACTGGGCTTAAGTTGCCTAATCTTTTGAAGCTCCGTAACTGCCTTCTTGTAAAGAACCATATTCCCAAGATCGACGATGAGCTCCAGAACTCTCTTGTTGACGTCTTCCTCGTTCAAGAGCGGCGGTATTTCAGAAGGTTCTAGAGGTGGCCGGGCAGGTCGAGGAGGGGGTGCTTCTGTGGCAGTTCGCTGCGTCATAGGAAGCGTGATGGATGTAATGGTTTTCTGCTTCCATGGCCGAATATTTAAAAGCTTCGACAATTGCGCGGGAAGGCAGAATCCAAGCGAGTGCCCCAAATGGGTTGTGTTTGCGTCCCAGCCATGCTCTGACAGGATCTCGATACCATGGGTCGACCGAGAGATCAGGCCGAGGACGAAGAATGCTGTACCTCGGAGGCTCATCACTTCATGGGATTCAGCAATTTTGATAATTTGCTCCACCACGTCGCTTGACTCGAGGAAAGGGGCTCCTAGTTCCATTGAGCCTACGTTGCCAACAGCCCACATGCAACCCTTAACCTTGGTAATCGTCTCGCAATCCTCCGATTCCATGCCGTGGTCACGGATTGTAGCTGCAAACTCCTCAAAATGGCCCTTATCGCTGAGCAGACGGCATCCTTCTTGAGTGCGAGTCAACTCTCGGTAGAAGTGAGGTGGTACGTGACTATCATTAAAGTCTGGATCAACCTCACCATCATCAAACAGGCTCATTCGGTGATTTTGCTCATCAGGGTCGATGAGGAACGCCTTGGCAAGACTGGCTTCGATAACACTGACGTATGTATCATTGCGCCCCAGGAACCAGTCATCCATTTCGTTGCTGATATAATCGAGGCCGTCGAGGTAGTGGTATCCGATAGATGTGGATAGAAACCTTAGTAGCAACGGAGCTCCGATTTCGCCGAGATGATCCAATGCAGGTCTACACTCGACAATATACTCCAGATATGTTTTTCGGTTGCAAGCCTTCTCGAGAATCTTAACTGCTGTGGCGCACACCTCAATCTCCGGGTCGTATAGCTGTGTTACGAGCAGTTGGATGGCCCACTTGGAGTCTCCAACTCCTCCCTGTCCATTTATCGAAGGGACCGGTCGAATTGCGTATTTGCGAAGAACATTCGTAGCATGAATTCGGATCTCCTTGGTTCCTGCAGTCAAAGCCTTGGAGACCAAAACACGCGGATGGCCTTGCACGCTGTAGTCAAAATTGGAGAGCAGTAGCTTGATAAGGTCTGGCCGCTGTTTAAAGTCCATAATGTGATACATCATGTTGAACATTCTCCATCGTTCCATGAGCTGCAGCCCCTTAGGGTCGCCGCTCAGGATTCCGAGCATGGGAAAATAACCTGCACATAGCGTATCCGTTACTCGATCTCTCGAAAACATGGGATACTGAGCCGTGAGGCCACTGGTCTGGTTCGTCGTTAGAACTGATGTCATAGTCGTTAGCACATGGAACTTACCGGATCACATTGGGCCAGACATTCGGCAATCTGTCGGAGTAACTTGCTGTCTGCTAAAAACTTGATGCCCTCTGCAGACTGGAGCAATGAGTGCAAAAATGCGCAACCTGCTTTGACGTATCTTTGAGTATTTCGTGTGTTTTTGATTTCGGCGAATTTATATTTGAATGGCCGATAGAAGCTCATAATTCGCTTCATAAACTTGGACGCCTTGATGGCCTCTTCGAGCCGCTTTCCGTTTTGGAGAGGCCCGTCGAATACTTTGACAATATTTTCCCAATTCCATTTTGCGTAATTCGAGCTATTCAGGACGTTTGTGTCGATCAGGAGTTGTCGGAAGGACGCGTCATCAAAGACGACTGCAGATGTGGACTTTGGTGCATCCTCCAGCGATGTCAGATCTGCTAAGCTGCCACTGGAGGGCAGCGCACCAGATACTGCCCCAGTGGGAGCGCTTCTGTATAGAGTTCTGCTGACACTGCTGATCTGGTAAATGATACCAGACGCGTGGAAGTGGTTGTCATCATTTACTTTGGCGGCGGCGGAGAAGAGTTCAGGGAGAAGGTGAAGCTCTGCACTCCACATAGGCGGTAAAAGTCGACTGGAGAGCTTCAGCACCTCGCCAATGAGCAGAGTAACCTTGCGCTTGAGTGTTGGGTTTTCATCTTGCTGGGCGATTTTTAGAAGCGTAGGTAAAAGACCTGCTCTGATGAAGATGGCCAGCAACAGGGCGGTGTAGTGCTCGACAAAATTCTGCTCAGTGCTCTCCTCCTCCGGGCTTTGCCCCCTTTCCCTGCTGTTTGGAGATTTGAGGTTGGCAACTCTTCCGTACGTTGTCAATCGGCGACCGGCAAGAAATGGTGTTGCCCAGGCGGGGGATTTGATACGCAGTAGTGAAAAAACCAAATCGATGACGGTTTCCCGCACTGCTGGAGCTGGGAGCAGCATGCTTGTAACGAGCGACCTGATAGCGCGAAGGTCATACATGCATAGTGACATGAGACCAGGCCATGATTTGAAGCTGGCAGCAATGGCTCTCGAATTTTGCTTCAAGATCACTTCGTTAGATAGAAAGTGATCCGTAAACACGGTAAAGAGAACCTCGATGCTGTACCCCGGCTGAAGATATCTTCGCTTCTTAGGCGAATCGAGAAGGAATAACATCGCCGAAACCAGACTTTCTGGTGCTTTGTATATGCCCTCGCCAAGAGCTTCGGACAAAGCTCCCAAGCCACCAGATGCAACTAGCAATGCTGGATCACGCACCAGAATCTCAGCCAGCGTCTCTATACAAATCGGCCGTAGGCGATCAGTATCTTGGTCAGAAACCTGTATGTTGGTTCGGCCTTCCCCATATTCAGCAACGGCGACAATGGTCCGTACCACGGCTCGAGAAATTTCCTTGACGCCCCCTTTCACGTCGAGAAAGGCGCGGACAAACTTGAGAGCCTGCTCTCGCTCTACGTCCGCCTTTCGGTAGTTATTCAACGACCTGGGAAAGTTAGTACATTTTGACTTGGCGAATCTTAGGAGATATTCACCTGATGACCAAGTAATCTGTGTTCAAGCTACGGATCTTTTTTAGAGACGCCACGTCCGAAATAGCATACCGCGTCATTCGATATCCGGCAGCAGCCACTTCCCGGCTTTCGCTGAGCAGCATGACCTGCATACGCAGCCCAAAGACGGACCAGACGAGATCATATTTAAGAGTTTGGTGACGCTTAAATAGATCTACTAGCTGATTTGCGCGACTCACGTAGTACTCGGGCATCATCCCCTCCACCTCAAGTGCCTGAAGAAGCTCGGTGAGCGCATATGTTGGACTCTCCGCCGAGTCTTCGACATCAGATCCAGCGCCAGACCTCGATACACTTTGTGGAGAGCGCACGACACTTGAATCGATGGGGTTTTGGCTCTGTGCTCTGTTTCGGGTTGGCGTCGAAGGAGGTTGACGGGTTCGTTGGGTATCGGAAATCTTCTGTCGGAGTTCTCTAATTCGGGTGTTGCTGGCATTGAGTTCGGCCTCGACCTTCTGACGTTGCTCTTTGGCTTGCTTAGCTTTCTTAGAGTTGAGCGCCTCGAGCATGTTCTCGCTGCCCTCCTTAATCTTCATTTCACGATTGAGACGCTCCTTGAGATTGGCCAGGGCCTTATCGGTGAGGGAGTCGGCATCATCCTCGTCGACCTTGTCCATGAAGCTGCTCGGATACATGGACCCCGCGTCAGTTCTGCTTCCCGCACGACTGCGCAACTCCGAGCTGAAGCTGCCGGGACCGCCGCCGGGGTTTAGGCTGGTTCCGCGCGGCGCAAATGAGACGACCGAGGCCGAGAGGTTACGGGTACTGGTTCCATTCGGGGGTTGCAGACCGCTGCCAGCATCGCGGTCAATGCTGGTGCGACCTTGAGAGGACTGGCTCGACGGCGTCAGGCCCTTTTGGGCGGCGGCGGCAGAGGAGCTCAGCATCGTGAAGGTGACCGGCCCACCGGCTGGGACGAAGCCCTGGCGCGGTAGTGGTGCATCCGTCGGTTACTTGGGGTGATTGGGTCGCGATATGCGGCGTATGCCAGGTTCGTCCAAGTTTCGAAGGTGGCTGTCGTCGGAGTGCACTGTCCCGATGCGGACCGATGACAACGGCGTAGTAACTGGGCGGGTTCGGCGGGATTTGTTGGGCGTCGGTCGGCAGGAGAAACGGGCGGGAGATGATGATGATGATGTGGTGATTTGTTTTGGCGTTAGAAGAGGGCGGAGACGGCGCCCAAGATGTGTGTGTCCTGTGTGTGTGCTTGCGTGGATGGCGGAGGCTCTGCAGCATGCAATACGAGCACTGTAAATGCACCAAAGAACTGGCAAGCGCAAGAAGCAAGCGGCCTAACAGCGGACAGCCAACAGCAGACAGAGAGAATGAAGGAGGCTTCGAGGTGCAGAGCGACAGGGTTCGCGAAACGAGCGGCCGGGGTGATTGGAGGATCTCGCGTGCGGGTGGAGGAGGCGAGGAGCAGGAATCCCAGAATGTACTATGTATGGAGGGGGCTAAGTTAGCGAGCAGCCAGTGGGAGATGTGAGGTAAACCCTACGGCAGACTCTAAACTGCAGGGAGGGCGATTGCCGTTGGCCGTGTTGGCGGCGGTGGAGGGGCGATGGTGGGTGGACGTGATGGATGTACCTCGTTCGTGTGCCAGAGTCTGGTATTGGGGATGGTGGTGAGGTGGTGGCACACACCAAACGGATGGTGGAGGAAAGGTCCCAGCGCTATGGGGCTGGGGTCGTTGGCCCCGAATTAGCGATGGCGATGGGCATGTAGCGCCCGCGACGAGGAACGCATGTGGTGCAGCAGGTAGTCTGGCAGCGACGACCTGGGCAATTAGTGGGATCGCTGGCTGGGGAAATGGGTGTAGTCGGGCACTATGGCCACCTGATGTAACCCGCCCTCAGGTTCGTTCAGCTGGTGCCTGGCGCCTGGATTGAGGGGGTGCCACTGAAGCAGCCACTGCGGGATGCATGCATGGCTTTGACCTTGATGAACGGTTGTGGCCCCGGCTTGTTTACGGAATCGATAAGGCTGACGGATGGATTAGTAGCCTGCTTTCTCATAAACCCGTGATGGAGATGGATACAGGTGGGCTGCTTGTCCATCCAAACAAGCAGGATATTTTGCTTGCTCTCTTGTCAAAGCCCCTGATGATCATTCCGATAGGCGGTGATTTACCTTACGATGTCTATCAAATGAGACCGACCTTTCAATTCACACCGGAATAATGCGGTTCCGGAGTCTGAGCCATGACCAATTCGTCGTGAAGCCGGCTTGGTGGGGAGGGACACTGGGCAAGTATCGATAGCAACTCCCCCCATCGTCCCATTTTCTCACCGACTGACCCAACTTCTTGCAGTAACACGCACTCCGAACAAACAATGAAAGCGACGGGTCACACAGAAGCAGGCACGGAAAGTAAATTGTGGTGCAATGATGGCCGGTGACATGTGAGATGCTGTTGTATCAAGCGGGAGGGCAAGATAAGATATGTGACTGATAAGCTAGTGATTCCCTTATCGGGGCGGCCTGACCAGAGGCGGCAGCCACCACCTCCCGCTCCTCGGTGGGCATGGGAATCGGCGCCCTCCGCGACGCCGGGGCCGTCCACTCGTGGCCCCATCGCAACCGGCACCTCGCCGCCAATCCGCGCTGTTCGTCGCCAATGGTTTCGGCAACCGACGCCAACGAGAGCGCCGCTGTCCGTTCGTTGTCACACCCGATGGCACACTGTAGTTACCTATCTGGAACGCAGGCCGCAGCTCATGCGCCACGGCTCCGCGGTATCGAGCCTACACTGTTATATATATAGCTTATCTCCTCCCACCTCCTCTCTCACCGTCAGTCTTCAGTGATCTCACAGATTCTCCAAGCCTCCTCTTCCATCAAGCTTGCTCAGCACAAACAGACAACGCTTTGATCCTTCTTACGCCTTGACAGCCGTGCTCTGACCCCCTCATCAGCCCCTCCCATTACTACCACACCTTGGTATCAATGAGTCAGGAACTTCCCATCCGCTCCAAGATGCCTTACGTCTCTGCCGCCCGCTACGGAAAGGACAATGTCCGCGTCTACAAGGTCAATCGCAATGCCGAGACCGGTGTCCAGACTGTTACTGAGATGACCGTCTGCTGTCTGCTTGAGGGAGAGATCGAGACTTCCTACACCGAGGCCGACAACAGCGTCGTTGTCGCCACCGATTCCATCAAGAACACCATCTATATCACCGCCAAGGAGAACCCCGTGACCCCTCCCGAGCTCTATGCTTCCATCCTCGGCAACCACTTTATCCAGAAATACGGCCACATCCACGTCGCCAACGTCAAGGTCGTCACCCACCGCTGGACTCGCCTGGAGATTGATGGCAAGCCTCACCCTCACAGCTTCCTCAAGGATGGCGAGGAGACCCGCAATGTCGAGGTCCGTGTCAGCCGCAAGGACGGCATCGACATCAAGAGCTCCATTGCTAAGCTAACCGTGCTCAAGAGCACTGGATCTGCATTCCACGGCTTTGTCCGAGACGAGTACACCACTCTGGGCGAGACCTGGGACCGCATTCTCTCCACTGATGTTGACGCCGCTTGGAAGTGGAACAACTTCAAGGATCTCGAGGCTGTTCAGGCTTCCGTGCCCAAGTTCGATGAGGCCTGGAAGTCTGCGAGGGACATCACTCTGAAGCTCTTTGCCGAGGACGAGAGTGCTAGCGTTCAGAACACCATGTACAAGATGTCCGAGAATATTCTTACTGCCGTTCCCGATGTCAAGACTGTCATCTATGAACTCCCCAACAAGCACTACTTCGAGCTTGGTAAGCCACATTACTCAATTAACCCAAAATCATGAAGGTTTTTGCTGACCAACTTTTAGACCTGAGCTGGCACAAGGGCATCAAGAACACTGGCAAGGACGCTGAAGTCTATGTACCCCAGTCTGGCCCCAACGGATTGATCAAGTGCGAGGTTTCTCGATCTTAGATTGGCTAGCACCGCGATTGGATTGTGGATTTGAGTAAAATACCTTTCAGCGTTCGATTTTAGCGAACTGTGCAGTAGAATCAACCTAATGAGACATGAAGTAATAATAAAAATTATTAAAATAAACTATTGTGCAATTGAATCGCCTTTGTGAGGCGTGATCAAGACAACTCAAACACTTGCATGCCGAATTCGCGAATGCCAAGTGACCCGTCTATCCTTCAGCTCACTCATTTCTAATGCCTAGTCACTTGCAACAAAAAGACATAGTACCTATTCGACGTATCACATTAAGAACACATTAAAACTTTGCGTCCTGTCGTTCAAAAATCTTATCATTGCTGGTCCATGTCATGAGAGATGCCCACATATGGTACAAATAGTACACGACTTTTCAAGTCCATCCACACTATTCTACATTGCCGCCAACTTTTTCAGTAGCATTGACTTATAATCTGTTCTTATCCGATGCGCGGAGTCGCTCCACAGCCTTCTCCCAGCCCTGCTGTCCCACCTTCTTGCCACCAAACCGTATTATGTTGTCCTTGTAGGGGTGCGCCTCACCCTCAAATGCCTTGAGGCGAGCCAATCGCTTGTCTCGCAATCGGTTCTTGGGTAGCATGCCGCTCACGGCCTTGCGCAGGACCTCGGCACCACCGTGCTTCTCCATCAGCACATCCATAGTAACGGTCTTGAGGCTACCAGGGCGGGTAGTATGTCGGTAGTAAGGCTTCTGCCACTTCTTGCGACCGGTTGTGTGCAGAGCGGCGCAATTGGTCACCACAACGTAGTCACCGCAGTCGGTTGAAGGGTCGAAAATGGGCTTGTGCTTGCCCATCAGCAGGACGGCAATGCGGGAAGCCAGGCGGCCGAGAGAGGGGGGAGTAACACCGGGCTGAGTGGAGAGGGTCGGGTGGGGGGTTGAAGCCGAAACTGAATGCCATACTCGAGAGTAGGCGAGCTTGGTCTGTAACATGGGCGAGGTTAGGACTGATATTGAAGCATTCTGAGGAACTGAGGTATAACCTACCAGACCGAGGGTTTGAGACATGGTGACAGCTGCTGGAAGGGTCAATCCCTTGCGAAAATCACTGCCAATCGGTTCAGGTCAACAGCGGGGCCCAGATGCTGGTGTTGCGCCGTTGGACTACGCTGATCGTATCGCAAGACCGCGATCTTGCAATGGCTCTATGAAAGTTTGACGCTGAGCCCAATTGCTGACTAAGATTTTGAAAATGATCACGTGCTCGCTCTCGTGCTCCGCCCGCCGCCGTTTCCCGAAGTCGGTGCGCGGACCCACAGCGGGCAGTGATGTCGTTATGAATTCCGAGGGGTCTCACTGGGTTTGGATTTCAAAGCAACCAAAATCGAGTTTCACAAATGGCGCCTAAAATCACTGCTCAACGAGCTCTGGCAGCAGCTTCCCTCGCTATCGTCGCAGGATACTCAGCCTACCGATATTCAACCTCTCGCAGCAATTCCAAGAAACCGCCATCGTCCTCAGGTCAGCCCGCGCTTACACTGAGGTGCAACGGCCAGGCTAACTTAGTCAATGCAGACAAGATGGCAGATAACAACTCGTTTGAGGTGCGCCCACGTCTCATGGCGAATGAGTCAACGCTTTGAGAAGGGGACGAGGAGAAGAGAGCTGTGGAACTAGGGATACTAATGAAACAATGTGAAATCAGACCCTTTTTGCTGTGCCGTTGTCATGTGACGGCTGCATCAAGTCGGTTTCAGACTCGTTGTACAAGATTGACGGCATTACCAAGGTTGAGGGAAACCTGAAGGACCAATTGATCACCGTCAAGGGCTCAGGCAAGTGAAAACAGGTGTTACGATCGGATAATGTTTGGCAAGGGCTAACGGCACATTCTAGCCGCTCCCTCATCTATTGTGGAAGCTATCCAAGAAACCGGAAGAGATGCCATTTTGCGAGGCTCCGGGGCCTCTAACAGTACGTGCAAGACAAAATAAGTTGTCGCCATTAAATCCCCGGCCATCTAAACACCATCGACATAAATCGCCGTTGGGCATTAACTTTGTGTGCATGTTTCATCCACTGACTTTCAATATCCGATAGGCGCCGCTGTCAGCATCCTTGAGACTTTTGATGATACTGAGCTTGAAAACAAGCCTGAGGAACAGGACAGAGAGGTTAGGGGATTGGCCAGAATGGTCCAGGTAAGCTCAGGGAAAACACTAGTTGACTTGACCGTTCGCGGAGTCGCCCCCGGAACATATCACGCTTCCATTCGCGAATACGGGGACTTGAAGGAGGGTGCTCGATCCACTGGACCTGTTTGGGCTGGAGGTGAAAACCAAACCCGCGGTGCTCTGGGTGTGGTCAAGGTTGGCGAAGACGGACGTGGATCCGCCTTCATCGCCCACCCCTTTCAAATTTGGGAGGTCATTGGACACGCCATGGTTTTGACGAGGCAGGAGGAGGGCGAGCCCCTCAAGAATGACGAGAGTACGGTTGTTGGAGTCATTGCACGAAGCGCTGGCATGTGGGACAATGACAAGACAGTATGCTCGTGCACAGGCAAGACGCTGTGGGATGAGCGTCGCGACGAGGTCAAGAAGGGAATGCTATGATGGCACCATACCATTAGGTTTAGCCGCCGGACTCGTTCGACTTGGCCTCCCCCGAGACTTGGATATAGCGAAATATTAGAGGAGAGCAAGCAACGAGTGGAATTAAAGTTATCCAATTCCTGACATGATCGATCCTTGGCAACCAATGTTCCCCTCCTCGATTTTACACGCGCCGCATTCTCACTTGAAACCAGGAGAAAAGTCCGAAACGGTGGCAGGTCAAGATCTAGGCTACGACGGCAGGCCTGGTCAGCAACGTGGTGCGATCTCTTGGGCTAAGGGCGAGATCGTGACATGGGCACGGGCGATAATCGTTCGACCCAGGGCTGGGCAGTGGGCAGTTCGACCGTCACTCTCGCATTCCAGGTGCCTCCGGTGCGATGGAGGAAAAAAACCCCCCTGGGCTCGGACAAAACGATTCGAATTCAGGGCAGAGTCCGTGAAAGGACAAAAATCCGTTTTCCAAGACTTTTGATAGCACGGAGTTTCGGCCTTTACGTGCAAGCGATGCGTATCATGCAATTTCCTCGCCTCGACTACCGGAGGAACGGTGGATACTGTTGAGTCATTGATATGCGGCTCGACATCTGCCGAACGGGCTCGAAACGCACACCCAACCGCGTAGCAATGCCGAATCTAGAGATGAGAAGCTGTAACTTTGTCGGCGGCAAGGTGAGTAAACCCATAGATGGGCCTGAGCAAGAAACGTCCTGACGTAGGCAGTGGGGTTTGTAGCGTTGCAGGCAAAGTGGACGGTCGAGGGAGACGAAGTGCGGAGGTTACAGTTGATTGGAAGGCCCGGCCAACTCCACAAACTGAAGACCGGAAGGGCCCGGATTGCGGTGGCAGGATGAGACGGGACAAGGCCAGGAGGTGAATCAGTTTTGGGTAAGTTAGAGAAGCAAGAACTCGCGGAGGCGGATGGGATGAACATGCGAGATGAGAGGACCTGACGGGCTGGGCCCTGATGGGCTCGAGTTACGAAGCAAGACACGATAGTCCAATGTGAAGGGGGAATTGAAAACGGCAGCATGTGAAGTGGCACGGCATTTGAGACTCTGTGCCAGATGGACGAATACCCAACGCGAGCCATCACATCCGGTTTGCTTTTGTTGAGTCAGGTTGACAGCGCGGCTCAAGGCGGGTTGCATGCGTACTGGAAACGACTTCTGGTTCAGCCAGAAGATCTGCGCCATTGACGCATCTCCTTGGGCTCGCGGCTCATTTCGGTATATCATGCTAAGCCATTACGTAGAGAGCTGCAGGCCTCGTCACAGTTTTTCTTCTTCTCTTTCTGTGGCCGTTGCATTGCGAACCCCTGCCACGCTGGATCTCGGCCCGGTCACACACCTTTGGCCAAACGTGTCAGTCGGGCCAGGGTCCATCTCGGGGTGGGACTTGGGACTGGCCGTGACCTGAAAGACGGGGCTTGGAAGGGGGCATGGGAAAAGAGCGTTCCGGATCGGTGAGGCGGAGAAGAAACTTGTTCTGTGCTAGGCCGTGCCGGCCAATGTTTGGATACGCGCAGCCGTAGATTGATTGAACATTGGGTCCGTTTATGGGTGTGGCTGGTGGTAGTGGTGGTGGGATGGCAGCCTCGTACGCGGAGGAGCGGTCGTTGAGTGGGCGCATTAGTGCATAGAGTACCTGATTTAGAATACAAGGGATAGGCTAGGAAGCACTCTCGATGAGGCACAAGGCGACGGGGCTGCGATATCATGGGACGTGAAGACATGTTGGGATCCGGGATCATGGCACCATGGGATTGAATGTCAGTTTCGATTTCTTCTTCGGCAGCCCTGTCATCCCATGTTGACAAATTGGCACTCTCCAATGTGATGAGTGTAGCGTCTTTTTCTTCTTCTCAATAATCCCGCTCATTACAGCTCGGCAATGGCAGCCAAGAAACTGTGATGCTATTTTGAGATCCAAATTCGGCATTATTTGTGACGGCTTATACATACATACATACAACTAAGGCACGTTCAAGGGTGCTGCAGTCACTGTGAAAGGTTGCTAGGGTCGGAAGCTTGCCATGCACACACATCATCACGGCGCATTGCCCATTGCCCTGGGCACGATGCTACCGTCGATGGTGGACCACCGCTAACACCGCGAACCAACTTCCAGCTTGGGGACAACCCGTGCCATCGGGTCGGAGTCCACGTAAGGGCCCGATTTAGAACTTCGATGAAAAGAAGCAGAGGCGATCCCGCGCATTCCGCCCACTAGTCGGGGGTCCATGCAGACCGTCTTGGTCCGTCACCCAATCTGCTCATGGGAGCTCCAGCACGGCGCTTAAAAGCTTCGACGGACCAACCCAACGACACAGCACACACACGTCATTCGACGCCAGCAGCCTGGGGCATCGCTGGCTAACATGGCCCCGGCAACCTCGAGTCCACGAGGGTTGCTAGGGTAGCCGGCTAGAGCAAAGAGAGGGAACAGACCGGTGATTTGGTATCCCCCCATGTTCCATCTCGCCTTAGCCCGGATGGATGTCCGGCATGGCAAGGAACATATTTTCTTAGGAGGACCCAGCAGCGCGAAAGCCACCGCCAGTTCACTGAGATAGGCGCCCTAGGTGGCGGGGCTATGTGCGCGCCATACTGCGATGCCCCTCTAGCCTGCCCAATCAGAGGGCGCGGGACAGGGCCTCAGGGGGCATGTAACGCTCGGCGCCCCAGGGGCCTGGTGGCATGTGGCACCGATGAGCGATGAAGGAGATGCACGCGATGGGAACGAGCAAAAGAGGTGCGGCCTCACACCTTTCGATTCTTCCACGGCATCTGACGAGGCTCTGAGCGCTGGTGGTCCGATGAGTCTTGGAAGAGGAGGTGTGCTGGAGGACAAGCCGCCTTCAGGATGCCCGAGCGAGAAGCCCATCACATCGTCATCACATCACGGTGGCATACGGCTGGGTTCAGATAGACAAGCCGACGAGTTAGAAGGCCGCAACGGCACGCACAATAGACAATGCACTCGGTATCCTTAAACGCTGCACGGATGTACTCGGAAGTACCGAGCAATGGTATTGTCCATCTTTTCTTTTTTCTTTTCTCCCGCCCCGAGACTGGGCAGCAGGGTCGCTGCTGTGCCCATCAAACATACATGCTGCAGTGGGACAGTGAGCCATGTCCCTGTCCAAAACGGTTCAAGACATGCCGACACATTGGGCTGGCGTCGATCAGGACGAACGCTTTGCATGTCAACCCCTCGAGGGGCCGGGCAGTTGAGATGCAAAAGAAAAACAGCAACCAACAGAGAAGAAGCATTGGAAGATTCGAAACGAGAAATTCGAGGTGTCATCCCCCCTGACCCGTCAGCTAGACCCTTGCGTGTATGTGATCCAGAGTGTGATGCCAGCCCGACTGCCCTGGTTTCGCCTAGCTGTCTAGCGCCATGGCATACGCCCATTGCGGACACACACACACACACACACACACTTGCACCCACGTACTATGCGATGCGATGGGACGCAGTGATTGATATACTTCAGCCCCCCAGCCCAGAGCCGCGGGATTGGGCACTCCAAGCACTTCATCTCTGGTTAGGCGCTGGACTATCCTCAGTCTGTCCACTCACTGCCGTTCTCGCCAAAGCTCCATTCGCCCACGCTGCTGCACCAAAGCTTGTCCGTCACCAGACCATCGGGCCTTGGCTTCATTCACAGTTGCATCTCTGACTTCACATGGCCGTACGTGGCTTGGGCCGATATCCTGGTTTGCTTTCGGTTGTGCCCCGGGGCCCTTACCTATTCCTGATCCATTTTCGGCCAAAAGGACGACAGGGCAAACGTGCCACCAGCACTTACACGAGTCGTTGAGCGTCGTCGTGCGGTGCTGTTTTGGATATAATACTCGACCGCGGCCGGCCCGTGTCGTTCACTCGTTTTGATATCACGCTCCAATCGTTTACTTTCTGCAGGCGCGGAACCGATCAAGTCCGTCTTACCAACAGTTTACTACTGCACAAAAGTGTTGGCTGTTCCAACCTCTCGACTCGCGTGCGACACACGTCAACACCTTTTTTTTTTTTTTTTCAGCCGTCGCCAATAGACAACTCTCGGCTACAGAAAAAAAAAAGAAGGGATGAATTAAACTTGGTAAATTACTCCCCGTATCGACGTTTCTCATATATCCGAAAGACCAAAAAAAGACAAGACAAGGCAATCTCCGCGCTGCCATCCCCAGCCCAGCCATCACCCCCGTTGCCACTTGGACACCGTCCATCCAACTTGGGTCTGGAGGCTTCCTGGCCAGTCCTGCTGCATTCAAAGGCAACGCCACCGACGGGGTTGCCAAGCCATTCGAGCCTGCGCGGCGAACCAATTGATTTTAGCTCAAGGCGGGGAAGAGAAATCTGATTGCACTGCGCTGCACCACACTGCATCGCTCCGCATCCCGCATCATCCCAGCGCAGCACACCGGCCAGCACCGCTGCCAGGACTCTCCTGCAACCTGTGCCTGTCCCCGTCCCCCATTACCTGCCACAAGCTTTATCCCCCCCCCTGGTACCTGTACCCGCCCCTTGCTGCTACCCCCCTTGTCCCCCGTCCACCGTCCCTTCCTCGCTTTTACGGTCACGGCCGCTCCTGCGCTGCTGCCCTGCCCGGCCATCCTAAAATAATAAGTTGGGACATCCCTCGACCACTGCGTCGCTCTTGCCCTATAGCTTCTGCCCCTCCTTCCACTGCTCTGCTAAGCGCCCGAGCTACTGCCCGCTACAACTCCAACTAAACTAAGCCCACCCCACTCAGCGAGCACTCCCGCTCCCGCTTCCAGTCACACTCACACACTCCCCTCCCCGTCTCACATCGTCTCACACTTTATCCTCTTGGCCGCCGCTTGTCCTTCCCACACCCACAAACCCATTCCTCTCTCGCAATTTTTTTGTTGCTCTGTTCCCAAAGACAGGTTTTTGCAACAAGTATTCGACACAACTTTTTTTTTTTTTTGCTGTGGCTTCTAGTGCCCTGCGGCGACAATCATGTCGTTAAAACAGGTGAGCTTGTGCGCTCGGTTCTGGCCCCATCACCACTTACTGATTCTCGTCGCTAGGAAATCGAGACCTGGGTTGCGGCCATAGCTCGCTACGACAACAACGAATTCGAGGATGCCATTGCCGAGTTCGACAAGATTGGCGACACCAGCAAGATTCTCTTCAACATCGGCGTCATTCACGCTACCCTCGGTGAACATGAAAAGGCTGTAAGTCAATAATACCCTCTTTACCTGTGCATCCGCGACATAAGGCTCGCCACCATCGCAACAACTTTGCATACTTACAATCGCCGCCCAAAAGGTCGAGAGCTACCAGCGAGCCATCCGACTAGACCAGTACCTCGCCGTCGCATACTTCCAGCAGGGCGTTTCCAACTTCCTCCTCGGCGACTTCGAGGAAGCCCTCGCCAACTTCAACGATACCCTCCTCTACCTGCGTGGCAATGCCATGATCGACTACGCCCAATTGGGCCTGCTTTTCAAGCTCTACTCTTGCGAAGTCCTCTTCAACCGCGGTCTTTGCTACATCTACCTGCAACAGAAGGACGCGGGTATGCAGGATCTGTCCTATGCTGTCAAGGAGAAGGTGGTGGAGGATCACAACGTTATTGACGAGGCTATCCGCGAAGAGGCTGAGGTGAGCTTCCTCATACAATAATCACATGAAACTCATATCTAACACTCTTCAGGGCTATACTGTTTTCTCCATTCCTGTCGGTGTCATCTACCGACCCAACGAGGCCAAAGTGCGAAACCTCAAGACCAAGGATTACCTTGGCAAGGCGCGACTTGTTGCTGCTTCAGACCGCGCCAACGCCTTTACCGGCTTTGCTGGCTCCGAGATCAAGAATGTAAGAGCATACATAGTCCATACCAATAGGAATTTTCGCTAACACTTACACCAGGCTGGTAAGATTGAGGGCAAGGACGATCGACCCCCAGACAACATCTCCTTCGCTGCTACGAACCTCGTTAAGCCAGGCCTCCAATCCCGCCGACAGCAATCCGAGCCACCAACCAACCGAAACGTCTTCCCCCCCACTCCTCCCCCGGAGAACGAGCGTTCTAACCGGGCATCCCTCCGTGGCCAGAAGCCAGCGCTTGCGAAGCTCAACATCCAACAGGCCGAGCCAAATCGTCGTTACGAAAAGGCCAATTCCCCTCCTGATAGCCGAGCCAGACCTGCGAGATCCGCCTCTGCCAACCCTGGCAAGGCTCCACCTAGACAGCCTCTCACTCTTGAGCTGCGACCAAAGCAGATCCCAGAAGAGGAAGATACACTTACCAGCAATGTATACAACATGTACCAAGGCCCCAACGGACAGCGCAGCTCCGGTGGCTCGAGGCAGCCCCGCTATGGCGATGAAGAGGACGGCTCTGAATATGACGATGGGTCCATTGACGAGGGCGACTTTGAAATGCTGGGTGGCAACCGTCGCCGCCCTGGCTCTGGGTCGTCTCGCGGCGCCCGTCGTGTTGAAGTGACCAAGATTCGTGTCAAGGTACACGCCGATGATGTAAGATACATCATGGTCAAGCCCCAAGTTGATTTCCCAACGTTGGCGGACAAGGTTCGAGAAAAGTTTGGCCTGCGCCGACGCTTCAAGATCAAGATCAGAGATGAGGATATGCCCAACGGTGACATGATCACCATGGGCGATCAGGATGACTTGGACATGGCAATTGATACGGCCAAGGACCAGGCCCGAAAGATGAGGCAAGAAACTGCCAAGATGGAGGTCAGTTCACCATCCCGCTCACACCAGTCGCATACCACTAACAACTATCACAGATTTGGATTGTCGAAGTTTAGACTTATACCCCTCTTGCACTTCCGTTTATTGTTTTTTTTTCTTTTCTTTTTTCACGACATAATTTTCTCGTCTTGAGGGGACGTATCCTAGATGGATGAACCCGTTTCTTTGCATGGCTCACAAAAGTCGTGTCTTTTTTTATGCCTTTCACATCTGTATATTGGCATTTTATAAGTAGAATATTAGCCCGCCATTTATTCTTAGAGGAGGTGGAAGGAGTCCGGACAATCATGGTCTGTGAGAGTAATTCTGGATCTGGAGAGGAGATGGCTGGGAATTCTGTATAGGTCGAGAGCCAAAGCAACAAAACTCGGAATGATACCTTATGATTGGATTTTTGAATATATCAACCACGACGATTTATGACTTATGTTTTTAACATCCGGGCCTAAGCCGTGAAGCAGAAATGTGATGCAGAAACTAATACGTTGTGCTTTTTGTTCGCTCTATGATGTTTAAGATGGTACATGGTTACAGGCTATTGTACAAATTCACACACCACCTCAAGTCTCTTGAATATCCAACTCTTGGCGGTTTTGATGTGTCATAGATCTTGGCTCTAACAGTCAGAGGAGCGTTACCCCTATTTTGGGCACCGTTGGGCCACTTTTGGTGTGTCTTAGAGCCCCCCCTGTTCCAGCTCGTCCAACAAGTCACGAACAATGGCGGTGCGTACGCGCCATTCCTCTTGTCCTAGGACCTTGAACAGGATGCGAGATGCCTTGCCGGCCGCATCAGAAGAGCCGATGGCAATAAGGCGCAGGAGGGAGTGCATGGTGGGTCCTTGATCAGCAGGAATATCCTCAAGTAGGCGGTCTAAAGCAGAGTCCCAGTCGGGTGATTCGCGGACGGCCTTGTCGACTGCTTCAAAAAGGGCTCGCGGAACAGGCGTGGCGGCCAGGGCGGCACGATAGGCGATTGGGGGCGGGCGCCAAAAGAAGTAGGGCTGCAGGTGGACGAGCTCGGCTGCTGACTGGTAGCGGGTCGTCTCGTTGGTTAGGATGCCCAAAACGTATGCGTGCTGCTGGTCCTCAGGGGCTGAGGGAAGCAGGGCGGGAACGAGGGTCAGCGGGTGAGGCCAGGCGACGGGGGCGCCGCGCGGAAGGATGGGAGGGGAAGCCGGGTCGTTGGTGGTGGAGCGGACGGCGGTGATCAGGGGAGCGATGAGGTTATCGCGGATGGCGTCTTGCTCAGTCGATGTGAGATCTTCGGAGGCTGTCTTGAAGAGGAGGTTGCGGTACTCCCACTGGAAGTGATCGAGTTTCTGGGGGTTAAGCTTGATACCGCCACGAGTAAACTTGAAAGACAGCTGGCGAGAGCAAGTCATGTTAGTTAGAAGGTAATTCGTAGGATGCAGCTAAGCAAGTGGGAGCTTACAGCTTCGGCGATGTCGTCGACAGTACGAGGTGTCTTGTGACCTTTCTGAAACGAGGAGCCCAAGTTGGCAAGCCATGACTGCATGGCAATGGGAAACACATTCTGGGCCTGGTAGGTGGATAGGTTGACACTGTCGTTGCGCTTGCTCAGCTTCGAGCCGTCGTTGCTGATAAGCAGGCCCAGGTGGGAAAAGGTGGGCGGTTCCCAGCCAAAGGCTTGGTAGAGGGCCAAGTGCTTGGGCGTAGAGATGAGCCACTCCTCGCCACGGATTACGTGGGTGATCTTCATGAGATGGTCATCGACGACGTTGGCAAGATGGTATGTCGGGTACCCGTCCGTCTTCATCAGGACAAAGTCCTCTTCTGGCTCTTTCTTCTGGAAGGGTCCGTAGATGGCATCCTTGAACTTGGGCGTGCCGAAGAGGCCTGAGTTGAGGCGAACGACATGCGCTTCGCCGGCTGCGGCACGCTTGTCCGACTCCTCGCGCGAGACGGACCGGCAGGTCCCTGGATACGCGGTGGACTTGCCGGCATCGTGGAGGGCGCGCTTCTGTGCCTCGAGCTGCTCAGAAGAACAGAAGCAGCGGTAGGCAGAGCCATTGTCAACCAACGTCTGAGTGTGTTTGTGATATGTCTCTAGACGCTCAGACTAGAATTTAGCGTTAGCAATGCACCTCGGGCTCTAATCGACAACGAAAAGTTACCTGTCGGTATGGTCCATATGGGCCGTCTTTATCAGGACCCTCGTCCCATGATAAGCCCGCCCATTCAAGGTCTTTGAGGAGACGCTCTTCAGCATCGTGAACTAGGCGGTTCTAAGAGAAATTATTAGTCTATACTTCAACACTCAATCAACCAAGCCATTGGACTTGCCTGGTCAGTATCCTCGATACGGAGAATAAACTGCCCCCCCTTGGTCGCTTTTGCCACCAATACGTTAAAAAGCGCTGTTCGTAATGATCCCAAGTGAAGGTAGCCGGTAGGAGATGGTGCAAATCTTGTTCGAATAGGTTTGTCGGCTGGGTGTCCCAGGATGTAACGCTGCGTTGGCTTTCCCGAATCGCTGACCGACTCTCCAGTGGCTCTGCTGCCCTTTTTGAGAGCAGCAAGCCGGGACATGGGCCTGGGCTTTGTCTGAGGCTCGTCATCTTTCTGTGTCTTGCTCAATTGCGGATTTGCGTTCTGCTCATTGGCAGGTTCAGCAACATCACGACATCGGCCGACAAAGACAGAGAATGTGCGGCGGGCGGGAGAAACCGAGGGTCTGAGCCGGCCGAGACATTGTGTGAGCCGTGCTTGCCTTGCTAGTAGTGCATGGCGAGCTAGTGGAGATATCATGACGGCGGGTGTGAAGCTCTCATGACAAGGCCTATAATTTATGAGTCCGAATCAAAAGACGTCTCACCATGATTCGGGGACTGACGGTTAATTGTGGCTTGTGGAGCGCCCCGGTGTGGCGCGCGACGGGGCAGGCAGGAAAAAAAGGCAGGGTACTACCGCTAGCGCGCTAGGGCTGTGGTATCGATAAGCGACGCACTATGATAAGATAAGCTGCAAGGCCCAAGCACATCCCCTCAACGTTGGGTGGCTTACATTGTGAGCGCCGATCATTGGAGATTTACGGGACAGTGGCTTTTCCTGCTTCTTGGAGAGATATGTGTGAATATACATGTTCCACTTGATGGGCTAATGGGATGGAACATTCGGGATTATGCGACGGACTAGTTCCTGGTGGAGCGTTTGCTTGATGCACGGCCAGTTTGATGTGAATGGCGGACGCATGTGAATGGGGGGGGGGAGGGTGGCCTTTCTCCAACGCGTTGGACGAAGGAGGCCAGTTTTTTTCTTTTTGGCGGCTGAGATATAGCCTTGTGTGTCTTGAGATCCGACCACGTCTAGCATCCTCCCTAATGCTCTGGTCTCCTTGATTTTGATTTTTTTTCATCCCTACACCCTGACGTCTTCTCTTCCGTCCCTCCCTCTGTCGGTTCACCTCGCTGAAATAGACCCCGCGTTTTTTTTGGTCGGACCGCTGTGCCGCGCCAAAAGATTTTCGGCAGCAGCCCAGTAATCACAAGTGCCGCTCCACCTAGCGAACTGGGCGGGCTCGGCGGGCGCGAAAGCACCAATTCTTCATCCTGCATTACAGGTTATCTCGGCCCTCTCTTCTCCTACCCCGAATAGCCCTCTCCATCCCTCGATACCATGGACGACTTCGCAAACGCCGGAGGCCCGCCAGAGGTCGATCTCTACGGTTCGTTTTCTTGCCCTCATCACCCCGCACTTGGTTTGCACGGCCAAAACATAAAATGTGCCAGGGTTTCCCGGGTTATCAGCATGCTGCTCTTAGTTAGGCGCCTGCGGGATCCAGTACATTTTGTGCCTCGAATTCCGAGAGAAAGAAGACATACAGATGAATACTAACTTGGCCATGCAGAGCTGCTGGGCATTGAAAAGGATGCCAGCCAGGACCAGATCAAGAAGGCCTACCGCAAGGTGCATTGGCCCACGCCCATGAACAAAGACTTCCAGTGCTAACTGCGAGCCATACAGGCCGCCCTCAAATATCATCCCGATAAGGTCTCCGAGGAGCACCGAGAAGAGTCCGAGGCCAAGTTCAAGGAGGTAACGGAAGCCTACGAGATCCTCTCCGACGAAGAGAAGCGCCACCTCTACGACACCCATGGCATGGCTGCCTTTGACAAGTCCCGCGGTGGCCCTGGCGGCCCCGACGTCGATCTGAACGACATCCTCTCCCAGATGTTCGGCTTCGGCATGGGCGGTCCTGGCGGTCCCGGTGGCCCTGGTGGCCCCCGACGACCCCGACGCGGCCCCGACGAGGAGCAGCAATACAAGGTGACACTGGAAGAGCTCTACCGCGGTAAGACCGTCAAGTTTGCCGCCAACAAGCAGGTTCTCTGCGGCCAGTGCAAGGGCTCTGGCGGCAAGGAAAAGGCCAAGTCATCGTCGTGTGAGCGTTGCAAGGGTAACGGTATGGTCGAGGCCCTCCGCCAGGTCGGCCCCGGTCTGATGACCCGTGAGACGGTCATCTGTGACCACTGCCAGGGCGCCGGTCAGGTCTTCAAGGAGAAGGACCGCTGCAAGAAGTGCAAGGGCAAGCGTACCACCCAGGAGAAGAAGGTTCTCGAGATTTATATCCCCCGCGGCTCCATGCAGGGCGAGCGCATCGTGCTGGAGGGCGAGGCCGACCAGTACCCTGACCAGACCCCCGGTGACATTGTCTTTATTCTCGTCGAGGAACCCCACGATTTCTTCACTCGCCTCGGCTACGACCTGTCGGCCGAGCTGACCGTGTCGCTGAGCGAGGCTCTGACTGGATTCTCCCGAACCGTGCTCACACACCTCGACGGCCGCGGTCTCCGACTTGAACGCGAGCGAGGCCACATCCTGCGCCCTGGCGATACCCTCAAGGTTCCTGGTGAGGGTATGCCCATGAAACGCGGAGATTCCAAGGGTGATCTTTACCTGCTGGTCAAGGTCGAGTTCCCCGTGGACGGCTGGCTAAAGGATGATGCCTCCTACGAGGCCCTCCAGAAGATGCTGCCTGAGCCTCCCAAGGACATTGAGGCAGATGAGGTTGACGAGGTTGAGTATGAGGATGATGCCGACATTGAAGAGGTACGTTTAATCCCCTAAAATGGAAGTGCTAGAGACGACAGACACTAACGCATGCAATAGATGGGAGAGTCTGCCGGCCAGGGCCTTGGCAACGAGTGGGAGGATGAGGACGACATGCACGATGGTGCCCAGGCACAGTGCCAGCCTCAGTAAAGGCGAGATGAATTCGCATTTGCAGCCAGGACCCTCGGAGGTCAAGTTAGAGAAGAGCTAGAGCTGGGAGACAACCCCCTTACAGGGAAAGCTTCACGAAGTGACGATGACGGAACACACCTGGATAGAAGTGGGATATTAGGATAATGACCATTGGAGAAGGGAAAGCGCAAAAAGACAAACAGGGCCAAGAGGAGGCCTTCTGTTGTGACGTGGATGGATATCGCCACTCCGGATTGATTGGAACTAAGACTCGTTTTCACGAGGGCATCAAGTAGATGTGTAAGCATGTAAATGACGGCCTTTTACAGCCTCTTGGACACCAAAATAAACCAACCAAATGTTCGTGAAACGTAGAGCCGCGCAGTGAGGATACAATTCGCATCGTTCACAAGTCGCTATGTAAGAGGGTACTGGCAGTCACATGCTATGACGATATCAGATGGAGCGAAGGCGGCTACATATCGCGGCCCCACCAAGCCCACTTCCACACTCCGATAGCCTCAACCTCCACCTCCACCTTGGACTTCACCTCATCGGCCGAAGACGACGACAACGACAACGACTCCGCGATCCAACAGATCTCCAAGACCTTCGCACAACGAAACCATGTCCCGAAAAGGCGTCGGCCTCGCGGCGTTTGACCGCTCGCGGCTCACGTCGGCGCACTACGCCTCGCACGGCTCGTCGCTGCGAGCCACCAACGCCCAGGCGCTGGAGACGCAGCTCGACGTGTTCCGCTCGCTGGTGCAGCAGTTCGCCAACACGCACGCGCGCGACATCCGCTCCGACCCGGCCTTCCGCGCCCAGTTCGCCCGCATGTGCGCCGCCATCGGCGTCGACCCGCTGGCCAGCAGCAACCACAGCGGCGAGGGTAGCGGGGGAGGCTCGTCGGTGTGGGCGCAGCTGCTGGGCAAGACGGTCAACGACTTCTACTTTGAGCTGGCCGTGCGCGTCGTCGAAGTGTGCAGCGCCACGCGCGGCGAGAACGGAGGGCTCATCGGCCTGGCGGACCTGCGCGACCGAGTGGCTCGCGGGAGGATGCAAGGGTCGCCGCCCATTGCCGACGACGATGTGCGCCGCGCCGTGGGCACGCTGGCGCCCCTCGGCGGGGCGTACGCCGTTGTCAAGGTGGGACGGCGAGAGTACGTCCGCAGCGTGCCCCGCGAGCTGAGCAGCGATCAGGCTGCTGCCGTCGAGGCCGTCCAGGTCCTCGGCTATGTGAGCGTCGGCATGCTGCGCGACAACCTCGGCTGGGAACGAGCCCGCGCTCAAACTGTCATTGACGACCTTGTCGCCGAGGGCATGCTGTGGGTGGACAAGCAGGCCAAGGGCGGCGAGTGGGAGTACTGGAGCCCTGGTTTCATGGCTGAGATGGACGTCGGAGAGGCGACGGCCGTTGACGAGGCTGGCTGATAGAGACAGATAAGAAGAAGTGCCAGGAAGAATATCAGCACCCGTGTCACCTCTGAAAGGTTGACGAGTTGGCTTCAGAGCCTCAATTCTACAAACGGCTGCCAATAAAGGGGGGGGGAGGTCAGGCCATCTGCACAGGGCCACAAGGACCAATTCTCAGCCCGTCCGTCCTGCCATCTAAACTCCGGATGGATTGCGCTCGGTCAAAGCCCTCCCTCGAACAGGTGGGGATGGTTTATGCCAACTCGACCCAAAAAAAAAGCGAACACCAATGGAAATGACAAAGCATGTCACATCTTGGGCCAACCGAATTATCGGAACCATTTCGATCACGTTTGGCCAAAGCTAGCCGCACAGGCAATGGGAGGGAAGGGGAGTGCAAGAAATAGATGGTCAACTCTTTGATAGATATTAGAACCCCCAGGTTGAGCTCAACTAGGCTCCGTAACCATAGACTTTAAAGTTGAATCTGCAACCTTACAGCGGAGAAAAGCAATACAACCACAAAACCCACACGCAAACACACGACTACAGGTGTCCCATCTCTTTACAGTGCGCATCTAAAAAATTGTAAAAAGAAAAAAAAAAAAACGTGCTTAGATCAAAAACAAGGAGTAAATACTAGTTTCATTTCATTAACCAGCAGCCCACACAAACATACAAAGTAACCATTGCTCCCTTCGCGTGCACCAGACACCACGCAGTAAGACGCAGCTCGGACACAACGCGACTCCCAAATTCTTTCCGCCTCCTTCGGTCTTCTGTCTCCCGTAGATACGTACGTCAAAAATAGCCTTGACTCGCACGCGCACCAGTCCTCCCCTTAGATCTGGGGTATATACTTGTCGAGTGCCGCCGCTGTCCGAGCTGCTTCAATCTCTCCGCCCCAATTTCGTCTCCTTTTAACTCCCTAAGAGGCCTCAGTCTCCCCCATTACACTACACGCCCGACTCTTTCCCCTAGCTCCTGCATTACTATCCAGGCTCCTTCGGTGAATCTGAGTCAGGCTACCCCCGTCAATAAGAGAGGGGTTTAATAATTGGGGTTACCGCCAATGGGGGCGTAGTCCTTCGGGGGGTAATCCTTGGGGGGATAGTCCTTGGGAGGGTAGTCCTCGGGGCGGCCAGGGGCAACGCTGGCAGGGCCACGGGAGTCGCGGGGGTCGCGGTAGTCGCGGGTGTCTCGGCCGGAGTCGCGGCCGTCGCCGAAGTGCTTCTTGCGGAGAGCCGCGAGGCGCTTCTTCTTGGTGACGGTGTTGATGTAGGTGCCAATGACGAAACTGACAAGGTTGAAGAAGGGCACCCAGAGCTGGTCGGGGAGGAACTTCTGCGCAAAGGCAAGGCAGATGGGGGAGGTGATCCAGGACACCTTCATGACCTTCCAGAAGCCGACCTTGACGGTAGCGCGGACCTGGTGGTAGGTGCGAGCACCAGCAATGAGCGCCATGGCGACGAGGTAGACGCTGTTCTGGATGGGCGCAATCTGCAAAAGTTTGTTAGCCATTGAGTTCAGTTCGAGTTGCGTGTTGATCCATCTCTCTCCAAATTGTCCAATATTTGATCTCAGCACCTTGTTCAAATTGCAGCATCACCCATTGGGTTTGCAACTCGCTTCAGGAGCTCTTTCAAGCACCTTCTTCTCGTCCCCTCTTTCGATTTCCCCATCCGTATCTTCTCATTCCTTCATTTAACCCAAAAAAGCAATAAAACGAAATATCACGTACAATAAGGTTGCTGACAAGAATCTGCAGAATCTTGGCCTTGAGGCTGGTGCGGCCCTTGAAGGTCTTCTGGAGAGCCCAGATGAGGAAGTGGCCAATGGGAGCGCTAACGAGAGCACCGTAGGCGGCCATCTTGGGAACACGGGCAGTGAAGTAGTTGCCGTGCTTGTTGCGGTCCTTGGCAAGCCAAGAGGCAATCAGCTCTTGGGCACCGGCGAGAGTACCGGCAGTCAGCATCTTGGTGCGCAGAGGGTTCTCCTCGAGTTCCTTGATGTAGGCCTGTCGCAAATGTTAGTCGGGTTCGTCGCCCGCGAGAACATCCTCGTCAAAGTCCCTACGCGGCGTCAAGCCGATCGCCACGGGGTTCGCAATCGCAGAAAAAAACGACGCGCAAGACGTGAACTTTGGGGATTGGAATCAACGTACGGCAAGGTAGCCCTTGGTGCCGGCATTGCCAATACCACCGGTCAGGGCGGTGCCAATGACATCGGCGACGGGGTGGTGGCCCTTGGTACCGGGGATCTCACCGGCCTCGGCCTTGTCGAGCATGCCGGCGACCTTCTCGGTGGCATCGTGCACCTTATCCTGCACCCTGTGGATGGTCTCGTCGAATTTTACGCCCATGATTGCGAAGCTTTGCTGGTTGAATCGGCTAGCTGGGGGAAGGGATGCGCGCGCGTCTCTCGACGTGGAGCAGGAAAGCTTGGACGGGGTCGGCTTTTTTCGCTTAGCTCGGCCTGACGAGGTTGGATCGAGATTCGGTGATCGTCACGGTAAACAAAGGCGGAGCGCGCGTCTTAGTCGTGGTCGCCTTGACAGTCGTCCTCGTCGGGAATCGTCGTCGGGGTCAACGCGGCGGCGTCATCAACGTGGTGCGGTTGGAGAGGAGCGAGAAAAAAACACGCGCCAATGGGACGGCCTGGGTGGTCGGGTCGCTTGGCTGGGTCAGCAAGGTCGCACAGACGGGTCGGCAGCGATGGGCAGGCAGAGAGAGCAGCGATGATGGCGAAGAGTATTCGGGTTGGCAAGGGAGGGAGAGAGGGAGAGTCTGGTGAGGTGAGACGAGTGTGGGTCGGACCAATTGAGGCTCTCCAAGTTGGTCGGCCAATGGGTTTGTTTATCCACGGGCGATGATGGAGGGACGACGTTCGGCGTGGGAGGGAGGGAACGGAGGTGGCTGGGGAGAGGTAGTGATGGCGAAATACCTGCGTGTCGGTGGCTCGCCTTGGAGTTTGGAGTTTGGGGATTGGAGTCGGGAATCGGGCTCCGCAAGGGTACAGGGTAAGCCACGGGCTGGTGGAGGAGGAAATACTTACGGCCGTGGGTGCAGGTGGTGATGATGGAGATGGAGGATTGAGAGCGAGAGGGAGAGGGAGGAGTGGGTGGAGTGGTTTGGGGTTGGGCGGTGGTTGGTGTGTTGATTGTTTGGGGGACAAGGACAGGCGACCGGGGGGCGTGTGTGGGAGATGAGATGAGCCCAGCCCAGCATGCGGCGACCGACCCTCTCAGCTCACCCCGGAGGCGCCTCGACCGCCGGCCGCCGCGCTGATTGGCCCCGTGGCCAAGGTGCTCGCCGTGCGTGGGCTGCTGGACGGGGCGCCGTACCTACCTTTCAGTGGGTGCGCTGCTGGAGCCGAGCTGCTACCACGGGGTCCACTCACTACAAGCTATCAGGTACAGAGCTGAGTACGGGGGAAGCTAAGAATGCAGCACTTCCAATTTGAGGCCTTCCAGCATCGACGAGGCCGTCGCGGATCGGTGGCGCAAGAATGGCAGCGATTGCCCCGACGCAGCATGTAAATACCCAATTGCAGCGTGCTGCACCCCGTTATTGGCCCCCCGCGACAGCAGAAGCAGAGCCAGAAGGCCAGAGGCAGGGGGGGCGGGGGACGTGGGACACCAAGCAAAGCTGACACGGGAGCTGAGGGAGCTCTGCCCTGTCCTGCCTGCTGCGATCCCGTACAGCTCTCTTACTTGGGCCAAGGCCCTGTGGCCAGGGGCACCGCCGGCACACCACACCCCCTGAGCAGACGTCCCCCAAGGGCAAACCTCCCCGATCTGCTGCCCCCCATTGGCCGACTCCCGCTTCCCATGCCACGGACCGAGGTCCCTCCCTCCCCTCCCCCAGCGACACGACGCGGTACCTGTCGACGGAAAGCCCCCCGAAGAGGAAGAGGCCTTTTCCCGCCTATGCCGCAACCAGCACCAGAGCGACTCGAGCCAAAGTGGGTGCATAGCAACCAGAGGCCTGAGGGAGGGGGGCCACCCACACCAAAAACACGCGTCCACTATAAACAATACGGGGTCTGGGTCTTGGGCCTTGGCTGAGTCCGGGGGGGGGGAGACGTGTTGTGTTGGTGTCGCCAGTCCGAGCTGGCTGCACCCGAGAGCTGTCGCCATCGCCCGTCGCCGTCATTACGATGAAAGAGGGCCACTCACTTATCTGCGAGTATGACTTGGCTCCGGCACACGGACGTCGCATTGCATCTACATGGTGCCCTCTTTTTGCCCACTGCATCCATTCCTGGATTCTCTTTGGCCGCACCCACACGGCACGCGCAGGACAGATCAGAAAAAAATAAAGCCATGTGGCTGGGTCCCGGCTGGAAAAAAAAAGCTGCTATTGACTGCTTGGCTCAAGCTTTGCACGTGAAACCACCAATCGCTGCACCTCGCTTCTCACCGTCGCGTCCACTCCCAAGTCCACTCTGGCCGCCCCGGATTCTGGAAAAACGAAGCAGCCCGATGCTGACAGGCATTAACCCAGACCCAAAATCAGAGTGGAGGGGACTGAGAGGGACCGGGAGGGACCAAGAGGGACCCGACCCGACGATCTCTCAAGCCCAACAACACTAATCCAGCACAGAGATCGATTCCCAACCCAGTCGGGGGAATGCTGAAAGCTCCGGCATTTGCCACGGCACATGCATCACATTGCTTCTTCTCCCGCCCAAGTTCAACGGCATTCGTTTTTTATTTGCATCCTTAATCTGTCTCCCCTAGCGTCTACCAAATATCTGTCAAGAGACTTGTTTAGATTCCTCCCTGGCCGCCCCCCAAACTGACTCCTCACGCATATCCTTCACAAAACAAACAGTGCTCCTAAACAATCGACTCCAAAAATGACTTTCCGGGAATCAAACAAAATAAAATCAGAGGCTCGGGGTCCGTGTTCATCAGGACCCCCTCCCCCGACAAGGATCTTCCATAAGACGCCTGCCTCCTATAGCCTAACATGAAGGTATCTGCCGGTCGTGTCCAGAGCCCCCATGCCCATTCTTCCCATAAGATAATCAAAGTCGTTCGTTCCAAGAAAGCAATCAAGCCACCGTCACCACGAGGCTGACGCCCGGTCGCCAAATGCACCCGTAGTCCCATCACCCTCTCTCCGTTGCTCGCCTCTTTGTATATCTCTTCTCCCTTAGCCTTGCTCCCCCTCCTATATGCCATTTCACTATTACCTCTCCCGTCTTATAGACTGCCTCTGAGACGTTGCTTCCTAGCTAGCCAATCTCCTAGCATGTTGTCCAGTTGCTGCAGCATCACGTTAGCTCCGTTCCACATCATGATAGTACAGAGGGATCGACTTACAGTTGTAATTTCAGCCAGCTTGGCATTCTGTTCCCGGAACAGCCCGTTAACAACCGGGTGCTCCTTAACTGGCTCCATGTCCGACTTGTCGTATACCACCACGAGCAAGTCCCGAACATGATCACCTTCGTCAAAGAAGGCGCGCAGCTTCTCGTCATCCCAGCTGGGCTCCTTTCCGCTGCGGGTCGATCCGCTATCTTTGGACATCTCGTCTCCCTGGAGCAGCTCTGGTGACGGCACCTCTTCAGATGATCTACCTTCCTGAGATGAAGTATCCACCTCGAGTGCTGGAGGTTGCGTTCCGTTAACCGGTGATACTTGCACTGGTGATTCCGAAAGACTGTCTTGTCGCTGGCCCCTTGTGGCGACAGCATCGATACCCGCCGACCCATCGACGGCACCAGGGAATGCTCCGGCGACTTGAGCCGGGCTTGCTTCCGAAGGCGTCCGCGATCCAGCCTGTGCCTTCTTGTCTTCCTCGGACAATTCGCCGGGATCTGTTCGCGATCGTTGCCTGCTCGCCTTGGGCGCTTTTGTCGCTTCCGTTCCGGCGCTGGCGCTGCGGTGTAGACCCTTGGACGCTCCTGACTTGTCTTCTGGCTGACCTGCAGCCGATGCTGATCGCTCCCGCACCATGTTGGCCTGGTGGGATGGAATCTCTTGCGTTTCGTTGGTTTCCGAATCCACAATACGCATCGTTGCTGGCGGCACGTTCGACACGTCGTTTGTCCTAGACTCGTTGAGGTAAGCTGCCAGTTCCATGGTCGGGGAGGGTCCAGACTGGCCCCCGGATCCCCTTCGGGTTGGCGAAGGCTCCGTCCTCGGCATCTGCTTCTGGAGCTTGCTCGGGCTCCGTTGCAGCTTGTCGGGTCCTTGCTCCTCAAGCGAGGGTGACTCGCTGTTTCGGCCTGTGGGTTCGGGCTGGATGTCCATTGACCTCTTTCCAAACGACTCGTCATCCTCGTCGACAGACTTCTTCTTCTCCTTTCGGGAAAAGAAGCCCCGGATGCCGCTAGGTTTCTTATCCTTCTCCTTCTCTCTCTCCTTCTCTTTTCGTTCCTTCTCCTTGAGCTTCTTCTTCTCCTTATCTGACATGAGCTCTCTCTCCAGGCTTGGTCTTGACTTGCTGTCCTTGATTGTGATGGAGTCTGTTGAGGGCCGAGGCTCGTTGTCATCTCGTAGCAGGTTTGGTGTGAGCGTGATCTTCTTGGTCTCAACTGTCTCATCCTTGAAGAATGAGTCGGTGTTTCGGACAGTTCCATTCCGCGACCGGCTAGGGCCCTCGGGTTTAGTGTCCAGAAGAATATCCTCACTGCTCCTCTCCTCATCCTCTTCCACCACTGTCTCGACCTTGGTAGGTTCCATCAGTTTGACCTCTCTAGACGGGCGTGGCTTCAGAGGCTCCACCTTGGCGCTCTCCTCTACCTTGTCATCTTCCACGACAGCCTGTATTGTTGCTTTTTGTTGCTGCTGCTGTGTCTTTTGCTCCTTCTTCTCTTCTTCTTCTTGTTGCTGCTTGGAGTTCTGCGCCGATACTGAGCTGTGACCGGCAAACAACTCGTCCAAGTCTTCCTCGTCAGACGAGTAATCGTCAAAGTCGGAATAATCCACATATGTGGGTGGCGCGAAGGCAACAGTCTTGCGCTTTAAACGAATGGCTGATTTGAAAGTTGGGTTCTTCTTCTCCTGCTGGTCCCCCAGCATGGTTGCCGACAACTGCCGAGATGTTAGCTGGTACAGGTATCCCCGAGACCAGGGCTTGTCCTACGTCAACATTACGGTGCTTGTTTAACCGTGCGAGTCGCTCTGTTGGTGTCTCAATGTGCTCGGCTGGTAAGTAGCCTACATGTTCCAGGTCAGTCAAAATGGACACAGGCATGTCTCGTGCCATGTTTCAGACTCACCGATGCTGCTATCCTTGACCACTCTTACCAGCCACCAGTAGCTGTTGCTGTCGTCAAGCAGGACCATGGTGTCACCCTTGGTCGCATTTGCTTGGCCCTCGACTGTGGCCACGAACGTATGGAGCGCGTACACGAACTCGAAATCGATGTCCTCTATGTCATGTAAGCATTCTGCCGCCCAGCCAGAGTCAATGTAGTTTGGGTCATCGGGAATGGAGAGATCGGAGTCATCATCATCTTCGAAGGATTCCTCGTAGGGTATCGTCAGCGTCAGATCGTCATCGTAAGCGCCGGGTACAGTGGATTCGCCTCGATCGATGGTCTCGTCGGAGAGCTCTAAGGTTTCGCTGCAGTCGTAAAACGCGTCGTCATCGTCGTCCGTCATGTCCATCGTCAATCTGTGTCCCTTGGTTGCAATGGCTTCTGGCACAGGGAGCTTCTAGCCTCCTCGTTCGCCGTTTTCCACTCCACGTCCGCCATTCCTTCCGTCATACTTGTCTTCGAAACGGTCTTCGAGATCGGCGTCGTCATTTGCGCTGGCTGCGGCCACGGTGGAGTCGTTCTCCTCATACTCACCACGAAGATGATGATGATTGGGTGTCATGGGCAGTGCCCGCGGGAGCTGTGGCTGTGTGCTGTGATTTGATACGTGCTGGAGGGTGTTTGGGTGTGGTGAAGGGGGCCTCGGGCCACTCGAGCCGGTTGTATTGTGTGAAGTGTTTCTGAGTGCGAAGGGGAGAGAGGAAACTCGTCGTGGCCATGCCATCGGCGGCAGGACGGGACAGCACCCACCATCTTCAATCGAGGGCGAGCTCGAAATCTTGTCCATCAGGTCATCATCGAGGTCATCATCGCCATCGAGCTCACCCTCGTCGGAGGAGGAGATACCTCCATTCTGCGACAAAGGGTCCTCGTGCGACATCTTAGAGTGGTCGTCGTCGTGCTTGTGGGTTGGTCCGGCGACCAGGTCTTCTGCGAATCGGTGAATGTCACTATCACCGACACCTTCGCCGTCGTCCCACGAGATACGCGGGGATCGGCCCTGCTCGTCTGTGGTGTCGTTTGCGACCTCGCGGATGGTCTCGGCCTGGTGGGGTGCGAGCAGGTTGGAACCGGATGGGTTGGCCAGGCGGCTCCTAGAGTGGTCTTGTGCTGAAGGAGCGACGGGATCTTGCAAGTCGATCGTGTCTGCACGCGGACGAAAAGGAAAGCCAATGGGTTAGTTCGATAGTTTGTTAAGGGAGCGGCAGGTTGCAGGACGATGCAAGGTTGAGGAGCAAAAGGAAGAATAACAAAAGACAATAAAGTTGGGTGGTTGGAATGTAGTGTATCGCGATGTAGAGTGCTTCAGCACGCCCCGTTTCAAAAGGAGCAGAGGATTAATGGAAGCTAAAAAAGAGTGGATGCGGTAGAGAGCGGCGCAGCGCACAGGGCCAGGGGCGGTCGGGCAGTGTGACTGACACAGGAACAAAGGGAAGGACAGTACAGTAAAACGATGGATGGCTCGTCTTGATGAGCGGCCGTTGTAGTAAGGTAAGAAAGAAAGAGAAGGGGAAAAAAAGGGTCGAAGGAAGGGGAAGGATGACGGGGTGGATGTATAGGCAGAGGGGCGGCAGGCGAGATGAGATGGCAAGAGAGCAAGCAGATGCCAAAAGGAAAAAGAAAAAGTGACAGGACGGTTAAAGACACGACAGCCTGGGTCGACCAGGGAGGTATGCAGTGATTTGCACTCTCAGGAGGCGCAGAAGATTGGGAAAACAGGGAAACATACCAGCGCGGACAATGGTTGGTCGTGTCATGATGAATAAGAATAGCGGCGCAGATCTGCGAGGGTGTTGGGCGAGAAGGCCACGAGGACCCTGGACAGAAGCTCACACGCGAACTGACACCGGCCACGGATAGCTGGGAGCCCCCCTGGGGATATGAGAACGGGAAGCCCTCGCTGGGCGACGCCTGGATAACTTTTTTTGTGTATGAGATCTGGTCGGGGTTCGCTTGGACGGGATCGAAGGGGGCGTGTGTGGGAGTGGTGGAACTTGTGTCGTCTTGTGCCTTGCTTTGTGCCTGCGTCTTGTGCCTCAAAAGCGGGTGGCAGTGGGAGCGGGAGGGCGGGAGAGCCGAATTGAATTGTGACTTGTTTCCTTGGCTGGTTGTCTCGCCTACCTCGCAGCCTCGTTCAATGGGCGACTGTACGATTGTTGCATGTAAAAGGGTCGAGACCTGCGCTTGATGCGACTGGTGCTGTTCGGAAAACCTGGTGGCCGGCCACAACAGGCAAAGCAAACGAACATTCAGCTCGCGGCAGGTCGATCAGCAATGGCTAAGGTCTCGGGCTCGGGCTCGGGGACGCGGGCCGTGTTCGTGCGTGGGTGCGTCTGGGTGGGATTGAACTGTGCACTACCTGGACCGCAGCAGCGGGATGCAGAAGGTAAGGGAGAGGCGGGGCTAGCAAGCGATGGTCGTGCTGGCGTCTTGCCTCACTATTTTCTATGTTTTTGGTTTTGGTTTGGGCGAATTATTTCTTGGGCCGATGTCCTGGTCCCGTGCGAGTTCGCTATTGACGCCTTGTTTGATGAGTGAGCTGGCGCCTCTGGTCGCCGAGAAGGATGGTCCAAGTTTCGTTTCGGGCCACCCAACCTGGATCCGATCTCCACTGGGGCTGCCAGGGGACGAGGGTCGTGCTCAAGCCAGGGCAAAGATCTAACGGACAAGGAAGAGCAAAAAAAAAAAAAAATGAAGGTGAAGCCAGCCTCTAGTGCCACCCCTTTTTTTGAGTTGGCCAGGTCTGTTCCTGTCGGGGCCCTGGTTCAAACGGCTTGCTCGCAGCGTGTACCCCTATTCGCGGGCAAGCAGCAATTTATTGTAGGGAACGGGACTGTTATTGGTGTTTTGGTGGGTTAGAAAGGATCGTAGTAAGCTGTGGCAGCGGGCGAGCGTTTCGGTTGCGGGGGGAGTGCAAACAGCGGCGGCTTGAGTGAGTGACGGGATCTGCAGAAAACAAGTTGAAGTAGAATGGGATGAAAGGTAGACGAAAAGCCAAAAAGAGAAGGTGGTTGAAGAGGCTTCCAAGTGTCAGAGGCTAAACAGGATCGTCCCTGGCTCCTCTGTGGCTCTTGGATTCTGGAACCTCTGAAGGAAGTTTTGATCCTTGGGGGAGGAGTTGGTCAGAAAGTTGGGGGACAAAAAAAAATAAAGTGGAGGCGGGTGTAGGTCAGGTCATTAATTAGGCCATGAATCCAGGACGGAGGAAGTAGCCCAGCGCCGGACCAAGAAATCGAAGGCAACGGACAGGTGAAAGGAGCGATGGCTGAGGACCAAAGGTGTCGAGAGGAGAAGGAAAATTCGGGATAATAAGGGATTGTATAGGGGCCAAAGAAAACGCGCCGGGGTGTGGTTTGGGTGCTCGTGACGGCTAATTAGATGGTTTAGCAGTGAGTATGGGTTCGAGTGGACTGTATTGCCATGCCGACTCAATGCTTCATCGGGGGTGGGTAATCAATCGGAGGCAAAGCAAAGCAAAATCTGGCACGAGTGTGAAAGGAGAGGAAAGGGAAATTCTTTCGAGCAGAGGAGCAGGAAAAGGTGAAACTCGGCCAGAGAGAAGAAAAAAAAAAACCAAAGGTGTCCGACGTGTTCGTGCATCTGACTGCTCACTCAGCTTGTCTTCCATCTGCATCTACCTTATTGTATGATGTCTCTCGGTTACGAAACGGTCTCTTCCTTTTTTTCACACCAAGCACCATTGACGCATCCCAGTGTCACATTTTGTCTCAGTAAAGAGGGGAAACAAGACACGATGCATCGCAGCCCAACCCCGATTCAAGCGTGGGCTGTGTGCAGTAGACAATTGCCTTTAAAAATGGCATGCGTTTACTCAATGCCCCCCCGTCGTCGACCCGGCTCTTGACTCTGTCGCCCTGGGCTTCCCTCGGGAACGCCTTATTAGCATCCCCGGGTCGACCCCTTTGGCCCTCCCAAAACACGGGCCCCTGTCCCCTGCTCGCTTAGCGGCCACAGGGCCTGCAACCTCGTGGTTGGTGCCGGGGAACCAGGCAGCCCCAGGAGGCCTGAAACGCTGAGACGCGATGGGGGCTGCACCTGATTGGCCGCAGGCATGGGACACGCCTGGAACACGCCTGGGCACCCAACATGTCCCATCTCCTCGCCCACTTTCCATGTCACTCGGCAATAACTTGACGATGGTTGTAATCACCAAGATCCATCGCTTCTGAACTCTACGGTAGCCAGCACTACCCGACGAGTCTTAGGGCCTCGGACGTTTGGGCATGCGCAACGGGCTTACTGGCGGTTCCGAACCCTGCCTCAGGCAGTGCGTGGCCGTATGCGTGCTCATCTGCGCCGTCGTGGCTGGCTGGTTGCAAGTGCTAGCCGCAAGTGCTCACCGCGTCAAGCAGGCGGCGGACTAATGTAGCCACTTTAACTCTAGAGGATGAAACGCGCACCCATCCCTCGCTGTGCCCCCGACGTGCGGCCAGCATCTCCAATTACCTCGAGCCTACGCTAGCAACACGATGCTCTGGTAGCAAAGTCTCGTCCAAGACCACACCTGAATCCGTCTTCACCTTTAGTACCCGCGTTAAAGCCTTTTCTGACACTAGATTGATTGTTCTCATGCTCGACGCGCGCTGCACACGCTTACGCCGGGTTAGTCCACGCTTGCAGTGCCACGCCATCTGCATCGAACTCGGGCCACCCGCCCAATCAGCCCGCCGCACCCTTGTCAGCAACCCTCTCACATGGCAGAGACAACGTGGGCTTCTATTTTAAAGCCTCCGTGCTGTCACTATTACACCATTAACGCCTCCCCCAACCCAAGCCCAGCGCTTGCAGGACACCTTCCATGACACCGTATATTAAGCCACCCGCAGCCTAGAATTACCTGCTCTCAGGCGCATCCACTCTGCCTATATTCGCTGGACGCATAGGCCGGCCGTTCAGTTCTCCCCTTTTTTGGTGTGTCCTTTGCGCCCCTTGTCTCTCGTAGTCGTAGCTTTTACTGCTTCCAGCCGTGTTTGTTTTCTTTTTTGACCAGCCCTTCCAACCTGATACAGGTCCTGTACCGAGTGAACACAACCACCGACAAATGGCTAAAAATAAGTGGCGTCCCATATTAAGGTACAGATTTGTGTATACGGCGTACGAAAAACCAAAAAAAAAAAAAATGCGACCAAATACGGAAAAAAGTAAACACAAGTGATCAAGAGATCTGGGTCTCCCCACCGGATCAGGCTAGAGATACGAGGCGCTAACCGTCCACGTGCACCACCCCCAAGGTTTTATCACGTAAGTTGGCTTCAGCGGCTCAACTCACCTTAGTAATGATGCAAACCCCAAGACGCTCCCTCACCTCACGATACACCTGCCCATCTCGTAGATTCATTGACTCACTCCCATGCCGTCATTCGATCCCCCTTGATCCCTTCCGGATCCATCCATCTGGCATCCCGCATTCCAGAACATTCGTCACATGCCCCGTCCGATTCGTCTCCGATACCCGCAGTGCTAATGAAACAAAATTCATTCCTCATGCTGCTGATACACGGAGCCCCATCTCGCATCCCAGTCAAGCCTACCCCGGTGCCGTCAACCATCCGAGCCGTCCGGCCGGCCTCACCACGGAAGTCTGCTACCGGAACCTCCTGTAAACCTAAATGAACCCATGTAGTCTGGATATCCGATCCACTCGTTCCGTTTCCATTTGCACTCTTCATCCCATGCCATGACAAATAAACGTACACTTTACGCCAAGGCATTCGTCTGTTTCACGCGATGCTTGGTCTACGTCAGTTGACGTTGCCCTGTTCCAGGCCACGAAGCACAAGCACAATGCAACCCTCGAACGGCGGTTGGTTCGAGCCTTTGTGGCATGAGACCACTGCAAAAGACTACACGTCTCAGTTTTTTTTGTTTTTTTTTTAGCTAGAATACAGAAAAAATAAATCCCAATAAATAGATCTGCATAATCTCTTAGAATTTGGTAGGATTCTTTTTGCTTTCGATATTAGAGTTATTGTGGCAAGGGTTCATATTGTGAACTTCACGGGGAGAAATCAAGGATTGCATCATGGCAACTTAGTTCAACGTAGAAAGTATGTCTCATTTCATTAGTCGACTACGTAGACGCAGTCTTTTCGGCTTTTCTTTAACCATCCCAAAAATATCATTCCCAAATGCGGCCCATGCCAGGGCAAGACCCAATGCTGAAAATCACACCGTAACAATGCTAATCTCCTATACAGGAGGACATTTCTGAAAGCAAAACAGGCTATGCTTGAAAACAAGAAGAAAAAAACCAATCTCTCTCGCCACACTAGAATGTTCGTTGAGGAATATCTTTAGGCGTTGATCTTAGCCATGCGCTTCGACATACTGTTGCAACTAGTTAGCATCTGCTTTTCTCGTAGAAGGGTATGAGATTAAACTTACAAGTCGTAGAAGGCAAACTGGCTGGGGCTGCTGCCAAACTCATAGACGAAGCGGCTAGCAAGGTAGGAACCGAAAATGCTGCGGAGGTAGGACTCGGGAATGCGGGTGACCATGGTCTCGAGGCCAATCTTCTCCAGGAGGAGGGCAGGGAGAGCGTCCTTGAGGACAGAAAGGCGGATCTTCTCATTATCCCAGAGGTCAGAGTGCTGAAGCTTCTCATCCAGGTCGGTAATAGCAACGGAGAGCTTGTCGGAGAGGATGGATCGAGCGATGCCGGTCTCCTCGTGCTCGCGCCAGATAGCCTCGAACTCGAGGCGGGCGTTGTCCTGGATCTTGAGCTGCACCTGCTTGACATAGTCCTTGTAGAACTGAGGAGCCTGGCCATCGGCACCAATGCACATGTTCTCAATGAAACCGGCATCGTCAAAGGACAGAGAGGCAAGGACCTCAAGAGAAGACGAAGTCACACCACCCTTGTTGGCGGAAGCATCCTTGTAGAGAATGCAGCCAGCCTCCTCGAGACGGAGCTTGGCCTCCTGGGTGATGAAAAGGTTGGCACCCTCGACCAGGTAGGGGATCACAGTCTTGCCATCCTTGATGAGGCGGTTGACAGTGATGAGATCGATCGAGGCAGGGCGGCCACCGCAAGGAACAAAGGTGTCGACGGCGCCAGTGTCTCGGAGGTGGAAGGTGTTTCGGAAGGAGGTTCCGTTGCTGACCACCTCACCAGTGGGCAGGGTGATGTTGTTGTCGTCGCAAAGGACGCGGTAACCATCCTTGGAAAGCTTGGAGACATCGTACTCAATGATCATGGCACGCTTGTTGGCAAGGCGGAGAAGCTCATCGCGGTCAAGACCGTTGGGGTCGACCAGGACACCAGAACCATCAACGATGGCAGTGTACTTCTCGTTGCCCAGCTTGATCTCGTTGCTACCCAGATCACCATCGGGACCACCAGTCTGCATCTTGCGGATGGTGGAGGGGTCGAGGTTGAGCTTTCGGTAGATTCCCTTGACGTACTCGCGGACAGACAGGGTAGTCATACCGTATGTGTCGTGGGGAATACCACCCAGCTTGGGGGACTTGCCGGTGAAGAAAGACTTCCACCAGGGGGCGCCACGGACGCGGGCGTGCTCGGTAGCCCAGTCGACGAGGTCAGCAGTGTTCTCATCGGGACCCATGAAGAGAATTTCCTCCTTGCCGTAGAGGTCGACAAGAGGGTTCTTGATGCCAGGGGTCTGGGCAGGCAGGAGAAGATCGAGAATACTGTCAATGTACTTCTCGAAGGCCTCACGGTGGCGGTCCTGCTGCTTGGGGTCGAGGAGAATGACACCCTTGGAACCACCCTCGGGAATATCCTTGTTCTTGCGCTGCTGGGTGCTGGCAAGACCATAGTTCTCGTCGAAGAGGTTGCGAGCGTTGATGCTGTAAGCCTCCTTGCTGCGGGACTTGACGATACGGATACCACCACGAGAAATGTCCTTGAATCGGAGGTGGAAACCACGAGACTCGGAGCTGATGACGAGGAACATACCGTAGAGGCGCTTGGGGTACTCAACCTCGGGAAGGAAGCTGGGGTCGAGACGGAAGCTCAGAGCAACCTTGGTAGGAGTGAAGTAGTTGGTCTTCAGGATGGCGTTGTTGAAGACACGGAAAGCAGTGAGAACCATCTCCTCGTGCTCGTTGCTAACGTTCTTGGAGATCTTGTCCTTCAGAGCATCATCCGAGAGAATCTCGACAGACGAGCTAGAAGAGACGAGCTGCTCGGCGAACTCAGGGTCCTTGGCCAGGTGGACGTTAGCGAACGAGGCGTAAAGGGCCCGGACGAGGCCAGGGTAGTTCTGGATGATCTCGTAGATGTAGTCGGGGGTGAAGGTCTCGGAGCGGAGACGGCGCTTGAGGTTGGAAAGAAGAGCGGCCTGGGCGTTGTTGCCAGGGTCGAGGATCTCCGACAGGGACTTGTACTCGGGTCCGAGACGGTTGAGGAAATGCTGGACGAACACCCAGGCGGAGTGGGCGTATACGGACTCCTGGAGGCTCAGCTGGCCAGTGAGGAACAGGTCGTGGAACTTGTTGTGGGGGAGACAGTAGAGGAGAGAAACCTCCTTGGCAATCTGGCTGATGGAGTGCTCCCAGGGAGGGAACTCGGAGTCGAGGCTCAGGGCAGGCTTAAGGTACACACTCATGACGGTGATACCGTTGGAGAACTGCTCCAGGTACTTTCGGGAGCTGGTAACTCCATAGTAGTGGTAAAGATCACTAAGGGCGGAGAAGAGACCGCGGGCAGTACGAGAGCGGAAGGCAATAACCATGCGCTTCTCGGCGCTGTCCTCGATGTCGAAAACCTCAATGACGGGGCCAGCTCGCTTGACAGCAAGCTCGATGATCTCCTGGTAAATCTGCTTGGTGTTGGCGGTGGCCTTCTGGAGGAAACCCACGTCGGCAATGAGCTCGAGGCGGGTCTCGCTGGGGTCGACGTTCTCAGGGTCAGTCAGGAACTGGCACTGGTAGACGAAATAGCATCGGAGAGAGGCCTTGGATGAAGGGCTGTTGCCAAGGGCGGCGGGAGATCGGAAAGTCTCGACACGGTACTTGCTCTTGCCATTGTGGTCAATGTACTTGGCCTCAAGGCGCTCCTCATATCGAGGGCCACCCAGGTTGGTCTGGCCAGGAGTGCTGGTGTCAATGTAGATGGCGTGGTCGCTGGCCTCCATGTCGAGGCGGATCTCCTGCTGCTTGTCCTCGCGGGCAAAGGCAGCAACCTTTGCAGCGTACAATGATGTGACATGGCTGGCGATGACAGCTGGTGTCTCAATGTGGAAGTAGACGTCATCAATGCCAAGCTTCTCGTAGAAGTATTCTACCTGCTCATCAATCTGGGACTGGGGGATGAAACCGGCTTGTAGGATGATCTCCTTGACTAATTGGGAGTCAGCAACATTGTCAATGATTTCGATTGGATAAAAACTCACCAGCCTTGATCTGCTCGATCTTGCCCTTGAACTCAGGGGCAATATAGCCAATAGTGCCCTTGCGAAGAATGCGGTGGCCGTTGCCGCCGTGGATGCCGTTCAAAGGAACGCTGAAGTGGGTGGGCTGGGGCGAAGGGCCACGGCTGGCATCATCGGCCTGGACGCTGGCCAGAGGCTTTGCGAGAGGAGCAGTCATGATGGGCGGGAATTCTTCAAGAGGATCTGTGTATTCGGGAAAGCTGTCCAGAGGCGGAATGTTAGTCGTGGGACTTTGAACAGCCAGCATCTTGAAGCAGATGCCGTTGCAGGCGTGAAAGGGGTATAGAAGAAACGACGGAACGGAATTAACGTGCAATGGATGATGAGATGATGGGGAGGACGAGCAGCCGCGACTAAGTTATATACACGATGGCCAAGACGCTTCTGATGAAGAGTCCCGATAAGAGCCGCCCATGTCGTCACGCTTGAGACGGTATAGAGAAGTTCGGTGAGGTGCAGTGACTCAACCGCAGCCGCTTTGATGCCGGGTGCTGACCATCAGACGGGCGCAGCCACGGCTCACGAGGCGGAAGCACGGTGCCAGCGAGCGCCACCAGATCGGGACCTGAATAGCCAAAAAGGCAGGGTTGCAGGCCCGGCTCAAGGTGGGTTGCTGCGGCGAACACTCAAAGAACACCGGCAGATGGCTGCAAGCAAGCAAGGTGCTTATCTTGAGACGCTGATAAGGGCGGGAACCAATAATCCAGACCCCGGTGACGACGGTATTCACCGCCGGGCCGGTTCAGTAGCCTCTCGTATCTCTCGTGATCCATTTTTGGCAACGGGGCTGGGAGCCACAAAGGGGTCCAAGTTGCGATAAGGCAAATAGAGGGGCGGGCTGAGGGAGCGATAACAGAGGGCAGGTATCCGCGACTTACCGGTGTGCGTTTATGCGATGCGAAACTAGCCGCAGTCGATCAATTCAGGGGAGAATTGTCTTGGGATAAAACCTGCAGTGGTACTCGTGTACGGGCAAGGGTAATTTCGTGCTGTGATGCAACAGCAGCGATGATGCTATGGTGTGTGTAAGTCGGTGACGCCGAGGCCTCGTATGAAGACGATTGGCGGGGCACAAAAAAAGACTTGAGAAATTGTGCAGGTGTTTAAATAGGCGGAGGGAGAGCGAAAAACTTGAACAGAGATGTTTTCTGTTGTTTTTCTCAGGTTCGAGGCGTAATTCAGTGCGGGAAGCTAGCAAGCGTTCCAGAATATCCAAACTTTTGTTCTTGATTAGCACAGCTTAGCTGGCGTTGGTTCCGTGGTGCGAACTCAGCACAGCCATCCAGTCAGCCCTGTCGTAAATAGAAACTGGCGGAGAACCCGGGGTCAAGAGAGAGATAAGGAAAACTCTCTTGATACGGCAGAAATTGTTTTTGTTGGAGGGTGAGACGGGAAAGGAGGTGAGATGTGAGATGAGATGCCGCTTAGACGCAAGCAGAGCAGTGGAGGAGGAGAGAAGAGGGGGGAGAGGAGAGGTCTTTTGTAAAGACGAGACAAAAGGTGAGTCGGAAGCTTTAACGAGCCATACTATCAGGGCAATTGCATTTGGGACCTGGCGATGGAAGCTTTAAATACTCCTGGGCCGTGAGTGTGACGGCGGTGTCTGCTTTTGCTGAAAGCAAAGGCGAAGGGTACGGAGCTACATGCTGCGGTACATGCGACAGGAGGTCAAAGTACGTACCTACCTGCCGGGACAGTGACGAAAAAACCAGGCCCCAGGTACGTACTTTTTCCCGTACCTTTCAAGTTCCAATCCAATATCGCTCGTGGTCGACTTCATTCACTTCCAGACGCTCGTCACGTTGGCCACTCTCCTTGCCGCTCACCTACAACCTACACCCTACACCCTCCTACACCCTCCTACACCTTCACACCCCCGTTTTAGTGGGTCTCCCCTGCGGTGTTGGAGGCTGGTGCTGGACGGGGCCCACGAAGGTACAGTGGCAGCGGTACTTCGTACCGTCTACAGGGACCGCGCAGCTGGCAGGACGCCCGCGGCCCGTACCAAGCACTTTTTTTTTTCTCTCCTGGCGCGTGCTCAATGGCGAATCGAGGCCTCTGCAGTGTGCTGTGTGCAAAATGCCCATACAAACACACAGACAGGACGGTGCAAACAATTGCTTCAACTTCCCGTCTCCAAACCAACCGCGTCTCGATCTGATTAGAGAATGGCCTCCTGGCTAGCTGACGGGTCAAGCACTAGCAGCACAGCACGGACAAAGAGACAAGTGCGTCAAAGAAACCAGAAAAGCAACACGACGCTTTCTTTCCACTGTACTGAGTACCGTCGTGATCACCGGCCCGGTCGGTCCATCACCGTCCATCCCTGGCGCGCGCCCCGGCACTTGCCCCAGTCAGAAGAGTCGAGAAGCAGGGCCCAGCGGGGAAACTTGGTGATCATGACCTCAGTCAGCGCAGGAAAATGTCCAATTGATTACCCAATAGTGCCTCCGTCCTAAGCCTCAAGGGGAAGGCTACTTGGCCCGAGCGCCCGGTTCCTGCCAGGAACAAGCTGTTGCAATGAGTATTGCGCTCCATTTTCCCTCTCCAGCGTCCCCAGTTGAGTGGAGCAAGATGCCCTGCCGGGGTCCGGTTATTCGAGGCTCTGCTAGATCCTCTTTTTTTTTTTTCCTGTCAGGTGCTGGGCAACTGGCGCCTTAGTTTCTGACTCTATTTTTTTTCCTTGTTGCAATGGTTTCTCATGCCCGCTGTCTATTTCGCAATCAGTCTCCACTCCATCTCCACTGTGGAATTATATTCGCAATTGTGGAGGAATCATATCTGATGCCGCCTGTGCATTTCACAACTCTACCGTGCATCACAGTGCAGGAATTACGGTGCCAGCAATTTCAGTCATGTGTGCCCTGTGCGGAACCCCGGGTTTTCCTGGTTGGCACAGGGCAGGTCACAATGCCCAGGTCGGCACAGGTCTCTATTTACTCTTGAGCCTCCGTTTGCTGCGAGCTGGACGGAGCATATGCACGGCGTCCAACCCAGCTCCACCGCTAACCTAATCGGTTAGCCAACGGTCTGGAGGGAAAATGGTGCAATTGTGCTGGTCAACCTCACCTCGCTGGCTGCGAGTCATCGCCAAAAAGTCTTCGTGACATGCAGATCCTACCGTTTCAAGTTTTTTTCTCGCAACCTGCGCAAAGCCTGCACGCAGGCCCACCCGTATGTGCCTTCACCGTACACACAGAAGATTACGGTGCCATCAGGTGGAATCCTTTCCGCTGACCAGCTTATGGCCATTCATCCCAACTTGAATCGTCTTGCGCGCCAAGAAAGGCCAGAGGGAATTTATGATTCGTCCACGCTGGTGTGCTGCATTGCCAAGGCCGCTGCTGGCGCACTCGCAGACAAAACGTCATGAAATTGTGCCCCGCCAACCCAAACAGAGAGATACCGGTGCCAAGTACCTCTCTTGCCAAAGGCAGGCATAATTGTGTGTCAGCAGCAGTTCTGTATGTAAGACAATTTCTGCGACCAGGATGCACAATCACGCATCCGCCAGTGACGAAGGCGCCAAACGCCTACGGGACGGCTGGCAAAAGCTGGGGGTGCATCTCCCGCGCGACGAATACACTGTCCTGTGGCCGGACACGTTCCCGCCGGGCGCTAATCAAACGCCTGGGGAAGCGCTTGAGAGGTGTTAGTAGCTGAGAGTTGGAGACGGTGTCCGCAAGGCCCAGCAGACTGCTCACCTGACCGAGACTGGATGGAATTGGGACCCTCACCGAGAGTTCCGACCAGCCTGACCTTGGATCACGAGCACCCCAAGAGCAGATTGCGATTCGTCTCGCCTCGCCTCACCGCGACCGGACGGACCAGCTGGAGGCGGGAACCAAAGGCGAAGCAGTTTTGCTAGGGCCAATTCCCCCCTAGAATCTGCCATTGCTTGCCATTGCTCGCAACTACCTACACCCCAACTTTTGCTGGGAGCTACGGGCCCAACCCCAACGCGAACGCGGGGCCGCATGGATCACGGTGCCAACCTACCTATACTACAGCACAATGGTGTAACCAACTAATTGCGTAAGTTGCCCAAACTGGAGCCCCATTGAAACGTGTACTTACGTATTTGTAACTTGAAAAAGAAGAAAGTGCATGTTAATTAGTTGCGCAAGTATGGAACTCCAGCACAGTATAATGCCACTCGACGGATGACACAATGCCCAGGTCTCATTAGTGCATCGCCCAAGTCTGTTCGGTAAGGCACGGTCGACGTCGATGAAGAATTTTAGGAACTAGGTTGCAGAGGGGGTTGCACGAGCTCAGGCGGGAGGACCACTCGGTTGCGAACATTTTACACATTGATTGGGCTGCGATCTTCTCAAACAATAGCAGAAACATGCCATCTCACTCACCCACATCCATACTTCCCCATACGCCAAGTCCCCTCCCCAGGCGTGCGCATCTCTGGGCCACTGCCACGGGGCCCGGCATCCGCCTCCGGCGTCCTCGCTCACCATGACCCCGGGGGCTGCCCCGGCGACCCACTCAGCGGAGGGGCCCGGTGTCCCCGAAAAAGGTTTCCCCAGCCCCAAAGATCCATGATGATGGCATTTCCATTACCCCCAGGTTTCCTTCGATTGTTCAGAATCAAAACTCTGTCCCGCTCTGTTGGGGGGGACGTGTAACCGTGAGCGAGACAATGCTATCCAGCAGACCAAGCAGACCCGCTCGGCCGTAGGCCACGGGCTCCTTTGAATCGTTCCCCATGTTTTCATTACCCCCAGTTTACTTGATCGTGCAGCATTCGTGACAGCCACGGGACCTCCCGACTCGTCCAGGCCCCCCCGTAATCCCCGGGTTTGTACTGTGCTGATGCCATCCCACCCCTTTTTTTCTTAATTCTTCCGTCCTTTTCCCCATGAGATTCCATCGCGAGCTGCCCCATTCTACAGGACAACGCAATCCTATACATGCACGCTTGAACACGCCCCCGGACCAGGGCATTTCACGCCCCCCGGACTTGCCTCGTTGATCCCCCCCTTCAGTCCCGTGGCCCCTCAAGTTTGTCATGGGCCTCGCTCCATTACCAAATCTTCCCTGCACCCCGCATCCGGTGCTGGGAGGCGGGCGCCGTTAAGGCGTCACGAGGGCGTCAGAAAAAAAAAATAACCAAGAGCGGGACGACGAGGTGGTGTGTGCGTAGCAGGGTCGGTCAGTTGAGCTGTCGTTTTCCCCTTGGGGTCAAAATAACGCCCAAGCCAGCAAGTATAGCCATAGGGAAGAGTAGAAACGTAAGGGAGCGGATCTGGAGCAGGGATAAGAAGGTGAAAGTGAAAAAAAAAAAATCTACGATCAAGTTTTTTTGCGCCTGGGGGGTTGACGACATGGCCGTCACTGCAGGACAAAGACGGTGACAATGATAAGGATTGCCTTTTGGGGATTGGCCGTAGCAATGCAGATGCCAGTTCGACCGATTGGTCCCCCTTTTTCACCTTGTCCCTCGTGGCAGACTGCCAGCAGAAGCAAGCACGGCGCTCCAGCCACGGAGAGACAGAGCTGGCCTGCTACAGGAGGGAAGAGGGAGGGGCTGAGCTGTGGAACGCACAATCGACAATCGATCTGACCCAGCAGTGTGGGATCTGGCAGCGACTCACTCTTCGCAGCGCCAGTCACAGGCACAGGCGGCCTCGCCCGTGCCCACTGTTTGGCCGTGGCACAAAGCACAGTCAGATGGTGACATCTTGGCCGGTCCTTAGCCAGAAGTCTGGAATAGGCATGCTGCCGAGGCGGTGCCAGTCTCACCAGGGCAGGCTTGGCCAAACACAGGCCATAAAACGCATTCTCCGTGCTCCCTATGCCGACGCGCCAGGCACGCCGAGGAGCCGTGAAATGCATGGGCGTCAGCAGTTGAGAAACTTGGCCACAGCGCAACTCGTACCTGGTCGCCCGTCTCCACGCGCCTTCCGTATCGGTTCGGCAGGGCAGACCAGCCTACGCTACCCCGCCATCGTGTTTCCCCCTCCATCTGAGAGAGTCGGCTCGGTGCCCGTGCAAGCTTCTATTTTTGAACCCCCTTTGCGGATTTGCACACCAAATGGAGCACGACAGGCGCACAGGACAGGCAAGGGCGGGAGGTGCCACCACAACACCTGTCCACCTGCCTTGGTAGCTTGGCCTGTCCTTGTGTTTGCCTCTGGCGTTTGGCGCCGGCGCTGGGGCTGGGCTCTGCCTTTGCCACTGGACAGGGCACCTCACCTGCCACCACCAAAATACCACCACTGCCACCCTCCCTTCCCTCCCAAGCCGTAGGCCTTATGTAATGTGAGGCCCGAAATCCGGGGTTCAGCATCGTGATCATCGTGCTTCCATGATGCCACCACAGCTCAACGACGCCGTGAAGCGGCTTCTGCGCCCAACTCGAACCAATTCGTCCAGCGGCCGCTCGGCAGCCCAGGCCCATGCAGGACTCGTCCCCTTAAGCCGAGAAGTGCGTCCTGTGATACCCACCAGACACAATTTCCACGATCATGACTTCAAATACGCACCGCCACACGATGTGCTGAACATATCCGCACCGGCGCCCCGGTCCCGATCTTGTTTCGGTGCGCGGAACACCATGTACCTTGTGCACATACGGTGCGGTGTACCTGGTCTGGCTGGTACCTTTTGACGTGGGCAAGGATCATTTCAGCCGCGCAACCAATCCAACGCATGTCCCAAGCAAACGCAGGCAATTCTCGGCATAGGCGGTGGGCGGTGCAACAGATACCCAGGACCGTCTGCTGCAGGTCCTCTTTTTTTTTTTTTTTTTTTTTTCTTTGCTATTTCACATTTTTCTTGTCATCACAGGTACGTACCAGCCGGCTTGTGACGGAAAGGTGCTTCAATTGGAAACAAGGCGTGATAAATTGGCTTGATGTAGTATAGCAGACGAATGCATAGAGGAAGTTTGCATGTCCACTGCAGGTACGTACTCGATGTGTAGATAACAGCACCTTGCTGGCGTCCAACCGGCGCATCCTTTGAGTTGCCCCGAAGTGGAATGTTGGGAGAAGAGTTTTCCCAGACGACACTCCCAAGTGGCCCAGCGAGGGGCCGCACAAGACCAAGCCAGACTCGCTCAGGGCACTACTGTCTACTACAAACACCACTGAGGCAAGACGGCCAAGCACAAAACACGACCGGGAGGCATCGAGCGCCCGCTCGAACGCCCCAGGGTGGAGTCGGCGGCCCACTGCCGGCCAAACTGTGCTGCCGGCCTCCGGGGCTGGCTCCGCGACTTGATGCCAAAACAAGACGACGACGCCATCTAGTTTTTCAAGCACATCGACCCAATGTAACGATGAGGCAAGCCATGCCGCTTTCCTAATTCCCTAATCCCCAATCCCAACCATATCCGGGCGTCAGGCCGTGGGCGTGCATGATCACGATGCCCTCGCGAGGATTCTCAATGGCTCCCGAAAGGGCACCTCGAATGAGATGGGGTTGCACCTTTCCCCCTTTACTCACCCTACCGACCCCGCCGTTTTGGCCCTCTTGGCCGGGGCGTTTGTTGCGGTGAGGGACGGTGGACAGCGCAAGTTGATTGAGGCCACCGGGGCGGCCACCCGGAGGCGCAACAGACGCTGGCTGGCTGCGGCGCACACCTTCGCCATCCCATCCAGACCTGTCAACATCGACAAGCCCCTGCCGGTCCGTCTGCACGCAAACCAACGACATGTACACGTGCTAACCGGGCACTTTTGAGAATGTGACTTGGTGCATATTGTTTAGTGCTGGCGGGCGGGGACTCGGCAGACTGGTCAAGTTGAGAATTGACAACGACTGTTCCTGGCGAGAAAACAATTAACCTCGAGCGTCAATCAGGGGCACAAGGCGCAACCCACACAGCATTTGCTTGGTAGGTGCACCATATGCCCAAGCCTGATTGATCATCACGGGCACCGCGTAAATGCAACCCTCCCTCCGTTGGCCCGTACGTCTTGTGCTGCTGCTCTATGACACCGGACTCTAGGGTGGCTTCAACACTTGACGTGCGGATGGTCTCGTCCACACCACAAAGGCACTCGTACCAATACAAAGTTGCCAATGAGACCAATTCAGTCAGTGTGCATTATCTCCCTGCACATGATAACCCCATGACGAAATGCACGAGGTGACGCAATGAATGATTCTTTTTCCATCCGGATAACCGAGTCAAGACTATTCGTATTACACAACGAGAGGCAACTCGTGGCATCATTGTTACCAACAAGCCACCAAAGTTCAGATGACATTCCTTGAACGTTCTGGAGCCAACTTGGCGGCTGGCTCTCGCTCCAGAAGTGAGGATCGCCCAATCGGCGGTTTTCCCACGGGTCGTCTCCAGCCCTTTCCACCGGGCCCCCTTTCCATCCTCCCCCAGTGGAGACACAGATTCGGCAGATGAATTTTTTCATGAGGTCCTCGTGGGTGATCATGGGGGTTTGGTGCTCGCAAATGGCCACGATGCGTAACCACCCCCTTCCGGAGCCTGGCCTCCCACGGCCCGTATTTTTGCTTCAGAGCCAGGATGCAATTATGACTGAAGCGGTCACGATGTCCAATGTCTAATTACCTTTGGATGCGGAGGCGACATTGGGGGATCCATCGCGGGTCAGGTGGTTGCGCAGACGTGCCCTGGCTATTACGTACTAGCGCTCTTGTCTTACAGATGGCGACGGCGACTCGACAAGCAACATCAGCTCTGTGCAAAAAAAGAACGAAGCTCAACAACACTCCCCTCATGCTCTCCTAATTTGTTTCTCAACATTTGAACACGCCCCTTTTCTCATTTCGCCGCCTGCCGTCGTCACGCTCGAATGCCTATTCCATTTTGGATTGCAGCGACAGTGCGTGGCGGGGGGACCTTGGCCACTAGCTACAACAAGGGGTATGCGTCATGTGAGCAACCGGGAATTCTCGAGGCGAAATGTGAACAAAGCGAATTATCTGCATGTGGCCTTAATCCGAGCACGGCTCGAGATTTCTCGAGGCTTTGCGTTGATCAGACAGCTTGTTACATGTCCATGCTGTCCTTGATGCATTGGTGATTGAGCTTGGTGAACCAAAGCCCAAGAGTGAATATGGCAAAGTGTCGTTTTGCTCATTTACAACTGGCCTTCATTGTACCTGGGCCCCCGTTGTAATTGGGGAGGGACTCTGCGTTGGCGACTATGTGTCTTGATATCCGTTTGCCAACGCTGTCCACGCTAGCGGCGCTTCTGTGGTCCGACAAGGACATGCTCACATCCGGCTTACACGACAGTTGAATCCATTTTTTCACTCATCACTGCAAAGACAGGGAAAATAATCGAAAACAGGTAAATTGATCAAAGAAACTAAACTTTTGGGCACCCAAAAGAGATGAGAAAATAATCGATGTTACCTCAATAACTACCCAAACCAGTCCACATGGACAGCGCAAAAAAGCTCATTGTGAGCTGTAGCTGCGGCATTGTCTCGTTGAGCACCGTCATCAGCGCCTGCTTGCTCCAGTCGAGCTCGTATTCCTGCTCACCCAGCGTCCTCCGGATCTCGAGCGACTTGAGATACGGGTTGGTATTGGCAAACATGTCCAGCTGCTGATATACAGAGGCGACGGTGTCGTCGATGTCGGCGACGAAGCTGGAGTTGCCGTGCTGTACACTATCCATGGCCGTCTCGATGAACCGGGGAATCAGGGACTTTGCCTTAGTCTGCTTGGGGGAACCATCATCATCCCGGGGGATCATGAACTTGTGGTACTCCCTCGGCCAGAGGGTGAGGTTCGAAGGGAGGTTGGCCTTCCAAGCCTCCTGGAAGTGTACAAAGAGATCGAGATACTGCTGCGCCAGCTCATTGGGTGTCTTCTGCGGCCGCGCTTCTTCTTCCTCCGGGGGCTCGTGGACGACTACGTCCGGGAACTTCTCATCAAGTACCTTGTCGAGGTCTTGAATCACACCGGTCCGTATCTTCATGAACTCCGCCTCCTGCTTCCTCAGGTCTTCTCTCAGCTGGATCCTCGCGTCTATCAACCTCTGCTTTTCCTGCTCCTCTATCCGGTGCACTTCGCGGTTGACCTGTGCGAGCCTTCTGAGCTCCATCCGGATTGCGGGCGTGTATCTGGTGAATGACTGCCATGCGCACTGGACGACAAAGTTGGCCCACTTCTTGTCCATGAGCCGGACCACATCGCCGCCGGGTCCCCGGGGATCGGCAAGGAGGACTGCCACGACGGGACGCGGGTCCAGTTCCTGCGTGTGGACATTGAAGTTCTTGCGGAGATTCTTCACAATTGGCCCAAATGCTGGCCATTGGCGCAGAATGGCTTGCTGTTGGTTCGGTTCTAGGGCGTTGAATGCTCGGACAACAGCCTGAGGAAACGCCCATTCCGCCGGGATGAAGTTGGCGGGCCCGGGATCCCACTCTGCGTTGTTCCCAGTGCTATTCAGATTCTCGAGACCTCTCTTGAGCTTCTTGCCATACCCCCACGGGGTGTCCATGTCGTGGGGAGACCCGACGGGAACACCAAAGGGCTGGCTCTTCGCGCCGGCAGGTCGGTATGTATGACTTCCTGGTATGACGAGATGCGGAAGCTGCTCCGGCAGCACCCCTTTGACTATGTTTGGATTGACCCTTTGGTCCATGGCAAATTCGTGCACCGGCGGCACAGGCGGCTCACCCGGCATGCACAAGCCCATGGCGCGGCAATCGCAGTCCACAAGCTCGCCATGGAAGAAGTTGGTTGAAAACCAAGCCGTCTGGGTCTGTCCCACGGCTCTGTCCCAGTAACCCCCCTGGTAAGTCCAGCATCCAGGCTTGAGCTTGCTCGGAGGTCTAGAAGGCCAGGGCCCCATGGTTGCTTGCCGGTTGTGTTGCCTGTAGAGAACGATTGGTATATCAGGGTACGGGTAGTGAGTTGACAACTGAGAAACCTGTTGTAGGACATGGGCTTCTTTTTATTTCCGACACGTCCCAGACGCCATTGAGGTACTCGCGGAGTTTTTCTACTGGGCCAGCCAGCTGGCCACCACTACCAGACATTTCTCTCTCAGGGTCTAGGCAGACAGCCCAGTGGCCAAGAACCTTGTCAAAGGAGAGTCGAGTTCGGTTCTGTGCATTTGCCTGACCGTACTTGAACATTGAGTTTGGAAGTATACTGGCAGCGCTTGCAAGCTTCCATGGTGGTGGTGACGAACACGACCCGGAAACGTTGAAAGCCAAAACGAGGAGCACCTGGGGTGCCTGGAAAGCATATGCAACCTCTTTGGCCTTTCTCCACCCTTTAAGTTTTGAGGTTGCAGATACCCTGATAGCCGAGAGGAATACAAGATGATAGATACGAAAGACTGTGAAGTTCCCCAAGAGTTTTCACTGGTGGTGCGAGACCAGCTACGATGTGTAGTTTGGACGTTATCAACTTAATATTGCACGTTAATCTCAACTGCCAATTCATGAAAAGAAAGGAAGAGTGAACAGGACTGCAGCAGAATTGTCTATTTCTTAGTGTTTTGATTGGATCCCCCTTGCTTCTGTCCCACCTGGGAGCTGTAACGCAGTAAAAGACCCGTCCTCCAAATTCTCTTTCTCACATTCTTCCACCTTTCTCTCCATCAACATCAATCACTACTCTCAGAATCAAACTGCTACACTGATCTCAGCTTTCTGCCGCTCAAAATGCCTGAAATTTACTATATTGAATCGTCCTTCGGGTGTGAAGACGACGCCACGCTTTACATTCGCTGGAACAGTGCAAGAATTATCCTTCATCTTTTCAGAAATCCTCAACCCGATGCGAAAGAAGATCAACTCATTGACCAATACTTATTAGTGTCTGATGAGGGGGATGAAGATATATACCAAGATGCGCAAGACGCAATTCTTGATACTGCAGTCGCCGTTGGGGAGCCAGAGTTCGACCGACTTGCTCCACCACCTCCTGAGCTTCTACGTCAGCTACACGCCATCCTTTTCCCGTCCCAATTCACATTTAAGCTCGTCACCGCTGCTGGAAAGTTGCAGGTTCTTCTAGAAGGAGCATACCTCCTTGAAGTAACGCAAGATCGAACAATGGGGTTCATTAATGTCCCTCCTCACCCAAATCCTCAACCACAGGCCTGCAACCAAGCCAGCCTAAAAGCTCAACTCAAGATTGATAGTAATACCCAGGTTCCAAGATTCTCAACTGAAGATATTGAGGTTATTGAAAAACTTCTTGATGATGGCTACATCTCCCACGTCCGAGTTAATGGACGCGAAATGTATGCGAAAATTTGTCGCGAAGATCTTGAACAATCGATGCAAAGGGAAATGGATTGCCTTGAGAAGATATCTACCAATGCCGCCAAAGAGCCTCGCCAGATTAATATTCCAAAGCTAATTGGCTTTATTTGTATGCCAGATAATCAAACTGTTATCGGGGTTTTAGAGGAATTGGTCCCAGTCTCTAAGGAACAGGAGCTATCATCTTTAGGGCACATAGATGATATTTTAGCCATTTCAAGCAATAGGCGACAAGCTTGGGCCAGCCAGATCCGCCGAACGGTTGATTGGCTCCATGAGAACAATATTATTGGGGATATGGAAAGCCTGATAATGTATTGATACACAGTCAGACGGATGAAGCTTGTTGATTGACTTTGGCGGTGGTTTTACCCGTGGTTGAGTGGATAAGCGTATCGCATAAACAGTGGAGGGGGATGAGCAGGCTGTACAGAACGTTCTAAATTATTTGCATTGTGAGTAGCATAGAGATAAAAGTATGACTTTGTCTGTATTCTATTTAACAACAGGCCAAGGTGCCTTTGAGTCGCAGACGCTTCCGAATCAGTAACAATTAGGGTAGATTCTGCCAATATATTAATAGATGTTGCGGCTCCCTCGTAGTTATTGTTCGCCCGCACTCCTCCTAGAACACACGAGACGAAATTCCTACATCTTTGCGGAAACAAGTATTGGGAGCACTGTTATAGCTGGAAATGGAGACATACATCTCTTCTAGTGTCGAATCGCAATGACTTTATGCATCAAGCCCCCCATCGTTACCCAGCCCAAACCACTCCCGAATGCCCTGCGTATTTCACTCGGAATATCTGCAGCCCACGCTTCCACCTAACGCTTGTTAAGCTGCATTGTCTAAGATACGCACTGAGAATTCGCCAGATAACTATCTCTCTTTCCTCAAGAGAAGGGGAAACATCCCTTGTATACTTAAGCATTGTAAGCTAACAAATGCTAATGTGTATACGGAGATTTATTGTCCCGTGCCCAAAAAAAATCATACTGTTCAAAAATTTGGAAACGGTTGCCTAATCAGGACAGTCTACTATCACCGTTTTGCGCCAAGCGTTGTGGGTGGTCGTAATTAGGCACCACACCCACCACCAATCCTCGTCTTATTAGTGACATGGAAGGTACTGAGATCGAATATACAGTCGTCATTCACAGGGTAGAATAAGGAGAGAAGGCTGGAAAGAACAATTTAGAGTGATAGCGAAAGTTATGGTCTTATAATATCACGAATCCTCACCCCCTCCATTTTCTCCCTCGCAAATTTGACCTCCGCAGGCAATAGCCGCAATTCTCATGAAATCCCACTGGAACTCTAAAAGTTCCATGTCTGGGAGTTCGCTGAACTCATTTGCACGAATGACAAAGATTTGGCCTGTTTCAACAACAGGGAGGGTACCGCTGGGCTGCTTGCCCCATTCCGGATTATCGAGGCCGGCTTGTTGCAAAGCGTCCCTTCCTTGGACCTCCTCGCCTCTAGCGAAAGGGGATGGTTTCAGCCAATGAAACTGTACATGAAACTCCTTCTCCAGCCTTCTCAGGGGCTTCAGGGCAAACCTGGCTTGATGCCACCAGCGATTGAACTGCGGGCTGAAGCAAATGAGGTTTCTAGATGCTGAAAGAGCCCCGTAGTGAAACAGCTTTTCCCATTGAGCAGCTTTGGTCTTGTCCCAAAAGGATCCCAAGATGCCGTAGATGGCCGCCTGCGGACATTCGGCGTACATCCTGTGCCAGGCATATTCTATCGGCATATTCTGAAAATCATCATTGCCTGCAAAGGGAAACATATGAGCAACCTCCGGGTCGGGTGCGCCTGTGATGAGACAGCGATTGTTATATCGGCTTCTGCACTGCTCCACTGCAGACTCTGAAGCATTTACTCCCAGAGGCAATCGCAGCTTCGTGACAACTAAATAATCGCATCAGTAAATTGCAATAAAGATGGCATAGGTATGACCGGTTTCTTTGGTTAGATAGACATACATGCTGCCAGGAAACATGCGGAATTTTCACAAAATTTGTCATGAATCATATCAGTGAGATGATCCCAAATGTCGGGTTTGATCCCACTCTTCCATCCGTTTAGCTTCTTGATTGGTGCAACCATCATAATGCCAAGGCCGGTAGCATTTAACGGCTCTAGTCTATTGCTTGGAAAGGAGGACTCTAGTAAATCGAAGAAGTCGCGTCGTTGGACAAAATTGTCGACATAGTGGCCGACCTCTTTATCAATGAAAACAGTATCAACAGAACCGTAGACCACGTATCTCCGCCAGGGAATCTCGCTGGCCTCAGGGCCACCCATCTTTGGTTCGTTTGTTAGCTTTCGATGATTTACTGAGGCTCTGAGGGCTACACCTACTGTGTGATTGGTATGTGGTGGTCGGGAGCAGCTGGTGATGGAAAGATGGGATGCTTCTGCAAAGAGAGGACAGGAGTTTCTTGTAGCATCGTGATCTCTCGGCCTTTTTATCATTGTATTAAACCTACAAGGGTACATCCATCATTCAAAGTTTTCATGGTGCATAGGTCTACAATGGTGCGAGGGCAATCGCACCAAGAAAAAGGTTAATAAGCTCTACCACTGTATTGAGCTGTTCCTATGGCCCTCCATCCCCCCATCCCTCCGCACCCTGGGAACAAAATAGACCGGAAAATAGAATGAATAGTAAAAGGGTCGCTTAGGAGACCTTCAACGACCAGCTATGGCCGAAATGCGCCCCATCTCGCACTGTAGATCTAGAAGCGGGATGCTGGGTAGCATCTTTGGATCCGCGGACTCAATTGTAATTGTGTGGCCGTTTTGAATTGGCAGACCGCTTTCATGGAAAGCTTGGCTTATGCCCCATTCTGGTTCATTTAGCCCTGCCTGTTTAACAAACCCCTTGTCCCACAATGGGATTTCGGTTACGCTTTTGTGTCCAGGAGACTTCAACCAAAAAAGCTGGACCTCTAACCCCGTAGCGGTTTGTTTCACAGGCTTCAAGATGAACGCAGGAATGCTCCATAGGCTATGGAGATCCGGGCTCAAACAGATTAGATTCTGGGGAGAATCAAGAAGCTTCTTATCCTTGAGTGCGCGTTCGTAGTACTCGACCTCTTTCGGAGGCCAGAATTCGTTCAGAACTTGGTGGGTAACTTTCCACTTTTCTGGAGCGGATGCAGAATAAGGAAAGATGTGTGCTACTTCAGGTACACGGTGACCAGTAAAAACGCAGCGCTCATTATCTCGGCGTAGACACTAAACACATTAGTAAGGTTAATTGATTTACTGGAAAGAACCTAGGAATTAACAAACCAGTTCCACGGACTTTTGGTTCCGAGGTTCATTATCGACACTTGGCAAAGGGGATATGAGTACCGCTCCATACGCGTCCGTCTTAGGAGGATTCCCTCCTTTCGCCCGGACTAGATATTTATATTAGTAGTATTTCAATTGCATGGAGCGGAATTTCACGTACATTTGTGTAGAGCATATGGACCATCCACGCAAGAAGCAAATTGAAGACGCGTTAGATAGTCGGCTCTCTCCTCCGGTGTTGGCTTTTGCTTGAGTTTGTCTTCCAAAGACACGATGCCGGGAAGTGGTGCAATCATCATTATACCGGCAGTTGTTGTGGACAACATGCGACTAGGGACGACGTGATCCTAAACCTCGTCTTGAATTCGCTCGAAGATCCCAAGCCCCTCGGCATAGTTCGAAATATAAGGGACCAGGTTCTGATTAGCCGGTGTATACACTCGGCGCACATCCCGTAAGATGCGCTTCAGGGCAGGAGGATCCCTGGTCGCCAAGAAGGCTAGGTTATTTAGCTCTTCATCTGTTAGTACGGCCGCAGTAGCGTTCATGGCAGCGACGCGATTCGCGCCAATGGGGCGGTTGCCTGAAGCCATATTGAATCGCGCCAACAGGCTAGTGAATGCCAGGCCTCCTGGAGGCAGAGGGACACGTTAGAAAGCGACAGAGGTTCCAGGAAGGGTCCGTAAAACTCACAGAGAAAGCTTGATATGTTGGGATGTAGGGGATGTCCTGGAAGCAGAGTTCCTGGAGGCAGAGGAACACATCAGAGACTGACAGAGGCTCGGGGCAGAGCATGAAGAACTCACACATAAACCTCGACGTATTGAGGAAGACCTGGTGCAAGGGGTCTTGGAGGGCAGAGACTGGAAGCGAAGGGATCCGTCAGAAACTGAGAGAGGCTCGAGGCAGAGCATGTAGAACTCACAAAGAAGGCTCGGCGTTTTCAGGTATCGGAGGCTCTGGAGGCAGAGGATCCTGCGGGCAGCGGCCCTAGACGGCAGGCAGACTGGGAGTAGACGAACCAGAGGCAGAGGAACTAGAGGGGAATGGATACGTTAGAAGGCGACAGAGGCTCGGGGCAGGGCAAGCAGAACGCACAGAAGAAAGCTCGACGTGTTGGAATTATGGCGAGAAAAAGAAGAAAAGAGGGCGAAGAAGTTGATTAAAAACATAATCTGGCTCGAAAGGGTGCGTTGTTTGATCTCGCAGATGCTGACAGGTGCTCACCGGTGCTCACTGCTGCCCACCTAAACTTTTCATACTTAGCACTCTGGCAAAGCTCATTCTGCGTACTATTTTACTTTGGTGAAAAATAAACTACATTTTAGAACAGCTAAGTGTCCCCTGGTTCTCACATTGCTCCTTCGCGACAACATGCCAAGCCGGTGTCAGCCATCGTACAGTCACCCTTTATATGTACTTTAACATTTGGTCCCAAGTATCGGCCTTTGCTAGAGAATTCCTTGACCTAAAAATGTTACAATATGTTTGAAAGAGCCTTCTTTCATTCTAAATATACGTTTTGCGTTGAGGTTTTGTAGTCAAATGGAGCTAGATTCCATTGTGGCGGCTGCACCTACTGAGCAAAGGCCCGTCATTTAACAAAAAAGGTAAAGTAATCCCTCGTGTATGATGGCACATCAGAGCCATTTCCAAAAAAAAAAAAAAAAAAAAAAAAAGGGTTAGCGTTCTTCCATCAAAATTGTCGGTATGGGCAACGAGCTTTACTGGGCGACTCCTACGCCCCGGGAGTCTATGGACCTCTGCGTGCGAACAGGCGAGCAACACGGCTTCCCATCCTTCACCAATATTATCAACAATAAAGAGGTTTAAATGGCGCAAGACCACGGCGCAGACTCAGATAGCAGTGCTGGCTCCCGAGATTGGTCCGGGTGCTTTCTGGAAGTCGCTCGGCATGCAAGCTGCAATGGTCGTGGGCCACTCGCTGGGCGAGTATGGTGCTAGGCCAAGGACTTTCTCAACCCTCATCCGTACCATTCAAACTGCAGCATTCCCTGCGTCAATGGCACCACGCCGCCGTCATTACCGGAAGCACTGGTGATATAAATAGGCTTCAGTCCTAGCTCAAGATTCCCTCCACGTCTCTCACTGTTACCTAGGGCTTCCATTCTTTCCACCTGGACTACGTGCTAGACGACTTGAAGACACTCGCCGAGGGTGTCACTTTTTCAGCACTAAAGGCCCCTGTAGCATCGATGTTACTTGGGTCCATGTTGACAGCTGGGGCACTTTCAATGAATACAATACAATCCTTGAATGATTGTCAGTCCGATACTTTGCTACATAGGGCCTTGCCAAAAAGACCATAAGTATTAGTATTTTAAGATAAAGAATAAATAAAATAATACCTAAATAAATTTATTCTAAACATAATCTCTGAGGGCATTTTATGATTATTTTTACTTTTGAAATTGTAGTTGATTATTTTGGCAGGGTCAACTTGTGCAGTGGCCATAGTAGTGAAGTACCTCCGTTACAATCATTCAAGGGTTGGATCGTAATACCATGCGACACAGACGCGCTAGCCCATGGAGGTTGGTGGGGGGGCCGATGCTGACTGATGACGTTGGACAATCGCTCAATGATGCACGTGATGATAGCGAGTTCTTCGGCTAAACCCCAAAGACGGCTCCAGTGCTCCCGCAGCTACTCGGGCGCCAAAAAATTTGACTCGATGGCATCGTGACGCCAAAACCAGTTCAACACCACCACTGACATATCCGGAGAATTGCCCTTTCCATCGGCAATCCTCACCCGCCCCCGGTCCTCTTCAGTCTGTGCGCCCTCCCGCCGCATCTACAGCTGCGATTGCCTGGCCGCCCTCGGTCGAAAGCATTCGAGCTCCCTCTTGCAAGCTCAGAAGACGACAAGTCACCAATTCGAGCTCAATTCCCGATTTTGACCACAGATAACCCCTCTTGGTCAATTTTTCCCTCGATTTCTTTTGTCTCGGTTTATATACTGAGATAATTCCTTTTTTTCGACACCAATCCATACAACCTCTCTTTCCCCCGCACAACTTTAATCCGCCAACATGGTTATTCTCACCGAGGTCGAGGATGAGCACTTCCAGGGTAGCCAGATCGGCCCCGATGTTGATGAAGATGACTACACCGATACTGGTTCGTATACCCCGCTTTCAATGCCGCATGTAACAGCCTGTACTAATTTAACCTCCAGAGTCTGAGATTTCCAACGACTCCGACTACGACCCTGCCGACGAGACCCTAGCGGAGCGATTATACGCTCTCCGCGACATTGTCCCCCCTACTACCCGCTCATGGATCTCTAGCCGTGTCAACGCCGTGACCAGCACTGCCTGGAGCATCGTTACCTTCAGCGGCAAGGGCGCCTGGGTCATCACCACATCCGCCCTGTTCTTCGGTGTTCCCTTTGCCCTGTCCTTCGCCGAGGACCAGCAGCTCACAGCCATGGAGCAGGAGTACAACATGCGACAGACTGGTGGTGAGCTCCTGACAGCTGGCACTGAGCAGAGCACCGCCGACAAGGTTGGTGCTGCTCTCGGCGACAACCAGGCCAAGCCCGCTCTGTAAAGGGCCGGATCGATATATACGAAAAGATGCCTCTCAACGAAAGAGGCCTACGCCATGACACCGCGCTGCAATGGCGCGTGGTAATGATGGGCCGACAGTGAGCCCTTTCTTGTACAATAATCGGAAATGGCGCATATAGCCAATGAACCCCTTTGATGAAATGCAACGGGTTGGACTGGGGAGGAGCAAAAATGGGGATGCATGCGTACCTATGATGTAAAGTATTAGGGAAGGGGGAACAAGTAATGGCTGCGATCTCATCTCCATGAAAGGAGGCTTCACATGTATATTGTCATACTGGACGCCGATTCTTCGATGACATACAATGTGACATTTTATGCCTTGTGTGGTTGTGTTGTCCGAGTCTCTTGATAAAGCGAGTGTGCTCAGTTGCTTGGTGGCGTGAATCTCATGTAAAAGTCGTACATGCATTGAGTGAATACAAGTATTGTTGCATCCTGAAGTAATTAATTGGCAATGGGATCTTCAGGTGGGCAGCCGAAAAATATGTCACTGACCTGTAACAGTTGGTTTCTCGATTGGACTTGCAATTCAATTAGCGAGACTGTTGAGTGTTATGATGTCTTGGCAATGTTGGGATTCCTACGTCTTGGATAGATTGCACCACTAGAAAAATATCTAGGTATCATACAAGAAAAAGTCAATTGAAGAACACAACTCAATAATTGAACACTATTTAGCTTATCATGCTGGTTTAAATGTATGGGCATCGGAGGACTATCGGGTTCCACAACACTAGTGTGGTGTAGGGTAGTCGACACACCTACGCCCTCTATCAAGTTGAGTGTTGTCTTTAACCAAGACAAACTTGACTCAGCCAACCCCATTTCAAATAAACCAGGATATGAGAGATTTTGTGGCCAAGAACGAGATAGAAATGGACTATGTAGCTTTGCCAAAGATCGAGGTATGTTTATAGGACGGCCCCTCATGAACCCCGCTTCTCTGTAATCACTCTGCCTAGTGTCTCACGGCGAAACCAGAAGGCCATATAAGCTGGTAGATACTGATAACGGACACAGCTTCATGCTCACCTCACAGGGAGCATCTCTCGTCGGACGCTTCATGAGGTATGGCTTCGCAAGAAACAAAGCGGTGAGACGGATCTCGAGGATCCTTTGGTCGTCATGCCAGAGGACAAGCATGACTACAATCTCAACACGTAAGTCTTGAGCTTTGTTCTTGCAATGCTATCCAAATTCTATTGCAAATAAAAGGCAGAAGATATCGGATATGAGGATAGTATTACATATATACCAAGCTGGCACATCTCGGGCGTCTAGTTACTCATCCCAGCTCGCTATTCTTATGTCTCCGTATATCTCCTGACATATCACAGCTTCTTCCCACTCTTCACCAAATACATCTACAACCTCCTCACCGACGAAGAGTCGGTTCGGTACACAACAAATGCGGTCTTGACAGACTTCCTCAACGACGGCGTTTGCTACCTTGAGCTGCGCACTACGCCCCGCGCGACGCCGCACCTTACGCCCGAGGCCTACGTCACCACGCTCCTCTCCACGATATCCGAATTCGAGGCCAATAACCCGCAGCTTCGCGCCCGGCTCATCCTGTCTGTCGACCGGCGCCACACACCTGAAATGGCTGCCTCGGTTCTCGAGCTGGCCCTGGCGAACCGCGACAAGGGCGTCGTTGGACTCGACCTGTGCGGCGACCCCAAGGCGAGACTCGGCGGCGAGGTAGCTGTATTCACTGACATTTTCACCAAGGCCAAGAAGGAGGACTTGAAGATCACGGTGCACTTTGCAGAGGCGCCCGACAACGGCCGCAGGGAAGAAGTTGACGTCTTGCTGAGCTGGCAGCCCGACCGCCTTGGGCACGTCATCTGGGAGGACGACGATGCCAAGCAGGAGATTATCAAGCGAGGGCTCGGCCTGGAGCTGTGCTTGAGCTGCAACGTGATTGGCGAGCTGATCAAGGGCAGCTTTGAGGACCACCACTTTAAGGAGTGGAAGGATATCAAGGGGCCCAAGATTTCGCTGGGTGTAAGTGTGCCTTCTCTATGACTCGACCTGGAAACAATGACAAGAAGAAGAACGGGAGAGAATATGTGCTAACGCTGGGAATCAAAATTAGACCGATGATGTGGGCATCTTTGGAAGTCCCCTCTCCAACGAGTATCGTCTTGTTGCCAAGTACTTTAACCTCGATCGCGCCGCCATTTGTGGTCTTGCCCGCGAGGGAATTGATACCATTTTCGGAGGCGACGAGGAAAAGGAGCGGTTGAGGCAGATTATGTGGGTGTAAGGTCACTTCGTTGAGACTAAATAATCTTTTTGCTAGAGATGATTGTGTACAGCCATAATAGACCAAGGCTCATGCCAAACCTGTGCAGCGTCTAGAAACTAGAAATACAATATATACGCAGTATGCCACCACACTAATGTCCCGAGAGTCGCCCACACCTTGTACAAAGTAAACATGTGGTATTTATTCTTATCTAAACTACAAAGTTAAGCCTTTGAACATCAATGTAGAAAGACGTCGCTGGCGCAATGCATTTGCAATTGTGGGGAGAGAGGGAGCACCTGGCAATGCCAGATGAAGAAAGAGAACATCAAATCGTTCGTCCCATTATGTAGATTTCGCGTCGGAAAAAAAAGAAAAAGAAGATGGGCGACTTTGCAAGCTCTGCCCACCGTGCCCCAGAACGCCAAGTTTTGCCTCCTCCTTCGTCAGCTGGAATAATGCTACTTCATCACCATTTCTTCGTGCCCGTTACGTCGTTCAGTGCATCCCCGGCTGCGGGGTGTCCAGGTCGATGGCCTCAACGCTGTTGCGCTGAGCCTGGCTGTTGCGCATCAGACTGGCAAAGTATTTGTTGGCACGATCACTTTCAGCCTTGGTCTTGATCGTCTCGTCTCGCTTGGCGTTGAGATCCTTGATGCTCTTGTCAAGACCGACACGCAGGTTGTCAGCAGGGATACGGAGAACCCGGCGGACCGAGTTTGAGATGCGAGTAGCGTTGGAGTGGACGTAGTCCACCTCAGCAAGCTTAGCAGATACCTTGCTGGCAAGACGCGGGGGAAGGGAGTGAGGGATTTGTTGGAGAACATATGCGGATGCAGCAACAGCTAGAGTCCGTGTTAGTAAGGTGCGAATTTAGTCACAGACGGGGTGAACTTACCAGCCAAGACGATACTGGGGAGGATCAGCTTGCGAAGGTTTTCGTTGCCGATGATGCGCGTTGCCGCAAGGGCATGGTCGACCCAAGACGTCATGCCGACCATTCTGGGAATAACCGCGCCGGCGATGGTCAGCGCCATGCCAGTGCCCGCATACTTTTCTTGGTGCTGCAGTAGTGTAGTCAAATCAACAAAGTCCACGAACTCTGTGGGAATCTCGATATTTCGGGCCAGGGCGTCACGCTTGTGCCGGAACATGACGTTGGGTTGGAATTGAAGGTTTTGGAATTCGTCACCAACATGCAGGATACCGAGCTGCTTAATAGTGTTGACACCCTTGACAGTTCCGCTGCGGGCGTAGTCTTCGCACTGGCTCACCGAGTTGGCAATATCAGAGAGCATGGCCTCCTTGAGGTCTTCGGCATACTGGAAAGCACCGAACAAGCCGGGGTATGGGATTTCGTAATCGGTGTCGCCAGCATGGCGGATGGCTGAGTTGAGTGTCTTGCGAGTGTGATCGTACACGTCCTGGCAGGTTTCCTCAATGTTGCTGTCGACATTCTCACTGACCTCGGAACGAGCCTTTCTGCTGGTTTCCAACTGGGGCTCGAGCTCCCTAAGCTCCTTTGTTACTCGATCAAATTCAGACTGGGCTACTTCCTGGTTAACTGTTGCCAAACTGTGGAGATCGTTGAGAATGTTGATCAGATAGGTCCGAGCAGGGGCAAGCTTTGACCGTGCACGCTTCTCCAAGACGAATCGTCTGAGTGACTGCTCGAGGGCTCCGAAATCACGGATTTTGTCAAGATCCTTGCCCTTGCCCTTGCCGTCGCCATCGCCGGGGTCACCACCTCCTCCACTTGAGCTTCCGCTACCGCCTCCGCCGCTAGGCCCGCCAGGAGGGGATGGCCCAACAGGGATAGCATTGCTGGAGACAAAATGAACCAGTTCCGAAGATTCTTTGGCAGTTCGAGGGCTCAGCGCACCGATCTGGTCCATAATCATCTTCTTGCACCGGTTCTTGTCTCGGATGTTGTCGAAACCATTCACGACAACAAAGATGTAGGCCTTTTCGGCAGCAGCCGCCCTGATGAACTCCTTGGCAGATTGTGTGAAATGGTTGGCGGCCGAGACGACAAATACCACAACGTCAATTTCCTCTTGTCGGGCAAAGATGGCCGTCGTTTGGGTAGTATCCGAGTTGAGACCAGGAGCATCGATGAGAGCAATGTCCACAACTCCGTTGTTGAGCAGGGACTCATCGATGGACCTTTGGTCCCTGACATAAATCTTGCACTGAGTGTAAGAATCGCTATCAATTACAATATCTTCCAACTCGTTCAAGCCGAATACGTCATAGGTTGTCTCATCGTTCTTGTTGTAGATGGCATCCTTGTGGACAGCGTGCACTTCCTCGATGCCTGAATTTTCCCTTGCATCGAGAACTTCGCAAAATATGGCTGTGCACGGCTGCTGGTCCTCTGGAAGCACCTTTCTTCGCAGAAGGGCATTGCAGAAGGTGGACTTGCCGGCATTGAGATCTCCAGTGATGAGGACCTTGCTCGCTGTGTCTTCAATACGCTCTCGGAGGGAAAACAGATGTTTGATGCTGGTGTTGATTTTGCCGTCAAGGAGGGCTGCGATAGAGTTTTTCTCGAGTGAGTGAACGAGTTCGGCCTGATGCAAGGCTCCCAGCTTTAGATCCAATTTGAGAATTGAGAATTCCTGTGCAATCTGCGGAGAAACGAGGCGGGGTTCGGGCGTTGATCGGGTTTCGCCAGACCGACTTGATTCGGCAGAACTCTCGACAGAGGTTAATGCCCGGCGGAGCATAGGATTGCGAGAGTTGGAAGACGAGATACTGGCCGAGGAATGCGTTTTGGCAAGGTTGGGCCGCGACGAAGCAGATTCGTTAGAAGCTCTCCGAGCTCGCTGGACGGAGGGATAATGCGCGGGCCACGAGACGTTCACTTCTTGCAGCTCACGCAGAAGCTCTACGGTCCTGTTGATGGCTCGTCCGAGGGTGGACCGCTGGGCATTGTACCAAATTTGGTGGATGGCGCCCGACGGTCGATCGTGGTGCATGTCGACAGCGTGAGCCCTCGCGGCGGCGATGTTGTGTTGGTCCTCATCCGTAATGTTGCTTCCGCCGTATCCGGAGTCGGCATCGATCATGCTCTGAAGACGTGCGGCGTGGTCGGAGGTAGAACCGTTGCCCACAATCATGTAGGTTGGGCGGCCAGAGGGCGGTGGCGGAGAAGTCGGGTTGGTGGCTTTGTCGGAATCGGAATCGGCCTCCTGGTGTACAGGGGCCTTTCCCTTGCCGTTAAAGTAGTTTTGGCTCATTGTGCTTGTCAAGAGGTGAACCTCATGTTTTGGTCGGTCGGTGAGGGTGGCGACGGTGATGTCGTAGGAATAGAGGTGAAGCTGCTAGGGCAGCGTGGGACCAGAAACTTGGATGTTGATCCGGGTTGCATGATTTTTGGCGAGTGGCGGCAAATTGCCGGGCCCGGTCTCGAGCGGCGCAGCGCTGATTGGCGGGGACGCTCGGTTGAGCATCGGATGGCTCGCCTTATCTTATCGGGCGGCCATGTCAAGAACCATGGCAAGGAATGCCATGGCGGTCGAGCCGTTGTCGAGTGACAGCCGCCTCGGCGCTAAGGCTAGTGAGGACAGTGCTAAACTCTGTACAGTGCAGCGTGTTTTCAGTACGCATCCTCTGCTGTGGTTACGTAGTGCCAGCATGTGGCACGGCTGGGTGGCCCAGGCTTCACTTTCTCTCACCACCAACCCAAGGTAACGCAGCGCTTTCTTGCTGCCTTGGTCCCGCATCCCATCGTAATCTGTCCACGACGCTCTCGTCTTCCACCGTCACGCAGCATCTGCAGCATTGCAGCAAGAGCCAACGCCGTCCCCTTCACCACCTGAATCCCCTCGCGACACCTCCACCCCCGCAGACCATGAATGTGAGGACGATGACGTCGCTTTGACCTCCAAGACACCGAATGCTAATCCATCTCGCAACTGCCTAGATCCTAGAATGGGCATTCGGAAAGCGCATGACGCCGGCGGAGCGTCTGCGCAAGAACCAGCGCATGCTTGACAAGGCCATCCGCGAGCTCGACCAGACCCGCGTCAAGCTGGAGAAGCAGGAGAAGACGCTCATCCAGCAAATCAAGACGAGCGCCAAGAATGGCCAGATGGGCGCCTGCAAGATCCAGGCGAAGGATCTCGTTAGAACCCGGCGATACATTGAGAAGTTTTACAGCATGCGCAGTCAGCTCCAGCAGATTTCCCTACGACTCCAGGTATGGCACAGACGACTGCATAAATGCTGCTAGGTTATAATACTGACTATATGGTGTTTCAGACACACCGGACCAACGAGCAAATGATGCAAGCCATGAAGGGCGCAACAATGGCGCTGGGCAGCATGAACAAGTCGATGAACCTTCCCGCCCTCCAAAAGATTGCCATGGAATTCGAGCGGGAGAATGATATTATGGAGCAGCGGCAAGAGATAATGGACGACGCAATGGATGACGCTATGGACGTAGGCGTCGAGGAAGAAGGCGACGAGGTAGTAGAGCAGGTCCTTGAGGAGATTGGCATTGACTTCAACCAGCAGGTGCGTATTTCTTGCAAACTTCCTGACTGACTGATCGACACTGACGAGACACAGCTGGGTGAAACCCCCACAACAATAGGAAACCCAATCGTACCCGAGGGAAGGATTGCTCAAGCGGTTGGAGGTGGCGACCCGCTCGATGATGACCTCCAAGCAAGGCTGGACAGTTTGAGGAAATAGCCGAGCGCTGGGCTGGTCAAAGCATTGATGTGCCAAGTCATCTTGACAGGGTTTCTGTCGCGAGGCATAAATGGCGAGGTTGGGTAATGGACGCAACCGTGACCAATGGTGCGAAGTCAAGAAGGGTTTGTGTGCGATATTAAGATGGGATATCTGGGTGTTGGCATTCCTTGCATGGGCGCTGAGGTGTCCTGAGCACATTTGTTTATTAGCACAGTTTCAATATTTCAATCTGGGTGGGAATGATTTTTCTGATAGAGGGAGAAAATGCGAGAGTCTCTTCGTTCTTGGCTCCTCATCAAAGGACCAGCGAGGTACAACTCGAGGGTATCTGGTTTCCGCTGACACATTGTAAATTCCCATACTACAAGCCTGGAATGATTATAACCAATGTACTTCATGATAACGGTTACTGCACGAGTTGGCCTAGTCAAAACATCCACAATTTCCAAAGTAGAAAGAATCCTGATTAAAAAAAACTCAAGAGATTATCGTTAGGGTGATTTCTTTATTTAGATGTTTTTTCTTTTTGAATATATTTTTCTATTTTGGCTAAAATGCTCAGACCTATGATTTTGTGACCAGGGTATCTGTAGCAAAGTATTAGATTGACAATCGTTCAAGGGGTGTATCGTATTTGTTCAATGAGGCGAAAACGTAAGCGGAACATATAAGCAGGCAAATTGGACTCAATGAGAATGTCACCCCAATCTATGTTTGACATGTGCCCCAATCTTACCCGCGCTTATAGCAAGCGGAGGGCACGGATGACCTCGCCATCCCGTCTTGAGAGGATGAATACGGCTGCGGGATGACGACGACGGGTCTTATGGGTTCGTATAGGCTCGTATATGTGGTATCATAAACGTTTATTAAGTAATGGTATACAATGATTGGGTATGGTGATAAGGCGCGAGTAAAATGGGCTGTATGCTGTAAGTGGAACGGCTCGTTGCGTTGGCAAAGACTCACGAATAGTCTCTTACTGCGACTGTCTCAATGCAGAGCATCCCGTTCGGATGCTAGGATATAAATAAATGGTATTGAATACACACCCTGCAAAGGGATGGTCTCGTTAGCAGGCAAAGTATGATTGGCTTGCGTTATGCGACGCCGGAAAACGACCGTTGTGACGCATGCGCATGGTTGCCACTTTGGGCTGGTTTCGTGAACAGTGAACACAGCCTTTTCTCAGCCAGGACATGATTGTGTCTGCCTGGAGTCAGATTTTTTCTCAGCCCGGAAGCACCGGGTAATAGTGATTGGTGATGGTGGCTATTTGCTCCAAGGTGCTGTGATTTGGACGTTTATTTCTGGAACCCTGTGTGGAAGATGAGATGAGACGAGGCCGAAGCGTCAGTCAGGGTCTTGGACGACTCAAAGCTGCTAGTGGGTATGGCGCAGCTCTGTTTCATTGCTGAGGGGGATCCCCGCTTTAGGCGCCCGCGAGCTGCATGGTGGCCCTGGAACATGTCCTCGCAGCGACCTGGCTGACCACTGACGTCGGAGCTCCAGGGCCCTGAAGAGGACCACGAGCGCGCTAAACAGCAGCACCCCGATGGCAGCTCCACTGGCGCTTGACCACTGAAGCCAGCTGGGCCATCAATGACGCCTGGTGGTCACCATTGCGACACCCAGTGAAGAAGCAGCATGGCCCAACCCTCATCCATGGGCAACCTTGAGGCCAGCGGGCGTGTGGCAGCCATGCAGCTTCGTTGACAATGAACAGCCCAACCTAAAACCGAACGTAGCCTAGTCGAGTTGCCTAGCCCCCCCAAAACCCCCCAGCCGCAAGCCTGTCCCGCCGCCCTCGCAGCTCACTCGGCACTGGTGTCCCTCCACACGAGCCCACTTTCACTCACTTGACTTATCCTTCCACCGCCCTACTACGCCCGACCTTGAACGCTTCTGACTTACAACATCCTCCGGCCCTCCCGTGTCTTAGCTGCCCTCCTCCCCCTCGCTCAGACTGGTGGCATAGCTTCTGGCTCTGTTTCCACCAAGCCTCTTGTTCGTGTTTGCTCCCACGCAGCAAACCAATCCACCACCTGCCAAACTTGACCAACTTGCTGGCTCTGGGCTCCCGGTATGTATGATGATAGCGATGATCATCCCCCTGTCTGCATTGATGCGATGCTCCATTCCTGGCCGTCGTCAGCTCTTCCCCTCATGCCCCTCTTTCTCTATCGAGCCGTGCACTTCTGCTCGTGCGGCTTCTCTGTGTATCGTGGTGTCCCAAGCTTGGCTGTCCGTCCTCTTGACCAGGCCCTGTCCCCTCCCCGCCAGCGCCAGCGCCCATCTACGTCACGCTACCTTGCCCTGCATCGCTTTCCACTGCTCTGCTCTGCAATACCGTCCCACGTTGCTTGTGCTGGAATCATTTAATCCTTGACACCTGTACCTGCTGCTGCATCGTTGCAGGCTAGGCGCGGCGCTGCACGCCTGGCGATCGACTGGCCACTGGGCGTGCTGACCGTTGGCGGCGGCTGCTGCGCGCTTGGCTGCGACATCTGGCTTGCCCCTCCCAGCCTTCCATCCTCCTCGCGGACAATCAGCCTCCTTTGCCCACGCACTTGCTTTTGTCACGACCCCTTTGGCCCGCTGTCCGAGACGCAAATTCTGACCTGTGCAGGTCGACCTAGGCTCACCCCGACGACGAAACGGCGCCACCCCATATGCCCACTCTCGCGTTGGCCTGATTCCATCATCACCCCGCCGATTAGCCCCTCGCGACGACATAGCTTGCAGAACCACTTCCTGCCTCCGCAACAGTCGCCTGTTGCTGGCCTCATATTTCCTTCAATAACGATTACGACATCGCCGACCCTAACAACGACGAGAACCGCACACCCCGGCATCCCTGCTTCTCAACCCCCCTCATCAATACACCGTCGCCTTTTCAGTCGCCTCTCCCCTCCCCACAAGCTGGCGACCAACAAGCGCCGCAGCCTCTCCTCGACCGGGGGAAGTCTGCTGAATAGAATGTTTGGCGGTGGTTCAAACTCTGCAGGCAACAAGACCGAGACCGAGACCAAGTCCGACAAGTCACCCTCTCCAGAGACCAGCCCCAGCGCTCCCACTCCCATCAAGACGACCGACCAGGCGGCTAGTGGTGAGAAGCGCAGCGGCAATGGTAGTCCCCCTACCCGACAGGACACAGGCGGATCAACAGACAAGAAGCGCAGAAGTAGCAGCGTTAGCAGTAAGGCCAGCAGCTTGCTCGCCTCTGCCAAGAATTCCTTGAGTTTCTCCCAGGGTGGTCGCGGTATAGTTGCTGCCGAGATGACTTCACAATCACCCCTTCAGAAGTTAGGCAAGCAGGATCCCGCTCTCGCGGTGCCTCAGGGCCAGCATAACAACTCGGCCGGAGAATCTGTCCCCGGCCCCAAATCCACATTCCGCGTTGGTGTTTGGGAAGATAGAAACAAGAAATGCCGCCGGACCATGGAGGATACACATGCCTTTTTATACAACTTTGTTCAGACACCTCCCCCAACGGATTCTTCCGGCAAGGATGCGACCGAGGGAGATGAGTCCGACTCGGCCGTTCAAGAGATGGTCGAAACAGACAACGGTTACTTTGCCATCTTTGATGGACATGCAGGCACTTTTGCTGCTGATTGGTGCGGAAAGAAGCTGCATATCATCCTCGAGGAGCTCATACGCAAACACCCCGGTGCTCAGATACCTGAAGTGCTCGATCTTGCCTTCACGACTGCCGACGCGCAGCTGGAGAAGCTTCCGCTTAAGAACAGCGGCTGCACAGCTGCGGTTGCTGTCCTGCGCTGGGAAGACCGACCCAGCAGCAATCGCGCGGCCGCTGACTCGGCCTCCCTCAAGCCCGCGAAGCCTGACGAATCTTCGCAGTCAGAAAAAGAAAAGTCTGAAGAGACGAATTCCAACGACACACCCGCTGCATCTACCGAAAGCGTCAGCGTGAAGCCCAAGGGGGCCACTGCTCGTCAGCGTGTTCTGTATACGGCGAATGTGGGCGATGCTCGCATCATCCTGTGTCGTGCCGGAAAAGCCCTGCGCTTATCGTATGACCACAAAGGAAGTGACGAGGTTGAGGGTAAACGAATTGCCAACGCCGGTGGTTTGATCCTGAACAACCGTGTTAACGGTGTCTTGGCTGTCACGAGAGCTTTGGGCGATGCTTATATGAAGAAACTCGTCACAGGCCATCCTTACACAACCGAGACTGTGATCCAGCCTGATAGTGACGAATTCATCATTATTGCCTGTGACGGGGTAAGTTGAACACGCGAGCTAACCTATACAACGCTAACGATTGATAGCTTTGGGACGTTTGCACCGACCAGGAAGCAGTGGATTTGGTCCGAAATATAGAGGATCCAATCGTGGCCTCGAAGCTTCTTGTTGATCATGCCCTTAACCGATTCAGCACCGACAACTTGTCGTGTATGATTGTTCGACTCGATTCAAATCAGAACAAGGATGTGGTGGCTGAAGGGGAAGGTGCCAGCGAGGCAGACAAGATTGTCAACGACACCAAGCAAAAAATCGCCGATGGTTCCGTACCTGCTGTAGGAGTATCGGCCACTAACAATAGCCCCTCGGATGGAGAATTTGTACCCACGTCTTTGGATGAGGTGGTGGTGGAGGAAGAGCCAGACCCTATTGAGGAGAAGCCCAAACCGGACGAAGCCTCGGCCGACAAACCGGTTGCTGAGGAAGACAAGAACCATGCACCTGAGAAGGCTTAACAAGAGCACATTCCCAACCAGTTCAAACCCTTCGGAAGAGCTGGAGGTTCAGGGGTTGGGAATGATGACTTTTGCTGAAGAGCTGAGAATTATCTGTTGTGTTGGCCTCTGTTGGACTTTGGGTTTAGACATGTGGAAATACAGCGATATGCTAGGTCACCAAAGAGACGGTGACAACAGATGGACTATCCTGGCCGGACCGGTTCGCGAGCACAGGGAGGCAAGACATGAATAGTTCTATAAGTACATGGAGTATGCGCTTTCGCGGCGTTGGGAAGTGTGCACGGTTGCGAGGAACGGGATCAGACACGGATGGAGAATGGGAAGAGGGTCAGAGCCTCGAAGAGCGACAGTAATGATGCTCTAGGTTCCTGTAGGTTAGCTTCATATGTACATGTACGACACAGCCTGTTGATGCTGACAAGGGTGATGCTGGTGGAGGTTAGTGTTGGCGACTCTCGGGTTGTGCGTTTTTTTGCATCTGATACACTACATTGGTGTTCTTGCCAAACACAAAGGGTGAGGGTGATTTGCAGTTGACGGAATATCATTATTTTCCCCTCCAATCATTTCGGCCGCTAGCCAACCTGGGACGTGTATGCGATTGTGATTGATTGGACGAGTTTATTTCTAGGCCCAGCTACACGAGAAGTTGATGTTGAAGGAGCAGGGAAACTTCGAGATGGAGACTTTTCGGCCTTGCCCGATTTGGTAGGTGTTGAAGATTTATATATTGAGTATACGTATACTCGCTCATTTTGCGCGAGCAACGAGCGCGCGCAGTCAAGACGGTCATCTCCTTGGGGGCTACTGGTGTCAAAAAAATAAAATAAAAAAATCTTGCGATGCTGCAGAGGTTTGGAGATTGTATCAATCTGAGACGAACGCCAGTGGCTGTCAGATCTGAGGGAGAGAGATCTGACGCAGGGGGTGACAGATAGTCCAGACCGAAACGCAGAGGAGACGCGGGAGGTGCCGAGCGAAGCGAATGGTTACAATTGGCGATTTGAAATACGTATGGGCGGAGCGGATGATTGGACATTGGGAAGGTTTGATGACGCTACTCGAGGACACTCTGCACATCTCAGGGGGAGGTAGGGAAGGATCGGGCTCGGTGGTTGTTAGGCCCGTTTGTGAAAACCGAATGATGTCCCACGGGCTGGCTTGGTTAGGGTCGTGTTGAGGTTGGCTGGAACTGGAAGGGGTCCATGTCTGGCGGGACGGGGGGCCAGACTGGCGTCGAAAAATAAACGAATGGCACGGGGGCTTTAATTGAGCCCATTTCGCCGGCATCCATTTAGGCGTGCAGGATGGAAATCAAAACAAAACGAGATGGCTCCCTTCCCGCCGCGCAGCAGCCAGATGAAGCGCAGAGCGCGCGCATGGGACGAAGCGATCAACGATGGGGGACGGCCAAAGGCCAAGGCCCGACCTGTGCCCAGCAAGCCACTGGAAACAAGAGAATTAAAAGAGCCACTGGAGCGAGTGCCCGGGGCGTTTCTAGCGCCGGCGCCATACGTCTCTCGGTGGAGCTTGGGGCACCTGTTGGAGAATGCGTGGGCTCGGTTCGGGTTCGGCTCTCCCTTTTTTCCCCGCCGCCCCCCCTATGTTGGGCATTTGGATTGGCAAGTGGTCAAGAGCCTGCAGTAGGCAATGTCCGTCTTGCTGTTTCGTCCATGGCGTCAGTGTCGATTCATGCGAACTAGAAAAGCGTAGCGTGTGTCTGGGATCTTGGAGGAGCAGCGAGCAGCGAGCATCAAGCAGCAAGCAGCAAGCAGCAAGCAGCAAACAGACGTGTATGTGATGGACGCGGTGGTGGAGAAAGGGGAGAGAGGGAGATCGGATGGGCAGTCGGGATAGCTGCTGCACATGCAGGCTGGATGCGTTCACGAGCGAAAGACGTTTCGGGCTTGGGATAATCATAATATTAAGTGTGAAAGAGGAGAGGCCAAGAGGGAGAGTGGAGGAATCAATCAACCCCCAGCCCCTGCCGTCTGCAGCCCTTCTGGTTGGTGCTGCAAGTTTATTACAAGTCGACCCTGGCTTCCTGTCGAGCCAGCCAGCCCGGACGGGAAAGGGACGACGCGATGGACAGGGGTCTTTTGAGCAGGGACCGAGATGGAGTTTGTGTGATTTGATGATAGGACGGAAAGCTGCATCACGGCACAGTCGAGGGGGAAGAGAGGGGGGCAATCAAGTTGAATTGCTCGCGTGAGGGTGTCGTCGCCGTGGTCGTCCTCGCTGTTGGATGGTGATGCTCGCTCGCCAGTGGGAGGCGAGATATGGTAATGCGGCATCATCAAAACAGGTTCCGGCCCCAGGGCCATAGGAAACTAGCTCCAGCGCGCGAACCTGCTGATGCGTGCATTGGTGTCGATGTTCGTCCCCATGGCTTGCCATTGCCCCCGTTCATGCTTGCTTTTCCTACCGTTGGGCCATCGAGCGAGTTTCTCATCCCATTCCAACTCCACTCGCGCGTGTGTGTGCTCGTCTTTTTGCCTCCCTATGTCAGCTTGCGCGCCCTTGTGACTTTGGGCTGTTTCGATGTCAATGACTTATCCCTGGCGCAGCCCTTTGGATACGTCAGTGAAAAAAAAATATGCCGCCACCCTTTTTCTTTTGACCCTTTTCTTTTTTTAACCTTTGTTAGCCACAACCGGGATGCAACATTACAATGCAGAGTCAGCTGTTGCCTCAAACTCTCGACGATATTTCCATATCGCTGGGTCTCACAGTGAGATAGATACGATGTACATGTAACAGGATGGAAGACAGGCCGGGGTGTAAAACCAGTGTGGAAGCGTAGTAGACAAGTAGGGGGGAGGAGTCATGATGGACTCGTTTCTCCCGCCAGCCCAGCTTGTAAAAAACTTGCGTAGTAGCAGTTTCATTCTTCATCCCTTGTTTCTTTTTCCCGTTTCTTTTTCCCTTCTGGATTCCACACACATGCTTTCAACATCCAGCGACCAGCTCACACGTGTATCTCTCACGCTGCAACCCACCCTTCGCAGCAAAGCTTGACCGGCGGGAGTGAGACCAACGGCGCTCTCTTTTCTAAATATTGCTCCCCTTTGCTGCATCTGGATCGTGTGGTGTCTCTCCTCCCCTCCAACGTATGGCCCCGTGTTTGCCTGTGTGCTGGATCATGTCTCGGTGAAAGACAATGTTCCGACACGAACTCGCAAACTAACTTGTTAGAGGAAACCAGCCGTTCGGCTCTATCCCCTGTGTGCCGGGCCTGGGTGCCCTCTGCCGAGCAGCGTCCCTCATGCGTGTGGCCATTGGGGGGAGGGGCCGTGGAATGCTTTAATCTTTAAAGGAGGTACGAAATAACAAGATCAACGAGAAAAAAAAGGGAGACAAGGAAACATCCCCGTTGACATGTCCGTTTCAACCGAAAATAGTGACAGGCACAAACGTCCTCTCGCTCTTCCCGTCTGCCCTCGCCCCATCTCATCCCCCATGTCCGCTGCCGTCGTCGCTATCCATGCCCGTCTGCAGCGCAGCCTGCCCCTGAAATCTGTGCTACCGGACCACTGACCCGCACCCACCCACCCGCACCCGCGCCCAAACCCACCCCATCCCCAATCCTCGAATTGAACCCCCGAATTAAACATCTCCCTGCTTGCTGCTGCTGCTGCCCGTCCCGACTTGTCCCCCCCTCGTTGGCAGCCAGCTTGCGTCGATTTCGTCCTTCGACTTCGACTTTGTCACTCCTTTAAACAGCGTCGTCGGGCATTTTGTCGTGCGCCGTCCCAGCCTCGTACGGCCCTTTTCGTTTCTTTTCTCCCCCCCTTTTGATTCTGGCTGTCGGCGAGGCGCCATGTCGTTGAATGGCTTGGAAGACCCCAAGGTCCTGGAAGCGTACCAGGCCTCAGTTGCAGAACCAGGCGGATGGTACGAAACCTCTCCTCTTCCCCCGAAGCGCCCGATTTTGCATCTTCCCTTTCCTTCCCTTTCCCTTTGCTAAACTCTGCGCTCCGCTGTGTACAGGTTCCTGCTCAAGTACGCGAGTCGCGATGAGATCGACCTCCTGGGCCGCGGTTCCGGTGGCATCGTCGAAGTCCGGACAAAAATAGCCGAGTACGAGGAGACCAGCCCCCTCTACGGTTTCCTGAGGTATCGAAGGAGAAACGTCTTGATCAAGTACTTGCCTGAGGATTGCTCTCGCCTAATTCAAGGTTCGTCATGCCAAATCATGCTTCCGCCCCTGATTGGAAACTAACCACCATCGGCCTTGTTAGCTCGCGTGGCCGTCCACTTCAACGCCGTTTGCGAGCGCTTCTCTCCCTACGATACCACGTTCGAGATTACCACGGCAAAGGAGCTAAAGGATACGAAGCTTTCGGCGGCATGCTCACTGCATGCTGCCTCGGGGTCCAACTCGTCGGCTAGCAGCTCAATACGCAGGAGGCGCCTGGTTGAAATCGCCGAGGAGGAAGAGGAGGAACAGCAGCAGCGGGCCACCAAACGCCAATCCCGCAGCCAGGAAGGCAATGAGGACGATCGTCCTCGCACACCCAAATCAGATAACGAGGCGTCATCAGATATCGACCCGGTGACGCTCAACTCTGACCTGGCCTCGTCCCCCGAAGAGACCAAGTTTTCCGCATCTTCCACCTCCGAGGTCCCCAACTTTGTCGGAGTCGACGACCTTTCCAGTTCGCCCGACAATTCAGGCGAGTCCGCTCCCCGGCTGTCTTCTCAGTCCTCCCGGCAGGACTATATGAGCTATCCCTACGTCTACGGCAAGCCAAAGGTGAAGCTGGGGCCTCGCCCCTCTGTCGACTCAAACGGTCGACCTCGCACAGCAGGCAGCTTCCGGCCTGTTTCTCAGATGCCTGCTGGAATTAAGATGTTCGGCAAGGGCTCTAAGAAAGGAAAGAAGGAAGACGGCAGCCAGACTGAAGACGACATCGTCGAAAATATCCCATCCAGCACAATGTCCATTACGGAAGAAGACCGCATTGCGCCAATCGAAGTGGTCCGACCTGCCACGAGCTCAGGTGTCTCCATTGCTGCAACAATCGTCCCGACACCATCACCTTCAAAGAACGTCATGTCTCCCGAAAAGGCCAGGCTGATGAAGGCCATGAAGCTCCGAGAAAAGAAGAAGAAGAAGAAGAACCTGACCGTTGACCCCAGCGGCCCACTGTCTCCAGAAGTGCTCTCTCCTTCGTCCAGCGAGTTTGCCGGCACTGATGAGACGGTGGACGATGACCTGGACGCGCCACCGTCGATTTCCAACGCGGATTCGGCAATTGGACTCGAGGGTTCCTCTTCGCCCACCACAGATCAGGCCTCCGAGGTGACACAAACCGATTCCCATCCCACCAGCCCGGTCATTGCACCCTCTGAAGCGGACCGGTCTACAAAGGCATCCTCTGTATCAGAATCCACGGATGAAACCGTGGAGGCCAAGGATGACAATGCAGACAATTCTAAGCACCCCGACGATGTGTTTGCTGTTGCGACGCCTGAGAAGGAAAATGAGCTCTCTGACGCAAGTGAGAGTAATCCCGAGACACCCGCCGCCTCGATAGCTGCCTTGGATGATTCTGTTTCTCTAAAAACTGCGGAGACTCCTGCCACCACAAACGACGAGGAAGCGCCTCAGACAGACTCCCAGCACAAGTCGGAATCGGTTGCTACGCCAAAGGCCGATCCGGCTAACATTCCAGCAACGCAAACATCTACTTTGGAAGAATCTCCAAACGGCGGTGGAGCCAAGACAGACAAAATTCCAGACGTGGCGGAAACAACGGAAAATGAAACGGTCAAGAATGACAATGAAAACTCAACCCCCACACTGAGGATCTCTACAGCCACGCTGCCTGACCAAGATCGATCTGCAGCTCCAATCGAATCTCAGAATGCCGCCGAGAAGCCTGATGAGAAATCTGACGCGAAGCCTGCCGAGAAGGAGAATCCTGAAGCTCAGACTGAATCTTCCGATCCCAGGCCAAAGCGCAGGACCGTGGTCGATCCTATTCAAACGGACTTTCATCACACCCGTAACGACTCCCGAGTGACTAGCTTTTCCGATGATGATGACTTGATGGACGAGTTGCAGAGCGCAACTCTCCAGGAAGCGAAGCCGATGCTTGTGTCGAAGAGCCCTGTGACGCCTGTATTCCCAAGCCCTACTAAGAGCGATCTTTCGGCGCACGCCGTCCGAACAGTCTCGAATCCCGTTCGCGGTACTTTGCTCGTACCTGGAGACGTCAACCAAAATTCTGCTCGATCTGTTAGCACAGGTGCTGCCTTCCTTCACAAGGTGGCTCAGCAGCCTGTTGGTCCTAACTTGGCCAAAAAGTCCAACATGGGGTCCAGCATCTCACAGCGCATCAAAGCTTTGGAGAAGCTGTCTGCCTCGTCAAGCGAAGCTGGTAGCCGGCCCGCCAGCAGGGAACGGCCATCTTCGGCATTCTTTTCCGTGAGGAAGGGTAGGGAGCCAACAAGATCCGGCACTCTCGTCGATCGAACCAACTCCTTTACTCGACCGCATAACCAAACACCTCCCTCAACATCTGGTTCTCGAGATGAGTCCCCTGATGCGGCAAACCGCCGGCCACGACGTGACCGGTCTGCGTCTGTAGCAAGCAGGTTGTCCATGTTTGAGCCCGCGCCTGGTGAAGGATATTCCCCAAGCAGCACTAGCACTAGCACTGCTCGAGGACGCCCCGAGACGATTTCTGTCACCGCCAAGATTATCCGCGACTCGCCACAGACAACATCGAAGCCGTTTGAGCCACCAAAGGACCACTCCGAGTATAAACACCTGGAGTTGAAGGATTCGCCGCTCCTGGTCGACCACCAGAAGCCAGTTTGGACGCCAGTTGCTCTAGAGCACAACAAGGAGAAGGAGAAGGAGTCTCTTCATGAAAGACGAATGTCCAAGGAATCCAACAACCCGGAGCCAAAGTCTCGACGATCATCACTCAGTGTTGTTAAGGACTTTATCAAGGAACGCCGCAAGTCGGTTACATCCAACTCATCGGACGTCCTGTCCCCTGGCTCCCACCGACAACCTTCTCGATCTCCCACCCGACCTCCATCTACCCACCAGAACACCGCATTCGACAAGCTCATGTCCATCAGCAGCCGCCGATCATCCGTTAGCAAGGAGCGCGATACCGTTCTTTCCCCTACCCTCACTGAGGGCTCTGTCTCCAGCGACGACTCCAAGTCCAACAGCGACAAGAAGACCAAGTCGCGTGCCGGCCGCTTCATGCGCCGCCTTTCTTCCCTCTCGGGAGGATCCCGAGGCAAGATTGCCGTGCCCCCGGGCGTCTCCCCCACTGTTACCGAGGAGGACCTGGAGCCCATTCGACCGGCGACCACTGCTGGTAACGCTTCTATCGTGGCTCACCTGGGTGACGTTAACGTGCAATTCCCCGACAACCTTCTCTGGAAGCGCCGCAACATGTGCCTTGACGCCCAGGGTTTCCTTATCTTGAGCGCCATCCCCGGACAGAGCGGCCGCGCCGCGCAGGGCTCTAAGCGCTACCACATGAGCGAGTTCCGACAGCCCTACCAGCCGGATGTCGACGTCCAAGAGCTCCCCCACAGCGTTGTCCTCGACTTTATGGAGGGCAGCGGCATCCAAGTTGCTTGCGAAGACCGGGCCGGCCAGGTCAAGGTTTTGCAGAGTAAGTACATATTCCTTGATTTCTATGTGGCCAGTAACTAACGTGCTATGCTCAGCTCTTCAAGAGGCCCACCGCAAGAACGCCGCCCGTCTCGGGCATTGAGCTGTCCTCACTTTTTCATAACTGTTGAAATCATGTCACCATTAGCAAGACTTGGGTGGCATTTGTGTAGCCTTGTTCTGGAGCAACGGCCTACTCAGCGACTGTGTTAACGCCAATTAGAGCGTTGTGCCACTTTTGACTTGGCAGAGGTCATCTATTTCGCCCATCTACCGATATCCATCGACTTATGTCTACATCCTCGACTTGAAGGCGTTACGACATTCCCTCCTTACCTTTTTTTTCTACGCCTGCCTGCCTTGCTGGATGTCTGGGACAGTGTATTAGCACCTTCTCGCGACCTGTACAGGGACTCGTTGGAAACATCCTGGCCTTACCATGGGTGATTTTTCGACTTGCCCACTTCTATCTGATACCGACCCAAATACTCGACGAGACTTTTCTAATCATCTATTCATTTTCATCACTGATATTACACACAACCACACCACATGTTATTTCCCTTGACTCTACACTGATGATACCACACCCTTCATACTACTCTGCCGTCTTGGCGCGCTCGTTGATAAACGGTTTTTTCATTTTTGTCCTTTTTTTCTTTCTTTTTTTTTCTTTTCTGCACCGTATCATCTTGACTTCTGATATCATAATTCTTATTTGCTTTCCTTTTTACTGCGCTCTCACCTCTACTGTGTGGTGAGGGCGGAGCGGGTTAGCGTGGTATGGCATTGGGCTTATTGGTAGGGAGGGAATGTTGGATATGATTGCGCTGGAAATTTCTGTTTCTTTTGCAGTTGCGCGTTTGAAGGACTGTATACCAAGAATGCAGGGGAAAGGGGAGAGGAGGAGTGCGAGAGTAGTAAAAAGTCAGGAGACGGTAAAAAAAGAGGATTTGCTCAAGATGAAACTTGCCAATGTTCTGTCGTGATGTCGAGGAGCCTTTTCTTTTGAAACTTCTGTTGTCAATTCTTTTGTTCTTTCGTTGCGAGTCTCGTGCTACGAATGGGAGTGTGAATGCCATGTTGCACTGGAAGCAATAGTACACAGTTTTGACTAGGAGGATGCTCTATGTATTTTACTCTTCTATTCCTCATGTGACTAGTTTCATCGGCTTTGCCCGCCCTCCACGGGTCTACATTTGAGAGTTCCGCATGCTTTTGGGCGTATCACGTCACTGCTCGTTGCTAGACAACAACGAAATGCCACCCCGTGAGAGTATGGCGTGAATTTAGGCCTTGAACTATGGATATCGTAGTATAATGAGCCATCTTGGGCATGCGAAATGGTAGTTGCACCGCAAGAGGAGTGCTGCTTCATCATGTTCAAGATGCCATTCTACTGGTCTTTTCAACCTCGGTTAATATGATGGATATAGAAAGAAGAAAGTAAAAAGAACAGAACGAAGCATTGGAAAGACCACGACAAGACTATGTAGAAAACATATCAAGGGGAGAAAGAAAAAAAAAATAGGACTTGTGGATAGGGAAATAAGGGGGGGAAATAAGCAAAAAAAAGAACCAGGCCGGTATTCGACCCGGGCCCCTTCCGCAGCGAAGGTCCCCCTTAAACTTCGAGACAGAATCTTTTTTAGATCTTAGCTGTTGAGCTACTTCGCTGAGAGAGTTGGGGTGGCATTTGGCTTATGTCCTTTGGTGGTAAACCGTGGGGGCACGTGAATGGGATGGGCTCAGGCTACCAAGGTTGACTGAAGCCTGCTGGCCCGCTCTTTTCTATTTTCTGGTAAAGCACATGATTGGCTACCGTTCCTCGTGAGAACATGATGAGCCCGATACGTTTTGGGGAGTGTTTGTGGTGAGGGAATCGGGTCACTAATACTTGAGGAAGTGGGCACTCCACCACTCCTGTTGTATAGTCAACTTCTGGTTACCTCTTGAAATCTTCACGGTTGGCACCCAAGTCATGAAATTTGATATTCAACTGTGAAGTTTTCATTTTTCTCTTTTGTCTACTCCAGTGCCAATTCTACTCATATAGAGTGTTGGATTTTAAGAGCCCTCGTACATATTTTGTCCTCGCCCGCCATCTCGTTACAATTCAAGCGAATTGATTTTGTAAGCCACGCTGCGAATCCACAAGAAAACAAGAAATATCAAAGTTCTTTTCAAAACCCAGTCAGGGAAGACACCCAATCAAACGGCTTGGTCCTTCATAAAATATAATGGGAAAAAGTCATGAAACGCTACCATTGATCAAGAGTTAATCATGCCAAAAAAAAATCAAAAAAATCGAGATCGCACTGAATAGAACAGAAAGGTAGAAAAACAGAGGCTTTTCTGAACACATATACAACAACCAAATTTTGTTGTTTGAGAATGAATCAAACATTGGATGATGGCGCTGAAGGATCTAGTCCTGGAAATTGCGAGGGATCCATAGCCATGTATTCGAGCAGATCGAGGCCTCCGACATTAACGCCTTCGGCTGTCATGGCGACAGACGAGTTCTCCATGTTCTGGAAAAAGGCCGGACCTGGTGGCAAATACCACATCTCGTTGCCTGGGTTGTTCCAATCATCCAAGAGACCGATATCAATATTGGAGACGTTGTTGTCGGCTGCAGTTGGTGTAGATGGGCCAAGTGAGGCGTTGCCTGGGTAAGGGAAGTTACCTGTCGACAAATCGAATGGCGTGGCCGAAATGTTGTTTGCTTCATGGGTGGGAGAGGTGGACCGATCTGAATAGTGCATGTGAGCAGACGTTGTGAAATGGTCAGGATCGAACTTACAGTTTCCATTCAGCCCATCTCGGAGCTTCTGAGCATGACCTCCCACCCAGTTTGTGTTATTCTCGCCATTTGATGCATGCCCGTTGGTTCCATTTGTAGTGTCCGCCACAGGGCTTTCTGCCCGGCCTGACGCCTGCTGCATGGTTGGGGCCTGGATAAAGCGATTTCGTAGTCGGCTCGTTAAAGATTCGAGAAGGTCGGCAAACCGGATTCCCAAGTGAACATCGTCAACGACGCAGTTTCGAAGTGCTTCGACGGTCGAATCCATGAGCTCAATACTCTTTCTCACGTCTGACCGCGGCGCACCGAGCGCAAAGGTTTTGAGTAAAAACATGGCGCCACTGATAATGCGGAAGTAGGTTCTGACTGGTGCATGTTTGAGATAGTCTCCAGGGAGCAAGCCCTCAACGACAGTTCTCAAAAGGTTCCGGCTTCCCTCGACAACTTCTCGAATGTATTCCTGGTCGTGCGCAGTGAAACCGCCTAACCGTCCAAGCGGAAGCTTGCCAAAGTTGATCATCGTTTGCGGGGAAAGCTGTTGTTGGCCGTTCGCTGTTTGAACCACATGATGGCTTAACCCAGCGACATTCCCAGCATTGCCTGCGTTGCTTGTACAGCGCTCGACAACGGCTTGCAGTGAAAGCGAGTTGATGTAGATGCGGACATACTCATATTCGATTGTCAGAATATGGCGTATGAACGGAGGCAATCGAAACAATTCGAATTCTCTCCACCAGTCCCGAAGCAAGGGCACAAAGTCACTTAGTAAATTAACGTATTTGCCGCTCTGGATAATTTGGGTAGTGTGCTTCCTGGAGCGGAATAGTTTCTGGTTGCCCATGTGCATGGCGTTGCTGATGCCAGCCCAGCAGTGAATTATCTGATCGTCAAGCTCCAAGTCGGGCACGTAATTGAAGGCATTGGAACAAGAGGACGGATTCGTGCCCGGCGTGGTGCCTTCGTGGGATACGGGTCGTTTTCGGGAGATGGCCGGGTCGCTTTTTCGGAGATGGTCAGGGGCCATGTTTGTCCAGCCCAGTCGGCCTGCAAGCTGAGTAGCGTAAATAAGGAGAAGGCGCTTGATGCGGTAAGCCCGTTGTCGATAAGCCTCCTCCTTATATTCGAGTCGCATAATGGCGTCGTCTTTTAGCATTTCTTCAATATCGTCGAAAACACCAAGTTCATATGCCAAGCCGTTGGCAGTGCTTAGAAGCATCCAGCACATCCGGTCGCTCCTCCACGCTGGCTCCAGCCAGCTCTCAATTCTCTTCCCACCAAAGCTTTGTCCTAGTGTGTTGGCAGGATCCTCCTCGGTTACTGATACAGGCACTAGTTTCTCATTCATAGGGAGTACTAGTTCGTCTGTTGCCTCAGTCGGAGGGAAGTGCAAGGCTCTTGGATGCCACTCGGTTAATATCATCAGCGACTCGATGGTTCCCAGTGTGCGCAAGCTCCCCTTTCGAAGCCCGCGCCATGGAGCCGTGCTACTAGTCTGCGACTCGTCAAACACCGAAGCTGAAGGGGGCACACAGAAACCACCTCCAAAGGCCTCCTGTCCCCACAGACAGCGCTCAATCATGCCTCGCAAGTAAGTCCACAGCTGCTCATGGATGGCATGCGAGCGGCAATGACCACCTGTTCCAGGCATTTGTCGATATCGCGACGCGATTGTCAATAGGGTGATGGTCAAAATTGGCTCCTCATATAGGAGTGTGGCGTGTGAAGCTGGGTTGCTGAAAGTCGGCGGCGAAATAGGCGTCAGGGGCGAGAGATATTTGTAGTAACTATCGTTGGTTAGTTTATCCCATTGCGAAGAAGGAACTGTTTCTAGATGGGGCAAACGTACTAGTCGATATATTCAATCGCCTCAGCAGCGGTAAACCATCCAGCTCGAACAAACCGAAATCTTTGCCAAGCGGCGATGGCATCCGCATATCCAGGTTGGCTGCTCAGATCCGATTGCGACAACTCGGGATCAATAGGCTGTTCCATTCTGACAGGCTTAGCTCTCTGGGATATATACTTGGGAACGCCGTCGTGCGCGAATGTTGGCCGGGGAGCGGACTGGGGCACAGACATGCTGCTCTTGCGCTCATGGTTCGGAGCCGGACTGTTGATGTTAGTTGATGGTACTCAGTCTATCAGAGTACAAACATGGCGTTGTCAAGCGAAATCAGGTGGTGAAATGCAAGAGACGTACCTGTCTGTAGCTGCCTTATAGAGCAGGTCCAGAGCATCGTGGGGCCCAAACACACTGCGGCGCATCACGGTTTGCGCCTCGAGATTCTCAAGGGTTTGATTTCCATCCCCCTCGGGCCCAAAATCGCTATTCCTTCTGTCTCTGTCATGGCCGTCGGGTCGACGCAGCGGCTGAGAGCGCCCTTGAGAACCACCGGGGGTCAATGGCATATTGTTATACGCTCGGCGATCTATGAATGGCGGGGGGCTTCCATTTGTATTCACGCGCTTTCGACCATTGCGGAGTATGTACTCGTCGGCATCGCTGCCCTCGCCGTCGTCATTCTTGCGCTTGCGGCGAGTTGCACTGAAGAAGCACTCTTTGCTTTCGCGGCGGCAGCGAACGCAGGGAGGGTCGTGTGGGTTGTCAACACTTCCTAAATCGCATCGAACCTTGCGTCGGCGACAGGGAATGCATGCCTGGTAGACGCGCTTGTGCTGGGCTTGCTGGGCTTGCGTTGCCTGATTTGGGGTTGGGATCTGGTTTGGAGTTTGGGATTGGTTCTGCGGGTTTGGAGTCGAAGAGGAACCTGTAGGGCTCGACTCTGCGCCAACAGATGGCGGCTGGGCAGACCCATAAGGGGCCATGCTCACGGCGTCGCTTTCCCAGAAAAAAGAATCGGCACCAAGAAGCTTGGGTCGCGTCAAGGTTGGATAGACAGGGTCGCGACCAGCGGGGTAGCTGACGGGGGCGGATGCGTCGGTCGAGGCAAAGCAGGGCCGGGCCAAGGCAGGGCCGTTGGCATGCAGGAACGCAGAGGCCGTGTTGGCGATAGGCGCTGCGCAGGGGAGAGGTGGCGGACAAGGTGGCGGGCGAGGTGGATGAAGCCGGTGGTGATGGTATCGAATTCGGTTTGCGGCGGTTGGGCGAGGTTGAAGAAGGTGTTGCGCGTGGGCCGAAGGGAAGCGGAACGGGGGGGATTGACGACCTTTTGGTCTCGCTGGGCAAGGGGAGGTATACAGGGTGGTGGCCGGGGAGGCGTGGAAGCTAGGCAAGCGTGGTGGGCCTAGGCGTGGGCGTGAGATAAGTGACCCAGTTCGCTGGCGGAGCGTATCTTGAGCCAAGCACAAGGCAAGGTCGCATGTGCCAGTGCGGGGTGAGGCTAAGCGACGCCAGGGCGTGTTTGTCAGAGAAACGAGAACGAGGCGCTGCGCACCGAGTTGTGTGGATTGTTGGAGTGCCGTTGTTCTTGCGCCGCCGCCTTTCTTCCCGCGATCTGGAGACACTGTGGATGGAGTGGAGGCTGCGCCCTTATGTTTCTTTGGGGTAGTCGATGGGGGCGGGTCGTAACGGCTTTTTTTTTTTTTCTCTCTTCGCTAGATGGGTCAACCGTTGGCGATGGCGATAATGGCAATTTGGACAATTGCGGTGGGAATAGCACAATGGCAGGACGATGCCCTGGATGTATTAGATATCAGCGGGATGGAGAAGTTGAATCGAGTTGCAACAATCCAATGGCCTAATTGAAGGCGCAGAGGTAGCTGGAACAGGTCGAGGCTCAGGCCAGGATGGAGCGAGTGATGGGGTGGGCGTAAGAAGGTGGAGCAGTGGACAAGATAAGAGAAACGATAGCGAGGAGAGAAAAAACTAACAAATATTGGTAGTGAGGCTGGATCATCAATTGCTATGCTTGACAGCTATGGAAACAAGAGAAAAAGAAAATAAAATGAAAGGGGACAGATAGACTGCAGTAGCCGGGATACTTGTCTCGGTAGACACGCGGTGTAGGTCAGAAATGACAAAATAGTCGTAGTGGTGATGGCCGGCCGATGGAGGGTGAGGCGGAATATCTATTCCAGCCTAGCCAGGAAAGATGAAGCAGGGGGTGCCTGACAACCAACCCGACCTGCCTGTGAGGTCTAGTGGGATGCAGCTAACTTTGACCTCAGGCACTACAAGCACTACAAGCACTCCACCTGCAGCTTGCATCAGACGAATCTCATTCTTGTCGCATTCTTTTTATTTTTTAATTTTTTTTTTTGTTTTTTAACTGAAAGCACCACAAGCCAGCCAATGCTGCGCTTATCATGGCCATGGTGCCTGAGACACTGCGCATTGGTTCCCCAACATGTCGAGTGCGGAATATGACGTCCCAACTCAGACCTGAGCTAGGAGCAGCGCCGCAGCCCACACCCTCCCTTACAGGTTTGGCGGCTTGAGAGCTCACCCAGATGGACCAAGCGCACGGAAACAAAGTCGATGCGTTTTGTCCATGTGCCTACCTAGCAAACAATCAGATCAGCCCCGCCTCGCCATATCAGCGGCACCGACCATCCTGCTGCGGCTAAAGTGGTAGTGGTGCGCGAGCATGCAAAACGTCGCTAAGCTTGCATTCCATGGCCGCTGGTTTAGGCAGAATAAGTGAGGCGCACGTCAATCAATAGATTGGTCACCGTAAATAACACAGTGCTCCCTTGGGACACGAAGTGTGTGCAATGGAACGCCTTGTTGGCGCCCTACCCAATACGAGCCGACCAAAAATCGTCGGGACCCTTTTGTACCATGGTTGGATGACAAAAAACGAGAATAGGGATGGGCGGGCTGCTCCCTTGTTGGCCAGCCTGGATGACACGCTGCATAACGATCGAAGCCATCCATCGGATGCGCGGGGTGGCAGCCACCAGGATCCTGGGATTTCTAATGGGCATTGGCAAAAACATGGTGGCTCTTCAACGCCAGACGGCTCGGATGTCACGGGATACTTGCTGTCCGCCACGGTGCACTTACACGATCAAATGGGCGGGATTCAATCTGGGTCGTCCCGAGTCCGCCTCAAAGCACCAAGCAAAGGGGGAGGGTCTGCAGCATGGACAGACCTGGCATTGCTGGGGTGAGGCCTGTCGGCTCACACAAGCCAAGCAAAGGATGATGGAACCCGCGGATTACTACGCTATGGACTGAATAATGATTGTGCGTGTGCATCCGCATCCCGCTCGCAATCTGCTGCACACATGGCACCCCTCAACCTGCCCAGGGTTATGACGGGCCCTCCCTGAGACGCCGGCAATCTAACATCACAAGATGCCTCTTGTCGCCACTGTTAAGGCAGTCGTCAAGCTTCGGCACGTCGCCTGACAATGTCCGTGATGGTCTCCGTGCCTCGGACCCCTTTTCGCCGCCAATTCAATGACAGCAGAGGTCACTTGACGCTAGTCATTCTGCCAGCTCTGCCACTCTGCTGATGAACTTTGTGCTTCATCGTGCCGTCTTCTCCACCGCTACCGCCATCCAATAGCGACGCTCGACTGAAACGCCGCCGCTTTCCAACCCCGCCATGCCCACGATGCCATGGCGTCTTCCCCAGATGGCCCATGCCTCTCCCGCATCGCTTGTTGCGCTGGTGATGCCCTTAGAACGTTCCATAGCCAATCGCGCGCTCCGAATTGCCCATCACGTTACCAACGCCTCGCTCCTATTGCAAAAATTACGTACAGCATTGTTACCATCCGTTGAGCCCCAGCCTCTGAAGAACATGTCGTCTGTGCATCCACACCAGACGGATCGCCAAAAATCGCCGGTGCCCTAACCAAAGCGTCGCACTCGTTTCCCCCGGCCCCAATCCAATTCCCGCCTTTTCACATTTCCGAATCTGGGGAAAATACAGGGGGTGGTTTTTTTCTTGGCTTGGCGGCACAAGTCGTGGCTTGCGCGCACCTAGTATCATGCCCGATCCTCGCGTGTAAGTGAATGATGGATTCGGCACACAATCACGCACGCTCAGTCTCGTCTCACGCACTACACGGGTTCAACTCCCCCTCATTCCGGTCCCGGTCCGGACCCGGAGATAACAATGTCACGATACAGATTGGTTGGGCTGGGCTACAAAACCAGATACGCGTGCATGGCGGCACTGTGCTATGCTATTTATCACCAAGCCACTGCACACAATGCATCCCAAAGCTCCGTCGCCAAGCTGTCCAGGCCCACCCATTGGCGAATCGACACCTCCATCCCCATTAATAGAGCCCCTCAGCCCCAGTAGGTTTGTTGCGTGCTCCTCTTCGTACGTAACAGCCAACCACACATGCGGCCGCAAAAGTCCAGAAACCCGGTGAATGAAGTAATAGTCGGGTCCCAAACCTGAGCTAGCGATGTGGTGTCTGTCTCGCCCCTCCTGCCTTACCACCCCGCATCGAATTCTCATTCAAGATGGATTTCAAACTTTGCATTGCCGACATGTCCGCGAACCTGTTCCGTCCGCACCCCGGGTTTTGTCATCCAGCTGGGGGCAGATGCCACCGTTGCGCTGCTATGCTGCTATGGCCCTTGCTTGCTTGGTGGAAGATGTGAAACTGGAGAATATGCATGTATGTGTAAGTCCGGATGCTGTCCGCTGTCCGTGGCCCGTCATCCCTTGAGCCCCGCCTGTGGTTTTACTCCGCGTCCCCGTCGCCGTGCCGCTTGCTCAGAGAGGGTCGGCCCGAGTCAGTCGCGGAGGCTCCGCAGATTAAGGATGAAGCAACTGACATCAAGGTACATCAATGTGCGTCTCGTTTATTCCGTCTGAGACAAAATATCGGGGGCACTTGTTATCTGAAACGTTGATATCGAGTCCCAATGCTTAATTCTTCCTAGCATATCACCGAGCCGGCGCCTCTAGCGTCGAGCGGCATATGCAAAGCCGTGAGACCTGGAAGTGCGCACTACAAAAGCGGCTTTTTGGCCTCTAGTGGCCCTACTCATGGTGCTTAGATGCGGGTTTAAATTTGGACTATAGCAGATCTTTGTTTCTCGGTTGCAACGCGGTGATCTGCGAAACGGACTATTGCTGTTCGTTTGTTGCGAACTACTAATGCGGTATAGCATTGAGATCTTTTTTATCTTTCTGTCTATGAAGGAAATGGTTGGAGATTGCTGATCCCTCAACGCTTTCTTTTTAATTTATCAGATATCAAGGACATCTAACCCCTTCCAGCTCCTGATTTCCTTAGCCCTGATTTACTTGGCTCAAACCTGTCCCTCCCTACATCTCCACATCATCCTCTCTTTCATTTGGATTCTCATGATGCAATAGACCCGTGTGACTAGGAGGTCTTCTTGTGATATTTCTGTGCATTCATTATTTTGGTTGCTGCAGGCCCAGATGCAGGTCCTTGGTCGGATAGGTGTCATCGGCAGAAAACATCGTCGCACAACCTGTTCGGCATATCATGTCACTCAGGTCCCTCGCTACATTTTGCTTCTTTGGACTGCTAAAATCAGGAAAAGGTAACACATGTCCAAGGTGTCCAGATAGGGGCAATCCAGCGTGTTTGGGCTGTGCCTCTAGTAACTTCGCACGAATAATCCGTCTTTTGCAATCTCGGGCGTACATGTGAGGCTAATTTAGTCCGGGTCGACCTGGCATATGGGTTTGATCGGCTCATTAGCTCCTCTCAGACCTTACAGTAACATCATCAACATGGGTGTGCTTGAGGAGCCGGTTGCGCATGAACTTTCCTAGCGCACCGGTTTTTTTTCGTCCATGTGCTCATGAACTTCAAGTAAGGGCATGTGAAATAGCCACTCGAGGTTAGACCTATGGTGAGACACAATGGAGTTGGCAGCACTTGGTGTCCGCCCAACGATGCTTCCACGTGGCTGAACTCGTTGGCTAGAATTAGTGGACAGTCTGTTTGTTCCCTAACTCCATTCCTCACTTGCAGCACGCTCGCACACGCTCCTCAGCGCATCCCTGAGAGGAGTGATAGCCTATATTAATCCATGAGTTGCGCCATTGTGAATTGGACATTCGTGTTGGGTCGCATATATAATATATGGCTTCAATTGGACTCACCTTGCAAGCGTGCGTTTGCACATGGGATCGGCCTTTGTATCGATGCATATAGTCATGATGCATTAGTTGGGTTCTGATAAGTATTTCCCAATTCTACCGGGTCTCGCCATCGAAGCGCAAGTTTTCTCGAATAACTATCATTGCCATCATGCTCGTTGTTCCGTCACGAGCGGCCCTGCGGTAGGTTCCTTTGGGTAGTCTATCCTCGGTCTCGGATCAAAGCATCGCAATGAACCGATAATCTGGTGCATTTTTGTAGTCAAACTTGCGCTGGGTTAGCAGTGTTCAATGGTGAAATCACGGAAATTGGGTTGCTCGTTGAGCATCTGTAATATACTAGACCAAAGGCATATTGTTGTCAAACCGCAGCTGGGATTTTTGGCAAAGCCAACCACAAATATTCTGACCATCTGTCGCATTTATACCAAACCATCAAGGACTTGGAAACGCTTCTCAATCCAGACTTCGATATGGTGTGACTGTATGGTGCCATCACACTAGACTGACCAGAATTTGAACTTGTCATGAATGATTTGTATTATGAAAGCTGATCTTTTTGCTTTTCATACTTTACTTCCTGGTTTCAATGGTGCAAGAGTTTCTATGTGATTAGCCGAGAGCTACGTGTCATGATTCCGAACTGATGCAGCCATTGTCCCATCCTTGTTTGTCCCATGCATATCTATTCCCTCAACCCCCTACCATGAAACAGAACAAGCAATTCCCACATCAAATAGAGCCGCCACAGTCTATATATCTAGAAGCCTACCCCAGTCACAATTACCACATTGTTCCAATCACGTCCCCAGTTCACAAACTCGACCAAGGAGATATGCAACAAAATGCTTTACACATTACAAATCAAATCCCAGCTGTAAAAGCCAGCCGAAAGCCCAACTCCCAAACAAGATACATGCCCTCATCTCACATTACGCCCCCTCATACATCCTTCTCACCTCCCCCAACTCCAAGGGTTCTGCCCCCCATACCCACGAAGTAGGCGACGACCACCCCACCGTCAGGTCCGCCCACGTACACGTCCTAAACGTGGACGTCCCCGACTCGACCACGACGAGGTAATCAGCCAAGCACTCGCCGCAGTTGACCATCTGCTCTGTCCCCGGCGCATCCAGCGCCCGTCCGGCAAGACGCTCGAACGCCGCAAAGTTGCGAAGTCGCTCGGGTACCCATTTCTTGTCGACCTGGTGCTCGTGGCCGATGTGAGGACACACCGTCATCTCGAGCGGCATGGACGCCTCCAGCTCGGGGTCGGTGTAGTCCCAGCTGTTGTAGACGACGAACTTGCCGTTGATGATTCTGGGCGCTGACCGGACCTTCGCCTCAGCCCAGGTCCCGTTTGACATGGCAGTCCAGCGCGTATCCTCGCGCGGCTCCAGATCGATGACGTTCCTGCTATCCCGGAGGCTGTACTCGAGCGCGAGGTCGAGGCTGGCCTCGCCGCTGCACCCGTCGTTATCTACGAAGCTGCAGGTGAGCATCCCGGTCAACTCCCAGGTTTCGGGCTCGTCGCGGATATCTGGCCGCGCGGACCACGCCTGCACGGGATGCAGCCGGTGACACGCCGTACACAACCAGTGCTCGCGCATCGCTGTGAGGCCTACTCTTTTCCAGAACTGGTTCGCTACTGTGCGGTCCGTCAGCTCTTGGTTCCAGTTGCGATACGCGGGCCCTGACCACATGCTCCGGCACGTTCGAGCAAGGCAATAAACGTCATGTAATTCCAGGTGGTTCAGTATAAGCCGGTGAATTTCAGCGGGAAGCTGTATGAAAAAAGGAGCCATTTCCACTGAGTTTCTCCCTTTTTCGCTATAAGCGTCGTCAATATGATAAGGGGGGGAAGAATGCAGTGGTGTGGCGTGAGTGGAAAGCTGAGAATAGTGCGGCGGTGAATATCCAATGTAGTTCTCAGAGACTAGTACTGATAGAGGAGTCCGTGACGTTGCATTCAGAGAGGGTCCATCTTCTGATATAGAAGCCGTGCGTCCGGAGAATCACGAACTCAATTGTAATGTCTCCTCTTGGTGACATTGAATCTGTTGACAACGTTGGTGGCGAGATGGGTCCCAAACAGCACATGGATAACATGGCACTGCAGAGGGATGTGGTCTGAACCGGAGGAAATATAGGCTAGCATAATACCGTACAACACAAGTAAGTCTTATTTAGTGATGAATCTCGGTTGTTTTGTCGCAGGGTCATAGCAAGGTCTACCTTGCATACCAAGCACATTGTCCCAGAGACAGCAATCAAATGCGAGCACACGGTACATAATCCAGAAAGAAAAAAAAAATCGGAATAACAAGTAATTATCACATAGTACATAAGTTACTGCATCGATGTCAATAGTTAGGGTGCCCATTTTGATTCGATTGGCCTGTCTTCAGTGCGTCCAATGTGCGCGTATGCGTGACCATCTCCATCCACCAATGACAAAAAAATATCATGGAACAAACCAACAGAAACCACAAAACAAACTCCCATTAGCATCTTCGGTTGTCTTTCATTCCGCCCTTGCAAAGCTAGGAAGGGGAGGGTATCGTCCAATGACAGCTGCCTCCCCCCAAGACGCGCAATGCGTCACTCCCGCGCTCGCCCAAGGCGGCATTCCCTCGGGCACTGATGCCAAAGCCCCCCAACGCCGTTTCAGCGGTCTCTTGATTTTTCAAGCCCCTTCTTTTGAAGCGCAGGATCCTACATTCCGCCACGTGAGAGAAGAAAAAACAATGTGGTCTTTGGGGAAAGGCGGATAAGGCAGACCATGGCTGTCAGCAGCCAGTAGCCAGCCAGTCTCCACCGTCCATCCCGTCCTGCAGGTAGTCCGTGCATCATGCTTCTCCCGTGAGTGAAAAGACATGCATGCGGCTGTGTGGGGGAGAGGAGCACCTCCAGATACCAATGCTCGCTATCCTGATCCCTCACATTTCTTGCCCATTGTAAATCTTTCCGTCAATCAACTCTTTGCAGCTCCCAATTTTGGTTTTTTTTTCTCTTTTCTTCCTTTTTATCGTATTTGTCGCTGAAATCCCGCCCGTCATTACCTAATCATGTCGTATACCGTCTTGTTCCCGCGTCCATTCGGAAATCAATCGCTGAACTCCTCTCGGAAAAAGAAACAATGGGGTTTACATTAGTTGCGAGGGTGAACTGGCTCAGCCAACAAGACCCTTCTTGGCCTTTTGCGCTGTTAGCAAGCGTCGGGCGGATGGGCTGAGCGGCCGACTTACCAAGTGATCCCAGAGCTTGGTAGAGAGGGTTTCTGGCATGGTGTAGAGATCAATTGAGAACTCTCCCGCTTGAAGCAAGTCATCCACTATTAGCTCACCACACATAAATCAACCGAGGAAAAGAAATAGAGGGGGGTGGGGTGGGGGAGGGAGTAGCAGAGCGCCATGCAGGCCTTCTCCATCCGTAATCCCGATATGAAATGAGCTTACCCTCGACATCGCTTCTGATGTACGTGTCTGGACCCTTATTCTCGTTGATGAGCTGGATGACGCGCAAAAGATCCTCCTCCTCAAGCTTCTCGAGGGCCTCGGCAATCTTCTCGTAGTCAAACTTCTGGGCGCTCTTCTTGGTGGCGACACCCTTCTTCTTGGCGCGGTGGTCCTCGTCGCTGGGGAGAGGGCCAGTCTCGCGCAGGCGCTCCTGCAGCGCCTGGGAAGGGTTCTTGAAGGTGACGGTGTGGGTGGAGTCGTACTTGTTCTTAGCAAAGTTGAGGTCCTGGATGATGGGGGCGAGCTTGGTCTTCTCGGTGGTGTAGCATTCGATGCTGAAATCGAACTCACCCCAACCCTCATTGGTGCAGGTAAAGGGCGGCTTGGTGAAGGCTGGCGGGTGTCATTAGCAGCTGCACACACATGGTCGGTGTTGCAAAAAGTGAAACAAGGTGATTTCAAAATGCAGGGGCTGGCATACTCTGAACGGGGTTCTCAAATGTTGGGTGCAGGTTGTAGACAACCTTGGTGAAGACGTCGGCAGGGCGCTCGTTGCCCTCCTCGTCAAGCAGGAATAGCTTTAGGCTCCATTCTCGCATGGGGAAGCCTTCCACTGCAGGTTTGTCGGTGCTGACGCTTGTGTTAGCACTCTTTCTTTGGCTAAGATGGATGTGCGCCACGTGGGTGAACATCGGGAATAAGCCAACCGCCTTCGGGGCGGCGGGAGGCCAGCAGTAGCACTCACACGACGTGTTGTTCAGTGACAACCTTGACTTTACGCTGGAAATCGTTAGCACTAGGTCCATCAGCAGCCAGGCTGGTCTGCCTGCGCTTGCGCGGAGTGGCGGCACGACGAGTTCGTGGCCTGGGCATAGCTGGATGGTGTGCGTGTAGATGAGAGGGCTCTTGGGGGGGAGGGTTGCTGTGTGACGGTACGGCGTGTATGATGAAGTACAAGGGACGGTGGTTGTGCTAGCAATGGCTTCGGCCAAGGCAAGGCAGAGGGAGTCAGGAAGACGGCAGATGCTTGCGACCACTATTGACAGCGATGGCGATGGTGGTGACGGTAATTGTAATGAACAGGCCGGGAAGCTGGCAGCAAACGAGTAGAAAGCAGCAAGCAGATGGCGCGACAAACAAACGCGTGCAGGACGTCGTGCTTGTGCCACCGAGCTGTTCAACGCCTGACGACAAGATCCGAGGCCGACTGCTGGCAGCTGTCGGGATGCTGGGACCGACTGACAAAAGCCCCGGCGCCGACTGGCCATCCATTGTCGCCCTCACATCGCATCGCGTCGCAAACATGGCCGGCGCAAGTCACGACCCCGAGGCCAGCATCAAGCGCGAATCATCAACGGGCCAAGACGGCGACCCGAGGACAGGCCCAGCCGGACAACAGCGTACCGGAACAGAAGACCGACCCAATCAAGCAAGCTGATGAGCTGACCCGGGGGACGGAGGGGAGAAAATAAGAGCAAGACGATGACAAACGACTTGGACGGGGGACAGGTAGAAGGAAAATTCCAAGACGTCACTTACCTCGACCAACATTTTGTCTTTTTTCTTGAAGCCAGTGACGCGAAGGCAGAAACGAGAAAAACAAGATACTCGGACACACAAGAACGGAGGCCGGAATTCCCTTTCTCACACAACTCACACAAGGCAGGATTCGTGGGGGAAGAAAGGAAGTGGGTAGGTTACAAGACGGGAACAAATTCCTACAGCGACGGCGGAAAAGGTCGGTCGGAAGGCGTCGGCGGAGTACGGCGGCGGCGGACGATGGGGCCCTCAGAGCAAACAACAGCAAAACGGGGTTGGTGGTGGCAGCGGCTTGACGGACGGGGGGTTGCTCGGAGGGAGGAGAGGGAGAAGAGAGAGGTCCAAGAGAAATAATTGGGGGAACCGGGCAAACGCGTGAAAGGGAGAGGAACCGTGCTTGGTGTGAAAGAGCAGCGTGTGGAAAAGGAAGTAAAAGGTGGGCGCGGCGGCGTCGACCAGGTTTTCCACTCACACACGCAGCGCCAGACAGAAGGACGCACACACTTACTCACACGCGCAGAGACCCAACGAGCAAAAAAAGACCAAAAAAGTAGCACACACGGCAGAGAGTCGTCGAGCAGAGAGAGAGGCAGCGGGCTTAGATGGGGGGCGTGGGTATGTGTGTGAGAGTGTGTGTGTGCGTGTGGGTGTGTGTAGGCTGTCTGGAGAGGGGGGGAGGCAATGGGACGAACGAGGATTTTCAGGCGGCAAGAGGAAAGTCGACGGGGGAAAAAACCCCAAGGGAAACTAAGAAGCAGCTAGGGGGAAGAGAGAGAGAGAGCCAAGGTCAGGTAAAGGTGGGCTGCGCGGTCGGCAGTCCAACAAGTCCAGTCGCGACAAGAAAAGCGAGCGAGAGAGAGAAGAGGCCCAGTCAGAGAGCAGCACAAGCAAGGGCCAGCAGTGTGTGGGAAGCGCGGGAGCGGGTGGAAAGAGGCTGAAGAGGGTACCCGCGAACGAGGAGGCTGAGAGCACCCAGGGTACCGAGGGGGCGAGCAGAAAAAAATAGCAGCAAGCAATGGCCCAAAGGCAACTCCACCAGTGGACACCTTGGCCCAAGTCGAGAGAATGGCACAATTGGGAAAATGAGGGTGACCCTCCTGTCTCCTGTACCAGACAATGGGCTGGGGAAAACCTGCTGAGAACCGCTTGGGTACCTTGACCCGGCCAGCCATCTGCAGGGCTGCGTCTTGTTACTCGGAACTTTTATTTGTCTTCGCCCGTCCTTGACCACGCACACGCGCGTGCACACGCACGTAAGTCTCTGCACCTTGGGATGCAGGCCATCACTCTCGGTTACTGCTAATTGCTGCTCCTCCTGCTGCTGCTACTACTACACCTGCCGAGCTGCCGCTGAATGGGGGAGAAAAGAGGGCTCAACCTGGAGCTGGAGCTGGCTCTGGAGTTGGCCTAATCCCCCCGAAGCGGGTTCCTAGATCAGTCCGTCTCTAGTATTGTCTCTTTTTGTCTGGCCAAGGAGGGAAAAAAAAGGACGTGGGCAGACTGGCTGCCTTGCCTCCCGCTCCCTTTCCCCCAGCTTCTCCGTGCCATGCACGTCTGTACCTGCAGCACCCTTGCCTCCCCCCCAAAAAACAGCAAGACAAAAAAAAAAAAAAAAAGAAAAGAAAGAGCCTGCCTCCGTCTCCGTCTCCGGCCTTTTATCACAGCCTTTGCGTCTCCAGTGCCTGCTTGTGCCACCAAAGCTTCACTCACTCACACACACTCTCTCCGTTTCTTCCATTTGCTTCGCACCCGTCCAAGTCAGCCGGTCTCGCGGCGCCACCCTTGACCATCACCGCCCGCCCCCGTCCTTGTCACGGGCCTGCTCGCCGCCATCAATGAATCATGAATCATATATCATAAAAGATATTTTCCCCGACCACGAAGGGCTAAGCTCGGAATAGATGTTTGCTCTGCTAGCAATTACAAGGGGGATGCCGTGGGCAACACGTCCCCCTTGGCCGCCTGTCCGGGGAAGAAGCACTGCAAGGGTGACCAGCAATGGGCAACTGTGGCACGTCCACCGCCACAGCCCACGAAATGCTCCGACTTTCATGTCTAGCCACACTCTATCCCTACCACTCGTCCACTGCCATCCGCCATCCCAGGTGATCCATGCATGCAAGACACCAATCCGTTCACCGAGTTCGCGTTAAGGCGGTCCGTCCCAGCCGTACACGCATTCTAGAAGCAGGTCACTCGAACAGGAGGCTCGTGTCTATCTAATTTTTTTCATTTCAAAGTGCTGTGTAGTGTGATACTCTTGATGCTATCCATCCATCCGCCAAACCGCCTCGAGGCGAGCTCCAGCATCGGGCACTCCCCTTCCATTCCACTCTTCTTCATCCTTCTCCATTCCGCGTCCGGGACTGCTTCAAGCAACCATGTCATGTATGCGTGTGGTGTGTGTCAAAATGTGCGAATGTGTGTGTGTATAGGGGTTTGGGGTTGGGGGATTCAAGGTAGATGGGAATCTCGCCCTTTCAGCGGACGATTCCTAAGGCGTACTGTTGTGACGTGTCAGGGGGAAGATCAGGCTGGCCTAGATGCAGAGAGAGAGCTCCGACCGCAGGATATGCATGTCAGGGTGTCCCGGCCCATCTGGGTCAAGCCAACAAGGGGGTGTAGCAATCAGGTCTGCTTAAGCAGCCTCCTCCTTGGCCTCCTCCTTTTCGCCCTCCTCGGCGTCGTCCTCAGCCTGGCTCTTGTTGAAGATCTCCTCGTTCTCCTTCTGGGCCTTGATGAAGGCGTCCTTGAAGGCGTTGGCGTCTGTTGCCTCAGTTAGTACCTGAACACCGGTAACGACAGCAGTATCAGCGGCAACACGTACTCTCAGAGTTGGCAAATCGGATGGCCAAGGTGACAGCCTCGGGCTCACCCTCGCTGACATCGGCAGCAGCGTTCCACACCCAGCTGCGGTCGGAGCCGACGTTGGGAGAGAGCTTCATCTCAGGGACAACTGTATAAATGTCAGTACTCAACTCCAGAACTCTATGGATCATTTGAACCCACTGTAGTGGTTGGCGCAGACCTTGAGGGTCTTGTCACGGCGCATGACCAGGCGGGTCTTGCCGTTCTCCTTGTGCTTGAGCAGACGGACATCACCAGTGCCACGCTCCTTCCACTCGCTCGACTCCTTGACGAACTTGAAGAGCTTAGCGCGCATCTTGAAGGCCTGCTCCTCAGACTCCTCGTTGGTCTTGGTCTCGACCTTCTCGGTCAGCTTGACGACGGGCTCGAAGTGAACGTCCTCAGACTCGGGAGCTTCGTCCTTTAGACATGTCAGTCATGCTCAGCTCAGCTTGCGTTTGCCAGCTGAAATACACACCTCGTCGCCCTTGGCAGCGGCAGCAGCTTCGCGCTGGGCCTTGGCGCTGCCGGAGACATCACCACGCTCCTCTTCCTCCTTCTTCTCCTTCTTCTCACCGCCACCGAACATGGAGAAGACGGACGAGGAGGTCACGGGCTTGTCCTATAACGATCGATGTTAGCTTATTATTCTTTGTGTGCTGTGGCAAAAAGATGAAACGACAACTGCATCGAAACAGAGTAGGACACGGTTCGGAGACGAGGGGCTGCAGCTCGCGCAAGCGCAGAGGCAAAGTGCCCCATCTTGAGCAGACCGTCGTACGGCCACGGCAACGATCAAGCTGAAGGGGCATCGCTAGTGCGCACATCACCATCAGAGCTCATCCTGCGCCGCCCCTGCTCCAGCGGTGGCAACTGCCCCGTATCCTGCTCCGTCTCCTACCCGATGGCATGTCGTCAAATCGCGGGGTGAGGGTCTATCCACGTACCTCAGTGGTCTCGGGCTTGGTCTCCTCGACCTTGGGCTCAGTGGGCTGCTCGGCAGACATTTTGGCTGATTTTATAGGGGTATCGTTTCGTAATCTGTTGTGCGGGAGAAGTTCTTGTTAGCATCAGGTTTTCATGATATCGTCCATTTTTCGACCCCTCTTCCCCTCCTCGCTCCTGGACCACAAAAACCAAGGGCAGGGACCGCAAAACAAAGGCGGGGTGGCAGAGACACAGCGACGCGAGGGACGTCGGGCGACAAAAATAAACAAGAAACAGACAGCGGAAGGTGAGAACTCACTAGCGAAAAAAGGGAATGCTTGGATCAAGTGCTGTACCACTGAGGTTGGCAGAACTGCAAGGACGGGTGCGAGTGTAAGATGAGGTTTTGTCTGATGATTGTTCGCCGCCTGAAGAGAAATACTTGCCCCTCCTTTTTTTTTCCCTCCCCCCCCCCCCCCTCCTTTGGGCTGGGCCTCACCTGGACAGGCCCGCTGCTTAGGTTAGCTTGCCCACTGCAAAACCGGTACCTAGCGCTGCCTGCTCCAGGGCGTCTTTGCCCAAAGCAGACGGGCAGAAAGAGGGAAAAAAATGAACCCAAGTCTAGCGCGGCCGTGATTGGCCTCTGGCGCAATCCCCCCCACCAGCTCTCAGGCACCACTGCGAGTCACTGCCCCGCGGTATTTTGCGCACGAGGTACTCCGTCCAGCTGTTCACTTGGGCAAGGCGAGGTACCTAGGTGCAGGGGACCCGGTGCAAAATTGCCTGTGGGGTGTCACGGCAGCTTTGGTTTAGATCAGTGGAGCCACGTGAGTGATTCGACATGTTTCCTGACTTGCGTCGTCGAGCGTTGCTGTTGAAACAGTTGCGCACACAAGGCTATCGTCTGAAGGGAACAACTAGATCTTGGATACCATGTTGTAGAGCTATCTCCGTTCGTCAAAGCGCGTGTTTTCAGTTCAAAGTGGTATCACCTCCTTGGGCTGTGGAGTGTTGATGTGATGCCAACCATGTTGCATCTAGACTTGCTCATCTCCCGGTTTTTCCTGATTACCATTTACATCAAGCCCCCACATGCTTGAGCTAACCAGCTTCGTTGCTGGGCAGCATGGCTCGGTAGCTAATTACAAGCTCCTAGCTCCAGCTGCAATGTACATCCGTAGCCAAACCCATTCTACATCAGACGACAGCCCTGCTTAACACCATTCACACGCACACCTACACGCACACTCGCACACACAAATCACAAGACATCGAGACCATTTCATTCAACTTTTTTGTATTGATAATATATTACAGAATCATTACGGCAGATGGCTTTTGCCTATCCCGTCGTCTTTTGCCCTCGCTTTTTGTCCTCCGAGCCCATCACCTGTTTCCCAACCCGTCGTATCGTGTACATGAATATCAGGGGCACATCAAAGTCAAAAGGAACTGCTGGACGGTCAGAGGAATCGCGGAGGGGGATTGAGTATTCCTAAAACAACAGAAAATCAAGTGTAAAGAGAAGAAAAGAACAAAAAAAACAAGGTGAGACCGTGTCTACATGATTTGTGCGAACCCATAAACTCCAGTCCTGTCCATGAATCCTATACTTCACAATTGCCGGTCCAATCCCTCCAAACTATAACATATACCCTCCAACCAATGAAATGAGACGAAATCAAAAAATGCAAGTTTCCCCCTTACGCCACATGGTTGCATTGCTGCGTTGCCCGCTTTCCTCGACCGGCTTTAGTGCCACATCGAGGCACACGGAAAAAGTTGTTGAATAATTGGGCGCCTCCCTTGGCGGCGCCCTTGCTGTTGGAGTGTCGTGTATTGAAGGCCGCAATTACGTTTGCCTTCTTTTCGGCCATGAAATCTCTGGCCTTGTCTTCGTATCGGTCGTGTTCGTCTTTGTTTCCAGTAACCTTGAGCCACCACAGCTTGGCTGCGATCTGGGCATCAAGCAGGTTGAGCTGAGCCCGGTCCTGAACGTCTTGCGCAGTAAGCAGTCGCTGGGAGATTTTATCTGTGATGCTCTCCACCTTGTCCGAAATCTTTTCGGAAGTGCTATGAATTCGGTCACGAGCACCAACCTTGATGTAGCCCAGAGACCTGTGAGCCTTGTGGAATCGGGCGTTTAGGTCCTTAAACAGGCTGTCAGAAGCCGTCAAGACATTGTCAGAGGCTGACTCCAGAGAGCGTCTGGCCTCTCCAAGGCACCGCTCTGCTTCTTGAGCAGCAGCAGGCACCAGGTCGGTCAGATCCTGAGCGAGGTTCTTTGTCCTCTCCAGAGCACCTCCCACGATGCTCTTCTCAAAAGTAATGCGGAATACCTGGCGAACTTTGGGTCTGCAGAGAGCGGTCATTTCAACCTGTACAGTTCCACGAGTTTCTTGCTGGGGAAACTTGATGACCACACCGTCATCCACAGAGGAGACGTCAATGGGAACAGTGTCAACTCCCCGAGTGGCTGAAAACATGAGGCACTTCTTTGAAAGCCATGTTTGCTTGACATCGCTTGGAATGCGAACCAGGTAGTTTGCGTTTTGCTGCTTAAAAACAGCCAATTCGGGTTTCTTTCCTCCAAAGAGCCACTCGTCAGGCTTGATATCCTCGAGCGGAACGAGCTCGGCGCTCCCAGTCGCCGTGGACAAGGCCCACGATGTAGACGAGGCTTGGCTAGTAGATAGGGTCGGGGTAGTAGAGTGGATAACTAGGGCGGAAGTGGCTGCGGGATTGTGGGGGTCCGATGGTGGGGATGCTGAGAGGAAGGCGGGGATCAACAGGGCAATAAGAATAATGATACCGGGGGGGATATCAAAACCAAAACCGGCTGGCCTCAAAAAGCTCCAGCCATAAGCACGGCTACCCCAGATGTACTTGTGCCACTGTGCGAGCGTTGACTTCAGCGAGACTTCTTCTGCGTCGTCGTCAGAGGAGTCGCTGTCGGATTCGGCAGCGGCGTCCAGCCAGCTCTCAACTGCCTCAGTGGATCGGTCAACAATCTTGCTAGCTTCTGGTGTGGGGATGGAGGGGGTCTTGAGGCTCTGCTGTGTGTACTCAAGAGATGATCTGGAGCGCACGTCATCTTCAGACTCAGGCTCAGCGTCATCATGGTTAGGGGACGTCTCAGTGTGCATCCCTGACTGCTCGAGAAGATGGTCATCACGCTCGCCGTCTTCGTTTTCGGGGGCGAGCTGGGCTTGAGGCTCAAGCCCGTCGGCAACGGATTCGTCATCGAAGGTCTGCTCGGTGTCGGCAATGCTGTGGACGTCGTCGGGTCGGTGGAAGTCGAGGGAGCCAACCGACTCGCTCATGGACTCGTTGTAGTTGTCATCTTGAGACTCGGTATCGGTGCCCGAGATGAGCTCGTAGGTGGACTCGGACAGTCCGGTATCCTCGGTGGATGTGACACGCATGATGTCGGGATTACTGGACGATATCCAGTTTGCTAGGTGGCGGCTGCCGAGGGGGCGGGGGAAGCGGAGAGTAGGTTCGGAAATAGAGAGGGGGTTGCGGGAGGCTGTTGAGGCGGCCGTTGGGGTTGTGGGCGAGAGGTTCGAGGTCGAGGTGGTTGATTCGGTTGTGGTGCGGCTGCGCGGAGGAGTGACAGGCAGCTTGGGTGAGGTATCACGACGGGTGACAGTTGGTGTGCAAGGTGGCGAACCCTGCTGTTCCATAACGAGAAGGAAGCTAAATCAGCGACGTCTTATGACATTATAGGCTGCAGCGACGCATCAGGATGAGAAGCCGTGAGCCCCAGGCGAAGCTTATACGTGAGGGGCAGGTTAGGCGGACCGAGGGGCCAACGGGTCGCCGGGAGATGGAGGGGTGAGCAGGTCAAGGCGAGGGGAGGCAAATGCGTGGATGGATCAAATGGGCGGATGGTGGTGGCGGCGGGGTGAAGAGCAGAAGCAGGGACCGCTCTGTGGCAGCTGGAAGAGTGGAAGCAAGAGGAAGAGATGGAGAGGGAGATGAGAGGAAGAAGAGAAGCACTTACCAGCATGCGTAAAGTAAAGAAGAGGAAGGAGTCGGAGACGAGGGAAGCGGAGAAACGCTTCGGCGCTGATGCAACCCGTTGAGGTTCCCGTCGGTTTTGGTTTGCAAGGTGAACGTGAACCTATGTGAACGAACCGGGACCGATGGAGGCGTGAGCTAATAATACCCCCCCAGTCCAGTCCAGTGCGAAGCAAGCGCGAGACACACTTTCTGCCCTATGGTTCGCTAGAGACATGCACAGTGGGAAATTCCCAACGTGGTTTGTCTTGTGCCGTGGTGCCTGTCCTGCGGCTGGCCGCAGCCTGTTTTTTTGGCTTGCCTGCCTGCCTGCTGGGCTGAGGCTGCCTAAGCGCAGGTACTTTGTACAAGAGGCGCCGCACGCGGGGGGCGGACAGCAAGGTCAAGCAGAGGAGATGAGGGGTGGGGGGAAAAGCGCAATGGGCAGCAAAGGGGAGCTTGTTTCGGTGAGGTGCCCACGATGACGTTGCAGAGGCTGGGCGAGGCAGTTCGCTGGTGGTTAGAGGTCGACAGCTCTTGTCCCGAGTGACCTGGCGGATGGGGACCGGCGCGATGAACCTGGGTAAGCCTTGATAAGATGCTAGCACGAGTGGAGATCTATCGGCGCGCTATCGGTGACGTCGGCTTGACGTTCGGAGGGGTTCTGCGGCGGCAGCGGAGGCGGTGGGAGAAGAGCGAGGATGGAAGAGGAAAAGGAAAAAGAAACCGTTGTGTCCGCGATGGGATGGAAAGGAAAAAATGACCTTGATAGAGGGCTGGACCAGAACAAGCGTGAACCGAAAAGGTGGGATGGGGGGGTATGTGGATGCGGATATGGACGCAGATGGAGATGGGGATGCGAAGCGCAGCAGCAGCAGCAGCTCATTCACGTTGGCGCCCCCAAGCAGGCGACAGGCTGTATCAGCCATCAGCCCGCCCGCAGCAAGGGTCGCGGCAGCTGTTGGAGGGGGAGATGTGCAGGGGCTGGCGCAGTAGTCCCCGTAAAAGTGAATTGAAGCATGGCTCTCTTACACGGCGCGATGGTGCATCGTACGTAATAAAAGACTCACAGAGACGCGGCCGCCCATTGTTCAACCTCGCCATCGACATGTCGTTTATGCCTCTGCGCTCGACCAGTTCGTCTGCTCACCATCTCCTGCTCCTCCCTCCGCAGCCGACTCAATGCCAACGCCCATCCGTCAATGCATTGCCGTCTCCGATGCTGGCCCAATCGACCAGGATCCACTACGCCAGGAGGGGCAATCCCCATCGCTCTCATGCACTCACTCCCGCACCCTCTGACACTGGCGGATACACGTCAGATCAGGTACCAACAGAGCTACGTTGTACAGCGCAAAGGCGTACAGCGCAGGCACAGTGTGTGCACTTTGATGGTCGCCTTGGATCATCGTCTCCCGTGCGGGATTCCGGGCGCATTTATTCTGCTTCACTTCGTGTCCGTCAGCGAACGCGCACAATGCTCACCCCATCGCTGCATACATCATCGTGCTCATACCCTTGCTCGTTTCTTATCGTTTTCGTTATCGTGCCCCACCATTTGGACGTCGTGACCGATCCCTAGCGCAGTCGCAACTGCGGGGTACTTACACCTTGGGCGACCGCGTGAGCATCTCGACGACGAACCATTTCGCCTGTCGAGCGTTGTCTCCCCATCTTCAGAGTCAGCCATGAGGAGCCATGAGACACATCAGCCCAGTTTTGGTCTATAGTCTCCGGCGCAGTCGGCACTTTAATCCCTCTTTGCATTGTGCCCTTTTGCGATTTCAGTCTCGCCGTTGGGCATCTCAAGCATGCCCACCATCCAAGCTAGGCTTTTTCTTTACATCTATCTAGCCCAGGGCCATGCTTTTCCTTTTCCCGCATACACGGACGCAGCCTCCATTCTGACTAGATGCCAGGGATGTCAACGGGGCCGCTGTCTTCAATATCCCATCACTCGAATTCAATTTCACAACACCCCTCAATTTCCGTATGACGTAAGACAGGACCACGACCACGACGCCTCTGAAGTGTCTTCATTCCACATCAAATTCAAAACTACAAATGCCCTTCTGTCCATATTGAATTGTCTGAGTCACGGGCCCGATTCCCGGCCTCCCTCCATCTTGCGCCATCCACGTCGTGGCACACACGCTTTTTATGCATGTCTTATCGACCTGACATGCCCGACCTACCTAATCGAGTAGCTTCCCCCCCAACTTGAGGAGACCCTATTCCGATTTTAATTAGCAACCTTGCTAAATTAGATAGCCCTGTCGCCATTTAGGCGAATATTGATGTATTCTTCATTTGCTGAGCAGACGCCATTGATGCCAAGCTCAGCCCGAAGGACAAGTACATGCCCTGGTTGCTTTGGTTAAGATGTGTGGGAGCTGAGCTTGAGCGAAGAGAGTAATTCCCCTTCTTTCCATTATTGCTGTCGTGAATTGGGATGTATATATCATTTCTGGAGATGGTCAACATTATCCCAACATCTTTATGCGACAACCAAAGCTATGCATCTTAATATTCTCTCTTCACGTTTTATTTTATTTTGTTGATTTTATTTTCGAGTTGTTGTGTGCAACCATAGGGCACTGGTTTGCAGACAATTCCAAGAGCGAGTCACAATGGCCAAATCAACCCCCGTGCTGGCTTGCATCCAAGCTAGCAGCTAACACCACGCATGGCCACTTCATTCGCATCAGCGAGGCTAAAGTAATTAAACAGAGTGACAACACCACACGGCATCTCCAGTGAGTCATCAATGATACTGCACGCTGTAAAAACATGTGCACAACAAAAGATAAATATAAAACATACAAAAAAAAAAGGCAAAATGGCGGATTCCTGCAGGTTCATGTCATAATAGCTAAATAACACGCAGGAGGAAACAACGCTAATGGTATTATCTCGAATTTTACATCATCTATAAAAAGAAGAAAAAAGGTACAACATGCCTTGACCAATATTAAATACACCATGACGTGTTGTTACACTTTGGTCTGGTGATCGCGTGTGTTGTTGAACAGAGTATTCCCAACGCGGTTAGATCAACACCAGATCGCATGTTGGCTGGTGCCAAGGGGGCCTCATCAATATATTCAAGAATCTGTCGAATGATTTTGAAGTCACATGCGTAGTAGAATGAAACAGTGATTGTTTGTTCAGATTGGCAGATAAATTATTGCATCACAAAGTCATAGCTAGTCATACAGGCGGGTGAAACAACCCTTTCTATAAAAAAGCAAAAAGCCTCCTCCGTTTCCCTCTTGCCAAAGAGGCCCAATCATATCGGCTAGCTAAACGCTAGGCCCTCGTCAAAACAAAGCAAGAGTGTCAAACCCATTTTTCTATCGGTCTCGCCGGTTCATCCCAGTAATCGTGACTCCCAACCTGGTAATGAGACATTGCTCATCTCGCGAGAGCAAAACTCAAAACTCAAAATAACTCCACCAGATCGGTGTAATAAAAAACAAAAAGGAAAAATAGTAATGTAAATAACGAGTAGTGTGGAGAGGGCTCCGCTCGGGAGCTCGCCGCATCCATAGGGGGTATCGTATAACAGCGCCGGTGTCTAGGTCTATAGAATGACCGACGCAACAAAGAAGAGAAGTTGACGTGACAGCATTACTGCGAGATGGTCCACATTGTCCAGGTGGATGATTAATTGACAGTTCATAGAATGTCGTGCTTGTTGAAAAGCTTGGTCAATGACTCGGTACCAAAGACCTCGTCATCGGGAATCATCTCGATCATGCCAGTGAGGTTGGCAAACAGGTCGCCCTGGTTGCGGTAGGCCAAGATGGACGGCACAGCGGCGTTGTCAAACTCAATCTCCTCGTAGTGGACCTTGACAAAATGGATGTGATTAAAGTTCTTGACAAGGGGGATCATTGCCGACTCGATAGTGGAAGAGACTTCGCACTAAAGAATTCCCGTTAGCAAACAAATGTGTTTCATCCGATGGATATCGTGAACATACCTCGTGGTCGTAGACAAAGACGACGACAATAGTTTCTCGACCAACCTTCTCGATGGCATCGAGATATCCAAGAGCATCCACCTCGTCCATGCGTCCGTAGACGCGGACGCTAGGGCTGGTTCTTCGGTTCCTCACAGCTCGGTTGGCGTCGTTCTCGAGCTGGCGTCTTCGGGTCTCTCGCCACTCCTGGAGGAAAGCCTCCTCATCGCCATCACTGCTGGTGCTCTTGGCATCTTCTTCGGACTCGCTGTCGCTGCTCTTGCTGGCCTTGATGTGGCCATCGAGGCCGAAGATGCTGGCGCGGGCGGTGCGCACACGATTGCGCCACTTGTTCTTGCGGGCAGCCTCGTAGTTGCGGGCATCGGCAATGACACCCTTGACGCCAGTGGCGCGGCCGTTGTCGAAGGAGGAGGGGGGGAGCTTGATGTCGGAGGCGCCAGCGCCGGCAAGTCGGTCCATGGTAGGCATACGCATCGCTGCGTCTATTTGGTTGTTGCGAAAGGTGTCTTCTTCAGTGAGGTCTTCAAGTTCTCTGAGCTCAGGGTCGTCGCGATCCTCAGGATGCAGGGTCTCGCGGTGGGAGTTCTTTGAGACAAGGTCGTTAAATTCGTCTTGGGCCGGAGTTGACATTATGGCAGCTGCGGGATGGGGAAGGCTCTTTAATATGTAAATGGGGATGGGGTGGCAAAGGGAAGGAAGGGGTTTGAGTGGTGTACGTCCGTGTGAAAGCAAGAACGGGAGAATTGTGTCTGAGCTTTGGTGACGGGTATTGTTCTGGAAGTTGTGGAGCTAAGGAAGGGTAAGGGTGAGGGACAAGGCACAGGGCAAAGCCGGGGAGGGCGGTGAGATCGAGCGCTTGGAGGAGTGAGAATTGTCGTTGCGACCAGGGGCAGCCGTTGCGGAGCTCGGGGCTGTTTCAGGCCAGACGCTACTGACGATGCAAGTTAAGGCGGATTTTGGGAGGGGCACAAAGTCGGGGGCCACCTTGTGAACCGAGGGAGGAGGGTCGGGGATATGCTGGGAGCTTGATGCCGGACACGAGGAAGGCGAGGGCGCAAGAGTCGGGCGAGGAGCAGGGATGCGCACGTAGCAACGTGCAGAGGCAGTGAAGGGAGTCGAGGATGAGGCCTGCGTGGTTAATGCGTGGCCGTGTCGTATGTGTCCCACGAGGAACGTCGGGTGGGGAAGAACAAGCCACGCAGCAGAATCTACCAGGTTCGGGGGGTGTGACGAGGCGCGACAGAGGCAAGGGCAAAACGGTTTAATTTTTCTCGTTTTGTGTGCGCGTACGCAGCGAATGTGTGTGTGGTATGGTGTGGTGTGGTATGTTGGTGGTGGTAGTAGCAGTGGTGGTGTATGAGGGGAGGAGACCGTCGTGGCTAATCAGCGGGGAGAGGCTTTCCCAACCAAATCGTTGACGGCCGTATCGGGAATGGGTGCCTTTCCAGTCGGGCCTAGCAGCTAGCTACTCCGTCAATCGACTTGCAAGCAATCACCCAGGGATATACGAAGCTATGCTAATCCCAGGATAGGAACAATTGAGTTGGATTGTACGGCAAGGCAGAGTCGGCCAGGGTCCTGTCCCCGGCCTGGTGAAATGAAAGTGGTTGCAAGTACGTACGAAGGTTGCAACGGCTATGGGGAAGCCCCCGGCCAGGCAGGGAGAGGAGGACGGCAATGCCGACGACACAATTGCATCTGCCGATACACAGCAGATTTCGAATGTTTCGAGCGAGCATGCGCGGGCTGCTGACTGAGGTCGATGCTGTTTCGGGGACCCGGCGCCCAAATCCTCCTAGTTGCGAGGTGCCAAGAAAGAAAAAAAACTGTGGCTGCCGGCCGTAGGGAAAAGGTTGACGCCCCCCATCTGAGTGAAACTGATCGGGGAACGCCTTCAAATGCACAATTCAGGCCCCCCCTTCACTTACGCACGCGGCACCAGAAGTTGGCATTTACGACTGCGTAGGCGCCGACGACTACAACCACAAAGCCGCCACGCCCGCTAACACCACCCGCTCGCCGTGACACAACCGACGGAGCAAGCCGAACCCATCGAGATTGTCAGCCCCCTGCGTCAAGCGTCGCCTATCAAGTCCCCTCTAGAGCCCCGGCAGCAGCAACCTTAGCCCCGGTGGCATCCCCGGCGCAAAACATTTCCAAAGGCCAAGCTTGTATGGCCGCCGCAGCGTGCTCTGCACTGCAGTGCCCGGAGGAGAGCCGGGAATCGCGCCAGCCCACAGCCGGACCCATCACCAATCGCAATCGCGCAAGCCACTGCTGCCGCCGGGCTTGAACGACGATGTGCCTCAAGTTAACCATCTCGAACCCAGGTCCCTGTCCCGACGTCGATTTACGCTGGCCTCAGTCTGGTATCAACACATGCAATGCTACCATACTCATGGTCCAGGTCCCCCAGAATTCGGGAAATTTTGCTCGACACATTCCGAGTCTGTGTGACAGCAAGACCTGGACCTCAATAGCTAGTAACTTCCTCTTCAGTCTCTGCAAGCGTCATCACGACAATGCCATGGCTGCCCGTTTGCAGCTATAGCATAGCATGCAATCAAACGGGGTCACATGCACCATTGACTGACGCCGCCTTGCATTTCTCTGGTCACCACCTGGTCAAGGCTTCGTCGACGGCTGGAAAAACTTCCTCCGTCATCAATCTTGTCTTGCCCTACTATTACTACTACAAAAAAAGAAAGAAAAAAAAAGGGCCCATCGCCAACTTCAGCCCTGGGCATCGACCATCTCCCGCGACTATGTGATAATTGACCGTTTCACTTTTTGCACGCCAGCGCCCTCGCATTAGCACCTTGGCCCTTGTGCCCATGTGGGCCTTAGCCTGCCCGTGCCTTGCCCAGCCCGCTCCGTGGCCCGCGCGAGCCTGTCGGTTTCATGCTGCTTGTCGTTTCAATCAATCCAACACAGCCCGTCTCTCGATTGCCGCCGGCGGTGACAGACGGTGAGGTTGGGCAAACGGAAAACAGAAGAGCGCCCGCTCGCTTGCCCAATCTCATGCCTCGTGGTGCGCTCTGTCCCCCGCTGTTTCCTGTGTCCGTTCGCTCTAGCTGCAGAGCGGCAGGTTATCGGCTGTGATAGATCGCCGAGCGATGGACCCGAGTGATCGGGGCGAGGTCAGGCTTGCCCCCGTGGCAGTTGGTTGCTCTATTCCGTGCAGCTATGCTCAATCCAAACAAGAATTGAGGGGGAAAGAGACACCACAAGGGCCTTGGCAGCGGTCGCTTACCGTTGGTCTCGATTGGGATCGTGAGCTTCAGCCGCTTTGATGCCCACTTGCGGCTTTGCCCAAGTCGTTTGAGAATCAGAACAAGCTGCAGGGTCCATCGTTGGGGCCCAGCCATGCATCGTCGTTTGCTGTGACTGACGAACCGTGGCCGCACTGCCACTTTCGGCGCTGTGCGTCAACAACGCTTGGAAACCTGAACCTGGGAACGCCTCGTCTTCTTTACGACAGAGGAAGGGAATGCATGTCTGTCAAGCTCCAATGCCCGAGGCACATGCAGTCTTTGTGGGTTAACAGCTACGTAACCGGGCACGAGGGCTTTGTTGTTTGTTTGTTTACTTCGTCCGAGTCACATCTCATTGGGTTACCAGTCTTGTCTGGTTGATCTGGCCGTTCTTCGTCCGCCCACATGGAAACCCGTGCGTTATGATGCATCACAACGGGTCGATGATAGACTTTTGGAACGAGGCCTAGATTCTACGGGATCCCATATTTGTCTGTATTCGTCTGTATGCGCAGCCCAGCTGAGTGACAAGTTGTATCATCGCAAAATCTTAGCCGCCTCATCCGTCGGACTAACACCACAACAGCTCAACTTCTGTTACAAGGGCACCATCTATCAAGTCTCAGATCTGCGGATCGAAAGTCAGCCGTGCATGCGCCGTTCCTTGGTCGAGGGCATAACACGCATAGCAGCAAAACGCGGCTATGATCACTATTGGACCCCTCATTGTTCTTGGTTTTCGCGACGATCCCCTAGCGGGCCTCGAACAACCTCGTTGTTGTCCCTTTCAATCTCGTCAATCTCAAGCCACCCGCCTGCGAGAACAGGGCCCCTTGTTTTCCCCAGATTGCGTCACTGGCAGGCCTCATTCAAAACGCAATGAACAATCAAGCGCATTCAGACAAGTGACCAAAAAAAGAAAGCGGACATGCGCTAGGCGTGGGCTAAGTCAGCCCTGGATGGATCTGAATGGGTTGCACGAAACAAAGGAATCGCTATGACAAAGGAATCGCTATGAATAGTACCACGTTGTGGAAAGTGAGTGGCGATACGCCTCCCGGTAGTCAAAGCACGGTGACGCCCAGAACCTGTGCAGCAACTCTCGAAGCCGCCCCGGCCAGCTGGAGTTCATCATCGCCAGTCTGTTGTGGGAGTAGTTTATTAGCCTTTGCTAGCCTCTCATTGGCGGCGCTTGCGAGCTGAGTAGGCTGAGGCATCGGAGCTAAATTGTTCTAGAAAAGTTCGGCGATGCCGCATTCCTGGCGCTAAACCACGTCCAGTCATCCCTCCGACATTGGAAGGAATAGCAAAGGTCAAGGCACAAAGCTGCCAACGAGACAATCCTGAGACCCAGGCATGATCCTTGGGATTAGGAAGGGAGAATCAGTCGCGGAATCGAACTGGATCTGTGCTGGAGCGCATTCGCCTTGTTCGTCTTTCTGTGACCAAGTGTCAGGCTGACACGTCGTCTCAAAATAGCTGCGACTGGCGGTCGAAGGCGTGGTTCATGCTCCCGTCTCTCGGGCCTCGTGGCAGCGCTCCCGGAGATGCCATGACTCAATTGGCTCGCCAAGCTGTCATGCCGTGGATTCTTTTCCCCTTCCAACCCCGTGCCTCCTAGCGGAACCAAGCTGCTTCGTCCGACGATCCGTTCTAGCGCGGCGCTTAATGCCTGTCAATACAGTCACTGTCGTCACTGCCAACTCATGAAACCAATATATCTCACCGCATTACAATACATTGCTCAGTACATTAAATTGCGTTGCATTGCATTTATCACGTCCGGTGAACCTCCGTGTCGGCACGGACGAAGTTAATCCATCTATGCAATCATCCCGACTTAGGGCTTCATCATTGTGACGCCTCGCATTTTTTTCTAGCTCCAAGTCTTATCAATTAATCACCGACACACGAGACTTCATAAAATTTCTGTCACATCTCGTAACGCCGTCATCGGGTTTACCGGTCCATAGCTTTCTGCCCCCGTCATCGGCATTGGGATCGTCCAACACCCCTTGACCCTTCCCTTCCCCCCTTGGACACGCCCCTCCTATCCCGGACTCTCAGGCCTGTCAACATTTGATTAATGCCATTCCTGAAAAACTTTGCTGTCAAGTGCTTGGAAACAATGTTTTAGCGGCAGGTTCCAGCGTGCTTCCATAGATAGATTGTCCCGGCGACACCGGGGGTTTGGTTCACGGGTACTTGACGCCATCACCTCGCTCACACGAAACGTCGTCCGCTTTCCAACATGCTCTCTGAAACCATGCGGCTCACACAATTATCTTCCCCAGCCTCAGGTTGCTTCTCATCCCAAAACTACGCCTGATACATGGTGTCTATTTTCTGGCCAAGGTAATATATCATCCTTCTTCCGCGGCTGCCGCGTCATTGCCACCTACCACCATTTGGATTTCTTCAAGTCAAGCTTGATGCTTGAGGCGAGTATCACGATCAACACGGGATCCTCTTCAGCTCAGGAACGTCACACCCGGTATGCAAGCTTAAACTTGTTCCAGGATGGATGTGCTGACATATTTTTTTCACACAAACCGTTCAAGGTGCCGACAGGTTTGTCGTATCCACGGCGTTGGTGGCGCCCGTTTCGGATTCATTATTGTTTGCCGCCGTATGCGAACAAACTTGTCAGATGGGAAGTACTACTTTAACTCTGAATCCCTTCATCCGATGGTGAAAATCCAATCACAACATCTTAATGTTATTAAAACAAACATCCAGAGCACTCAAGGTTGGGTAGTCCCCAACAAAGATGGCCACATACCTCCAGTGAGGCAGTGAGTTCTCATCCCTTCCTCACTTCCCTTGTTCACTCGTACTATATCCCTTCAGTCACAAAAAAAAAGTGAAGTTTTTATGTTTTGCCTTTCTATCTGCATTCGAGGCATCACTATGAGCATAGTGATGCGCATGGATTGAAGTAAACCGAAGTTAAAATATGCCCAATGTTTTGTCTTCCTATCGCTTTTGCTTTGGTCGTCACTGTGTGTGTATGGTTTGGTGTAAACCGAGGTTGGAACCTGTCCAATGTTTCCTCTCGCTATTGTGTCTACTTTTGGCCATCGCCATATGTATGGTTGGATATAAATCAGTGTTGGAATCTTGCCCAGCACTCCTTCGTATCATCTTCATTTTGATCACCATATGCGTGATTTGAAGTAAACCGACATCAGAATCTTCATGAGCCCTTCTTCTTTCGTTGAGGAATTCCTCGTTCAGAAAGGGACAAGTACAATCACAGGACGTCACAAACGTCAAACGCTTCACGGTATGTATCTGAAATCAGCCGCAGAAATTCATATCGCATCCGTCCCCTGGGTCTGAATGTAAATAACAACAATTTGCATAACACAAGTTAGTATACAAAGATAGTATGTATCAATCTGACTTCGTATTGCATACATATATCCAGCAAGAATTATCTTTTCATCTTCACTTTGTTTCAATTCGAATAGAGTGGCCAGCATTATATTGATATAAAGGAAACGCGATGATATTGTCAACTTCTGTCTTCCTAACTGAACTATTGACAGAGTCAAAAACAACGCTGAGAATTATCAGGCTTATGCGCTTGGAACAAATCGTTGAAAAGAGAAAGAGGGGGCTTGATTTTCTATCTCTCCTCCACATTCATCCATTCATCCCCCCTCGTCAATCAGAATCTTCCTCGCTCGTAGTAATTATCAACACTTCACCCCAAGTCGATCCCGTACAGACCAATCCGTCCATCCTTCATAACCCCCCAACGACAGAAAAGAAAATTACAGAGCAAAAAAGTACATTTGTGGAGGCAAAACGATGCAGCATGGGAATCCGCAAGTAAGGAATCGGTAAACCAGACGACCGTTGCAACGCTTGTGAACAACAACTCTCCAGACCCGTCGCGACACTCGAGTCCCATCGCTCCAACGTCCACCCCCAATGTCCAAACAGCTCCTCAACAGCATTAATTCACCCAGGCATAGTTCTCCCCTTCCCAAGCATCGATTGCGGTCGAGGCGGTAGTGTACAAGCGAGAATGCGAGCGCGTGCGCCTGGGTTCTTGGATCATCGTAGTGTATTATCTCGAGGTCTGAATTTTTTTTGGCTCGGTATAACCGTCAACTCCCATGAACCCTTCTGTAGAATCGCTCCACCTTCCAGTCCACTCGTCTGCTTGATCGGAACCAGGTTGGAGCCAAGCTGTTGCGTGGAGCCGACATGCAGAGAGGGCTTCTGAAGACAAAGAAAATCCCATTCAGTAATACAACCGCCCATTACTAACAACCCACGTTGTGTCAGGAAGGGGAAACTATAATGCAGAGAATTTTGCAATAGAGAGGCAGAGAACAAGATAAGAAAAATAAAAAGGAAATAAAAAAGGTATCGCATCAGCCAGTGATTCCCCCGCGCCATTACGGAAAACAGCCCATTCAAGTCTTCGCGTCGGGCTGGAGAATTTCGTCGGTAAGGGGTATGTGTGTGAGAAGGTACGGTTCGTCACTTCGTCCTGCGTACGCCAACAGTCGCAAGTATGATGGGCGTGATTGGTCTTCGAGATCGGTGGGCAATATAATCGTGTGAACGCAGATGTAATAGAGGCCGCAGCGCGCACTGTCGTTCGTATATCCAGGCAAAAAATCTGTTGTTTCCGCGAACCGCGTTTAGTAGGCCCAAATTTTGAGCTGATATTGTCAGCAAAATCCTCATCATAATATTCTTTGCCAAGCATGTCAAGTTGGCACAGAGAACACTTACCAGGGAGTCCCAGGAGCCTGTGCAAAGACTGGTGCCGTCGTTGCTCACACCCAAGCAGCTGACACGGTTCTCGTGTCCGACTAGAGATCCAACCTTCTCGCCACGGGTAATATCCCAGACCTGTTACCGCGTTAGCATGCGCTGACCAATGGCGTTCTACACAGCCCGTACCTTGCACTCAAAGTCATCGTAACCGGCAAACAGAAGTCGGCCAGATACCGAAGTAGCGACGGAGGTGATGCCGCACAGGATGGATTCCGACTATTAACCAGGTTAGCACAAGGAACAACAATCAATCTCCCGGACCCACACTTACCCCGTAGAGGTTCAATTCGCGATCAGCACGGATATCAAACAGACGGCAAGTGGCATCGTCAGAGCCAGTGACAAATGAGTGGCCGTCGGGGAAGAATTGGATGGCGTTGATGTCGGACTCGTGACCAGCAAACGTCTGAACGGCCTTGCCGGCTCGGATATCCCAGAGCTTGGCGAAAGCATCGCAGGCACCGGAAATGAAGGTGTTTTGGTTAGTGGGGTTCAGGCTGATGCTCATGACATCCCCAAGGTGGTCGGCAAACTCGGTAACCTTCTGGCCAGTCTCAATATCCCACTTCATGCAGGTCATGTCACCGGAAGAGGTCAGGATGCTGCGGTCGTTGATGAAGCGGCAGCACGACAGGTAACCAGCGTGGCCAGAGAGCTCGCGAGCCACGCGGGTGGGGCCATCGCGCTGCTGGTTGAGGTTGTAGATGGAGCAGATGTTGTCGAGACCACCGCAAGCAACAAAGTTGCCGCTGGGGGCGTAGGCGCAGGTCATGACCCAGGAAGAGCGTAGGGGAATGGCATGGACCTTGTTGGTGGTGTAGGCGTCCCAGATGATGAGCTTGCCGTCCTGCGAGGCGGAGACGAGGTGCCTTCGGTCAGTAGACCAGTGCATGGCGTAGATCTTGGCCAAGTGACCCTTGAGCGTTCGCTTGGCCTTCATGAGCTGGTTCTTAGGGATAGGCTCGTGAGCCTGTTGCGCGACAGCGCGGACTACAGTGTGAAGCACGGTCAGTGTTTGGTCAGAACGAGAAGGGCGCACAAACGGCAACGATCACGGCAATGGCACACGCTGGCGATTCCATCGCCACGGTTGCCATTGCGACTCGCCGCGTCCAGAGCCAGGGGCATGTCACGTACGGGTGGTGTCGGCGAGGTCATCCTTCTTCCTCTTGATGCGGTCTTTGAGAGTCTCGGCTTCGCGACGGGCCTGCTGGATGCGCGACTGCATGGCCTCGGGCGACACATCGCTGGCGCCTTGTGAGTTCATGGTGACGGGATGTCGAAGCGACGACGAGGGTTCAGGAGGTGATCAGAGTCGAGGCGAGGGCGAGAGACGGTCGAGTCAACTCGGGACGGGCTCAGGAGAGACCCAAAGAAGTCGTCGGGCGGGCGGAGAGGAGCGACGAGGATGGCGATGCGTACGGCAATGGTTGAACGGAGGATTGGCCGCCGGAGGTCGTCGAGAGGGATGGGATGGGGGATGGATTAGGATGGCTGGGTGGAATGGAATCCGACGACACGACGAAAGGTGGGTGTGGAGAGGAGAGGGAGAAGCTGAAGTGAGAGCGAGAGGTTGATTAGGTAGGGTGGTTAGGGGAAGGGAATGCAAGCTCCAGGGGGGTGTGCGAGTGGAAAGCGGACTAACCAGTCGCAGTGCAGCGGGCGAGGGGGCTGTCGAATTTCGGCCGGGGGAAAAAGGAAATGGCAATGGTCGTTAGGGCCTCTAGGGGGAGTCCTTCAGTGGATGTGGGTAACTAGGGTACTCAACCGGTAGGTGGTAGACTGGCAATAGTGGGCGAGCCAGTGAACGAGGGCCCTACCAAGTCCGCCCCGGGTAGTAGTGGGCTCGCTGGGTTGGGGCGAGGCAGGGGTGGTGGCAGGGGGTGACAGTTGGAAGGGGGGCCGACAGGGGGGCGGGAATTGCCTTGCGAAGCCTTGCTGCGAAGTGGGATGCTACAAGACTACTATGCGGCGACGAGAGCAGAGCAGCCACCAGCTGCGAAATCGACTACTCGGTACGTGCGGGCTAAAGAGGATCACTACGAATTGCTAATCATACCGACAGAAGCATGCACAAATGCACATCTCGGGGCTCCAAGGCCGGGACTGGATTTGAAATCAAGACATGGCCGCCAGGAAATGATGGCCGGAAATGAACGTCGGCTATTTTCCATGGTAAAGTAAAAAGTGCAGACGCCCGGAACTATGATACAAACAAGAACGTTGGCCGTTCGAAAAAAAAAAAAAAATAGGAAGCAAAAAACGGCGGGCAGGCAGGCCCAGAGGAGAGACACGGTGGGTTCAGCAAGAGGGACATGGGATGAGATGCATGAGCTGGTCTCCGGCATCGAGGGATTGGACCGATGGTGCACAAAGATGGGATGGATGGCCCAGAGTTGAGGTGGGAAAAACAAAAAAGGGACGCCGACGGGACTGGACGGACGGGGGGGGGCCAGGGTGCGTCCAGCGGCCTTCACCACCAAAACCCCCCGCGGGTGCACCGCGCGGGACGTGCGCCGGGCAGGAAAAGGTACCTGGCATGTCAGCACGACAAGGCAGCGCGCGCGTGTACCCCGTCGAACGCGGCCAGATAGCGACGGCAGCGGACCCCACCGACCAAGCACCCAGCTGCAGCCCACCTGCCGCCCACCTGCCTTAGGCCCTCAGGTCTCTCCCCAGCGCGCTGGACAGCATCACCTCACCTGCTGGAAGTGGAATTTCGGCGGAGGAGTCGCGCCCAGGACGGCTAGAGCTTCGCCGAAAGAGAGACAGCGCTGGATCAGCGACGGGACATGACAGATGACAGACTTACAGTCCTCGTCAGCAGAAAAAGAAACCATGGACCGCGGCCGGATGCACGTCCGCACTCCAAGCGGGAGAGACTTTCTCGGGAGCCGGCGTCTTGCTTACCGCCCGCCGTGGCCATGGTTTGCACTCTGTCTGTGCCTCTCTTCCCTTCTCCTCGACTCCTCGGCCCTCCCTCGAACGCTCTGGAAAAGAAAGCCGGTAGCCTCCACGTCTTCTGCTGAGACGGCCAACGCCATCCCCTTGGCGCCTCAACCCACCCGAGTTGCGCCAGATTGCTGTGGAGCGGATGCTTCCAGAGCTAACCCTCAGAGCTAAGACGGCCTCAGCCTAAACACAGGCAGAGGTCCTGAGGTCATCTCCCCAGCCCAGCCCCCTCCGCCGCCCTCTAGGTATTCAGCCACCAGAATTGAGTCAGTCGATACTCCGGATTCTGCACAGGCGCCGGTACATGCACACTTACGCGGTTCGTTGGCGCTGGCTACCAGTTGGGAGCTTGGGGCTGCCCTTGGTCCCCGAGCTAAGTGATCGCCCAGCAGGCCCTTTGCCCGCTTGCCCAGACTCGAGCCTCTTCAGCTCCTCCACTCGCGTGTCGGCCCTCTGCAGAGCATTTTCCAGGCCAACCTCAGAATCCTCCTCTGGGGGGAGGACTTGGACGGCATCACGGCTTGCTCATCTAACCTGCGCCATGTCCATGTTGCGAGAATCCTCACTTATGCTTCCTTATTTTCCGACCGGGCTGCACTTGGATGGCCGAGCTAGGCTCCATTCAGTATGGAATCGGAAACCCTCTCTCCTGCATGCAAATCGGCATCCCGCTCGTACTGTAGTCAGCGAAGCGCCAACAAGCACGGCCCTTGCTCCTTGCTCGCTTCTCGTCCTCGCGCGACATATCCGAGGCACATCAGCTACCTAGATCTGACGAGGATGAGGATGAAAAAGAAATACAAGCCAATAGCGACCGAATGTCAAACTGGCCAAAATGCCACAATCCATGCCGCCTCCCCTCGCCCTGCTCGGTCTATCTGTTTGTTTGTTTTTTTTTTGTTTTTTTTTTGTTTTTTTTTTTTGTTTTTTTGTCTCCAAGCTGCTGGAATGACATCGTCTGTGCCCCTATAAGGACCTCCTTTAACGTTGCATCCCGAAATCCTTGGTTCATCGACAGACAGCCTACGTAAATGCTAGCGTCACTAGGTGCCATCGCCGACTCCAATTGATTCCTACTTCGATTTTCCCTGCATCCAATGGCCAAGGATCATTGGCACGCAGGTGAAACATTGCAGCAAGACTCCAAATCTGGACCGGGCAATCGCACTGTATGCGGAATACATGGCGCGTGTGGTGAAAGCATACTCTCCACTGCGCTCGAAGGGTTCGCCCAAAGACGTCCTCTACCTGACTCGAAGCCGCGCCGGGCGGCCATCCTATCAACAGAGTACGACGGCGAAATCAACGTCTCCCTCGGGCGTCAGGCTGCACAACTCGACAGCTGTACATGGACGGCGCCGAGCATTATCCTGTACATGCATGTATGTCCGCACCACTATGGGGCGTCGTGCTGCAAGCCCTTCCCGGGGGGTAAGGAATGGGTGGAGGATCCTGTGGAGCCATCCCAAGCTCCCAAACGGAGCCGTGCTCGTTCTGGGGTCTTGTTGAATCTCTCTGTCGAGAGCCTCCCCCCGTTCATCAAGTTAGCACTGACGGGAACGGTCGTTCTTCGCCCCGGCTGTCGATCATGCGCGGTTGATTTTGCTTCCAACTCGGCCAGGGCACACACTCGACGAGTCAAGCGTCTACATAGGTTTCATCAGCCGTTGGACACCCCAAACACGCCCAGTTACCACGTCCGTTCAAGCGCAAGGCCTAAATCCTCGCACAGCGCTAACATCATTCACCCACACATGCCTCCCGCCTTCTCATCCGTCGCACAACCCCTCCCGAGCGCGGTAAGAAGCGCGCAGCCTACCAGCCATGTCTCTGAGGCCTGCCCTGAAGTGTTCGCTGCATTTCGAGGTGAGCCCTGCAGGCGCCGCGCACATTTGATGTTATCTCGTCAAGCCGGTGTTGCGGTGTAATCGTCTCAGCACCCATCCGCTTGCAACCACGAGTGTGACGCTGGTTCCTCGGTACCTGCAGCACGATGCAACCTCCCCTGGCGCAAGCCTGGCACTTCATCTCGCAGACAGCTCCTCCGATGCTCGCGTTCTCCGTTCAATTTTCCAGCACTCTTCTTTTTGCAACCCTGGAAAAATTAAGTTGGAACCTTTAACGGCACAGCGGCTACCTTGTCGCTCGCGGTCGCAACACTCGAAATTTGTCTGCCACAGCTCGACGTCAAATATTAGTCCAGGGAAGCCGTCTCAAGGCTGCAGTGCGGGCCCGGACCTCGGTCGCCAGCAGGATACGGCTAAGGAAGCAAGAATTTAGACGATTCGCCCATCCTGGCAGCTAAGCAGACGGTAGCCAGAACTCGAGGGCCAGCGCAATTTGCGATGCCTCCAAATGACCCGCAGGCATCCACCTGCACGGCCCCAGTCGCCCTCGGTGGTGCCAATTCCAACCAGGGCCTGGTGGCCCATGCAGTATACCCCTGCAGCGTCTCCTTCACCGGCGAGGTCGTGCGTGACTGGGATGTCCTCATATTGGAGGCCCTTTTCTTCCGAGCTGGTGGTCCGGCATCTTCAAGGTAGATCGCGATATTCTCGATGCTCAAATGTGAGGTGTCGCAACCCAATTTGCGAGGCAGGCGGCTCTTCATATAGGCTTGACTAGGCTGTGCAGCCGAGACCCTGACAGGCCATCTCGAGCGTGTCGAAATTTTGCTTCGAGCCGCCTGTCAGGGACATTGACGCTGTTGGTTTGATTGAATATCTGTGCAAAGGGTGCAAGCAACCTCGAGGCGATATTGGATGACGGCATGTCAATAACTATGCTACTATAGAGCTCCATGTAGTCCCCCGCCGTTGTCACAAACACGACACTTATCCCAATGTGGCCACAGTTGTTTAACACTCTCCTGACGCTTCGGTCTCTGGGGACCTGACAGGCGGCCGAGTCTGTTGAGAGACAGGCTTGCGGGCTTGGCGCTCCTCGGCCTGTCGCGCATCAACCTATCACATAAACTCGAGACTGGCCAGGCAAGGCTTGCGGCTGTCAGTATCAGGATCCGTATGGTGGCATACGGCTCTCCTGTCTCTGCTTTGTCGTGATACGACGATGCGTGAGACCATATCTCGAACCCAAACCCCCGGGTCATCCCGCTCCTCTTTTGCCTCCAAATTACCCAATGCAACGCTTCTAGGACAACCCTTCAATCATGGATCCCGCTGCAAGAAGCAATGTGGCGCCTCGGCCCCATTGACTAACTGCCCCGTCACGTCAGCTATCTGTCTCTCTCACTTGGGGAGATCGTCGCTGTGGTTTTTTGGGTCCGCCAAAGCAAATATGGCCTCCACCTATCGACAACGGTACCATTTGCCGTTGCCCATGCCCGTTTTTCATGTTTTCTTTTTCTTCTGAGACCACTGTCTTGACGGGGCCTCGGCCTTAGTAGCTGTTGGCTGCGCTTGCGTGTAGTCTACAAATTTCTTGTGCCACACCGCGTCATCAATTGCCTCTGTAGTGTTGACCAGCTTCTTTTTCCTTTCTTTGTCTTTTCTGAGGTCACTTGTGGCGAGCAAGGCTTTAGCACTTACGAGTTGCGGTGACACGATGTCTTGGATTTTAACCCAAATGAGAACATTGGCTCCCAAGCCTACCGCCACAATCAGCAGCATGATTATTTTCTTCCTTTTTCCTTTTGCTCATATTTCTTTTTATTATAAGCTGGGTCAATTTGGGGATGCCCCGAGCAACACAGCCTACCCTATATCCCAAGCCCAACGCTATTTTTGAGACGCGCTCAGACATCGCCAAAGTCAGGCTGTTCCCCATTCACCCTAAGCCCAACAACACAGATTATTTTGGTAGCTTGCTTGCCCAACTCATGGATACGCCAATGACCAACACCTTTTGCTTCGAGCTCGGTCATTGTCGTTGAGGCGGTCAGTGACATTATGAACACACTGTGAAGCTTGTCGCAACCGTGCATAACCACTTTTTTTTCTAAGACTTGCCTCATACCGCCTTTCTGAACTGAGCATTGGCCGGGAGGCTGGTTACCAACGGTGGAAATCCAAGTCCCCACGTAGCTCAGTGTAGCATCCGAATACGACAGCTCTACCGTTGCAAATTACCACCAAGGATACGCGTTGCTCCCAGGGGATAGACAACCCGCGATGTGGCTTCATTGTTTCAGGCCTCCAGCGCCCAAGCGAGCATCACTGAGTTTCTAGATCGGTTGTTTCTTTTGCATGTTCTGTCTTGGTTGACTCGAATCAATGACATGTTTCAAACCACCAGGGACAGATACCCTACAGGGCATAATATTCCGACTGGATCACCCACCTACTCGGATAACCGGCTACAGATGACACCCTGCAGGATACGTGGGCTTGACTGCCTCGTCACCGAAAAATGATGAGCTTCTCATGCTCCAAGGTGAGGCTAGTGTGACATTTAAACGACTCACTCACTCGAATATGTGCTTCTGTTGCGTTCCTGGGTTTAGGTTTCGGTCTCATTTTTCATGCCCTAGGAATCTTCAAAGCCCAAACACCATCGACAAACAGCTCGAACGTCGGGCTAGCCAAGAAAAAGAGTCCGTGTTGGTTCCAATGGTGATCAAGTTGGAGCGAGAAGAAAATAGGTTGACATCATACAGTATCCAAAGTCGGATGCCACACTGAACAAAACAAGACATAACAAAACTCGAGTATTTTATACGGTGATCATCAGGTAGGGATGGCCATTTAACTGATAGGATAAAAAAGCCACCGAAGTTTAAATGTAAATGTCTTCGAAGACACTTTGATGCGAAACACATCATTGCATCTTCACATAGGCCGACTTCATCAAGCATACCGCGAGGGCTTTGGCCTATGGCTGTAAAAAAACATCGGGAGTCTACGAGATGGGTAGACGAGTTTATGAACATGTATTTTACCAGGGTATAATGTGAAATCGGTCTATGCGAGTATAAACTGTATAATTGAAAAAAATACATACCCAAACCACCCACCCTATACCTTGCCATACCTATCATTGCCTTTTTCGTTGATTAGCCCGGCTACTATTTTCTCTTGTTTTTTTCTCCTTTAGATCTCATTTGTATGTCTTATCGTAATATGCACCTTTCTAATGAGTTTTGGCCCATTCCCTAAACCAGTCCAACGCCTCAGGATTGGCCACGCTGGCATTGGTCTTGACATCCAAGCCTGAGAGGATCTGTTTGACGGCAACTTCAATCCTGGATACCGCGTTAATACATTTCCAGAAATGAGAATTCAAACAAATGACTTACTTCTTTCCGTTGCCGGTCTTGGGCACACCGCCACCACACTCCTCCACAACACCGGGGACGTGGCGGGGACTCAATTCGGCCTTGATCTTGGCCTTGATGCGGGCTCTCAGGTCATCATCAAAAGTCTTGCCCTCTGGTAGGACGACGAACAGGCACACCGTCTCGTCGGTGTCCTCGGCGCGTCGTCGCCCAACACACACGGCCTCCTCGACCTCAGAGGCGAAGAAGCGAGTGAGCACGTTGTAAATCTCTGCGGACCCGAACCGCACACCCGAAGGCTTCAGAACACCGTCTGATCGACCGAGCATAACCAAGCCTCCAGTGGCGGAGTCTGGGATCTTGACAAAGTCGCCGTGGTGCCAAACGGCCCCCTTGGTGCCGCAGATGTCCTCGAATCTCTCAAAGTAGGCCGATTTGTATTTGGCTTCACCGCCCTTGCCGAAGAAGGTCAGGGGCTGGCAAGGGAAAGGGGCTACACAAACAAGGTCTCCTGGCTCGCCGGCAGGCATGATTTCTCCAGACACGGAGTCGACAGCCTTGATGGCCATTCCCAAACCTGCGCACTGGATTTCGCCCACGCGAACGGGCAAGAGGGGGCACGGCGAACCGAACAGGGAGATGATGTCGGTGCCACCAGTGATGGAAGCAAGATTGATCTGAGGGGGAAACGCCTCGTAGACGAACTTAAAGGTCGATGGGGGCAGCGGTGAAGCTGTGGAGTAGATGGCCTCGAGGTGCGAGAGATCAATGCCTGGCTCGCGAATGGGATAGACATTATTGGCCTCCAAAGCAGTGAGATATGTGGCAGAAGTACCAAAGTGAGTGACCTTGTGCTCAGAAAGCAAACGAGGCAGGGATAGGTAGCCATTGGGACGGAACGGCGAGCCAGAGTAGACGAGAATGGTGGCTCCCACAGCAAGGGCACCGATGCTCCAGTGCCACATCATCCACGAAACGGTGGTAAAGTAGAGCATTCGAGAAGAGCTTGACATGGAGCAGTGTAGGTAATGCTCCTTCTTGTGCTGGATAAGGGTGCCAATGGCCGTGTGAACGATGGCTTTGGGCAGACCTGTGGTGCCGCTAGAGTAGAGGACGTAAAGGGGATGCGAGGGCGGGAGCTGCTCAAACTTGAGGGGCTCATCGGGGGCAGAGGCCAAGAGGCTGGCATATTCGACAGCATTGATACCCTGAGCCTTGAGCTCATCGAGGCCAAGGCCGCCGGCGCGAATGTTGTCAATGACAACGACAGTTTGTAGGCCAGACTCTTTCAGAGCGGCAGCAATCTCAGTTGTCTTGGGCACACTAGACCACTCCTTGCCGTTGTACACTGTACCGTTGTCCGCAAAGAGAACCTTGGGTGCAATTTGACTAAGACGATCCAGAACGGCGCTTACACCATTATCAGGGCTGATGCCGGTCCAGACAGCACCAATGGCAGCGGTCGCGAGCATGGCGACGAGGGCCTCAACATGGTTAGACACGTAACCTGCAACAACGTCGTTTTGCTTGACACCGGAAGCGCGAAGGGCATTGGAGCAGCGGCGGACGGCATCACGGAGGTCGGCCCAGGAGGTGGTGACGGTGGAGCCGGGGAGCTCGGTCAGGGTGATGACGGCCGGGGCAGATGGGTCCGGGGCCGGGGCGGTGGCGGGGAAGAGTAGGTTTTCGGCAAAGTTGAGGCGGGCTGACGAAAAGAAGTCCGGGCGGGGGTACATGGGCGCGTTGGGGGGCAGAACCTATTGTTGGGGATGTGAGCTTATGGTGCGAGTCTTTTTTGGGAGTGGCTCATCTCATTCGCGTCGCGAGTACTGCCATTGATTGGAGCTTCGGCAGTTGCCAGCATGGCTCGCTTTTTGATGCCGTTCACATGCGAAATGCTGCTTCGCCACAATACGAAGCCAGCACAAGCAGCGCAATTGCAAGCTTCGTTCAAGACAGTTTCCGTACCTTGTCAAAGGGCTTAGAGGCCGTGATGCCCACAAAGTGCCACACCTCCTCCCAAAAGAGCGCAACCTGGTCAATGGACCACTTGTAGAGCGCGGGGTACCCATCGAGTTCGAGGCCATACTTTTTATTGACATGCTGGATGAAGCGCCACATGGGCGTCGAGGTCGGGTCTGGGTGGTTCCAGAGGACGTCCGCGGGGGACTTTTTCTCAGTTGAAGGGACTGCCATGGCTGACGGACGATGCAAACGAGGCACCCTGAGCAGCGTTCTTTTTGCGAGACGGAGGAGAAGAGGCACGACGGAGCGGAGGCGCAGAGGTTGAAAATACAATACCGTGCCGTTTGGACGAGGCGGAGTGTTGATTGGGGACCCAGAAAGCGACGATATCGGAACGTCGGCGGCTCGGAATCAAACCGAGGTTGAGGTGCGGCAAATCGTTGGAAAAGACTGACGGTTCGGCAGAGACAGAAACGAGGGCGAGAGCAAGCAGTAGGACAGATTTGATAGACGTCACGATGATAAGGAAAGAGGCGTTACTTCTAAGCTAGCAAAGGGAGACGTCGAGTTTAATCCAGTTCTTACAGCGCCCAATCCAATCCCCTGTGTTTGCGATTCCGCCGTGGCTGTGTCTCGATGCGGAATCAGACTCACGGCAAGCGCAGCCGTGGGAAACCGCCCCCTCCCGGCTCCTGCGACCCCGCGGCTCCCCGGTGGGAAGGTGGTGTGCGGGATGGGTGGGGGAGGCTGATGCCATTCGTGGCTGGAATTGGCATGTGGCTTGCCGCACTTGCATAAGCCACTAGCTATCAGCCACCACGAGGTATTGATCACACCAGCCACACGCGATCATCTAATCAGAGGCCCAAGTCCCATTTTCTGCCTCCCCCTGTGGCTAGGCCCAGTTTGGATGCTGCTCTCAGACTTGGCCGAAAGTGGACGAGCATTGAATCCGCTCCATTTCCCGGAAATGAACAAAAGCAGCCGGACAGCCCACAAGAAGGGGCCAAGAGAGGGCCATAGAACACGAGGGGTGGCGAACCAAGCATCAAATAAGAAACGAATTATGGATTCTTTTTTTTTTCTGCCTTGCCGGACATTGCGCCAGCTGCACAGATGGAGATTTGTTCGGTCCTCGGCCTTGGCCTTGTGAGGTAGGGGGATCCCTCTCCACCCCAAGAGAAGGCTCAAATTTCGCGAGATTAGCAGACCCAGTTGTCGCATGGCGTCGCTCCGGGTTATTCGATCTTCCCGATAGCGCCGACTGTGCCGCACAGCTCTGAGACGGGAGAGAGGACGAATAAATGGAAAGGGAGGGTCTACGTCAGTGAGTTTCCTTTTTGTTTCTTTTTGGTGCCGCCTCGTGTCAAGGCCAAAAGCCTAGCTAGCTGAAAGCCTGAGAAAGTGAAGGTCAGTCGATCGCCAGGGTTCGTTGGCAAGGAGATCGGGGGTCGGGGATCGGGGGTCGGACGCGATGTGAGTCCGGGTCCGGGTGGCACGATTTGGGCAAGGGGTTTAAGGAAATTTTTTCACTCTTCTTTTTGCTTTCGGAGGTCATATCATTCCGAGTGATTTACTCTACAAGGCTGTTGTTTCCAGGCAAGCCAAGATAGCCAAGATAGCCAAGATAGCCAAGATAGCCAAGATAGAAGGAGAGCGAAAAAGGCTGCGATAATGTTTCAATCCAGGGCGCAGCAAGGGAAGCGTGACGTGAGGGGGGGGAGCTTTTGCGTGCTCGCAAACCGACGCCTGCATTAGTCCCTCAAAGCTTGAAGAAACTCTGATGGTTATTCAGCGGTGTAGAGGTCCCGACAGATGCATGTCTTGCGTTTTGGAGATGGGCAGCGGGAGATGCGGCGCTATGTATGCGGCGTTGTGCGGCCATCTGCCGCTTGTTGGGAAAGGCATTGTCCAACCACACCGAGGCATCTGGCGGCTTTGCCAGGGAGGCGGCCAATAAGTTAAGTCATCATTTTAGCTGTCATTCCCAATTGGCACCTACAGCCGGGAAGCATCTAGATTTGGGCCCTCCTAATGATCCGCCCATGGCCGTCCTCGTTTGTCACTGTACATCCGTCCCAGAAGTACACAACCTTACGGCACAGCACACCCAGCACGGGACGCCTGTGGCCGAATGCTAACAAGCGCTCGCGGTCATGCCTGCACATCTGCGGACAAGGGAGCGTGGAGGATCAAGAACAAGGGACACCCGAGGGGAAGGATGATGGACATAAGTTGTTGTTGACGAGTTGCATGATGTGAGATTTGAGGAATCACAATGGCAAGGAAACTCGGCGCAGCAAGTGCCGTCGTCGTCGTTGTCGTCGTAGTTGTTGTGTTGTAGCACAGGACGAACAACGTACATAAGACTAGAACAAAACAACGCCAGAGCTAATCAAACCCGGCACAGCACCTCGACAGGCCCTAATTGCCAAGCGCCGATTTGATCACTGGCAACTCGTTCGTGGCCACCCCCGGTCAAGCTTCAGCCCATGATCATCTGTTGGGTTTCATCACCAGTCAGCAGCTGACGAGGGCCTGCGATCATGGAGGGTGAGCAACAACTACGTCAACGCATGCGCCGTGGGGAACCGAGAGCGACCGGATATCGTATCTGGTCACTCGCACCCGGCAAACTCGTGTGAGCGGCCCCGAGGATTCCTAGTGCGAGGAGCGAAAAAGTTGTTTGGCGAAAAACACATGGAAGACCGTGGCTGCCACATCGTGTGCGTCTCCTCCGTGAGATCCCATTCGCGGACCTCACCGCCTTGGCCGGACAGCTCGGGAGGCAAGGGGCAGCCCGCCAGCTTACCTGTAGCATGCTGGCCTATGTGGACTTAGCGGCCCCCAGAAGAGTGCGAAAATGATGGCCGGAGCGTTTGGTCTATCCTTGGAGTTCAAGGCCGGCGCACTTGATTGGGCCCGTGGGCGCGGATGATGATGGGCTGCACGGATGCTGTAAGGCTCTCTCGCTCGTGGCACATTGTCTGCTGCTGTTCCCTGGCCTCTCTCTCTTTCGCCTAGGTTCCTTGGTTCCTTGGGCCTGGGACCGGACGCCTTGCTGGGTTGTTGACTCTTGTGTCAACGACGGGGCTTGCTCGGCGCATGTCATAATTGTACCGCTTAAGGGATTGGATATGACATTCAACATGCGTCGCTTCGCGCTTCTGCTCGGGTGCCCTGTCAGGAGGAGCGAACAGGTTCCTCAGTGACGAGACACGGAGACGGAGACGAGACGAAACGAAGCGAGCAACCCTTGAAGTCCCTTGACCCGGCCAGGTCCGTGAAAGTGGATGTTGCGAAAAGGCTAGCCCAGCAGCAGCTCTGCGGTGTTGCTCGATTTTGGAGAGCCCGGCCATTGGGCAATGTACATGTACCGCAAGGCCGAGAGCTCCAAGTGTCTTTATCGTGCTGCGTCGGGCTGAAGCTGGTGCTTCCTTGTCGGCGAGGGGAGGCTGAAGCTGCTCGCCCTCCGTCCATCTCCGTGCCTCCGCCGTCCCCGCCGACTCCCGCCCACCCGTCCACTCCAGGTTCGCTGCAGCAATGCAATGGCAGCTCGCTTGACAAGATGGAGGGGCGCGTGCGTTGCTGTGTTGGGGATTGGGTGGTGACAAGGAGAAAATTCTGGTTTGGTCTGGTCCCCCCGTTTGGTCTCGTAGTTTCTTGGTCGTGCAAGCTTTAAATCCAACCTGCTTCCCACCTCTCCACTCGCCCCTTGCGGCCTCGTGGTGTCTCTCTCTTTCTCTCTTTACAACACTACTTGTCGTCCCGTCTCATCACTGTCGCCAGAGTGTCTCTGCCCTGGCAATTGTGAGAGAGGAGGGGCTTGCCTTGGTAACTGTGCTATTGTTCGGCCGAGACCTTTCTGTCGTATCACACAAACACAACTGCGACCTCCCGCCGTTCAGGCCTTTGTTGGTCTCGAACAAGCCGCCAGTTGCTGCTCTTGTGACCCCCTATCGAAGCAGGACACCGAGTCGAATATACGCCCGGAACACCTCCTTGCATCATTGCCTGATTGGCGTGGATATAAGCCCGACAGTCCTGTCTCACATCTCTGGAATTCGAGCGCCACCATCGCAATTTGACAGACTCGGATCATCAACAAACACGCGTAAAGGAATCGATTGAGTGCTTGGAAATTGCTAGCGTTGGGCATCAGCTTGGTAAGCGAATTCGTTGCCCGTCCTATTCCATTCTATCGCATCACCCGTCATTTCGCGCCATCATCTACCTGATTCGTCCGGCCCAATTGACCGGGTTCGTGCGAGGTGCACGTTCATCCGCTTGCTGGCGTCTCAGTGAGGCCCTCTTCTCTCGCGCGCCGCCGAGGTGACAGGAGCGCTCCCACGGCGCGCTGCGTGTGGGTGATCTCGGGGCCACCATTTTACCATCCGGCCCGCTTGCAAGGTTTACAAGGAGCCAGAGGGTTCCCACTGCCAATTTGCAACGGGCGGATCGTCACCGTCCCCAATTTTCACCCCTGTCATCCACTCCCGGCCTTCTGTCGCTGTGCTGCGCTGCCCGGGACGTACGCCACCTCCTGCGCCTCCTGGGCTTTCGCAACCTAGAGCACCAAGCCAAACTCTGCTCCTTGATAATTTCATCCGCTCCATCCTTCAGTACTCGTCATCCGTCTTCCCATCTCCAGCTCCGGCTCCTAATATTTGCCTCATCTTTTCTACTTTTTTAGAGTTGAATTGATCTGCATTGCATAGCCTTGACACGCGTTGCTCTGTCGGTCTCTTCCTTCTCGTTCCCTTTTCTTACCCTCCCCTCCATCAGCAGCAGCACCACCACTACCCCCTGGGGATCATGCATCGCCCTCTACACGCTTGCCAACTCGTCCACTAGCAACTGTGCACCGCGCTGACCCTCACTCTTGGGTACTCCTAGATCTCATCTCTGATCGATAGAAAGATCTCCCATTGCCAATTTGGTTCGTGTTCGCGCTTTCGCGTACAGCAACTGTTCATCCCTCCGCGACCTCAGGAGACATGCCCCGTCTGCCGAATCTATTCTCGACCTCTTCCTCCATGTCTCAGCCCGTTAAACCGGGCGAGAGACGCCCTTCCACATCCAAAGGCAACCGCCTCAGCCAGTTCTTCTCCGTGAGCCCCAAATCGAAAGAGACGGGTACTCAGCAGGCCCTGCTCGCCATGCAGCAACACCAGGCCGCTGCCGCTACCGGCATCTCGCCCTCCTCCCTACCCACCATCTCTCTCTCGTCCGCCAGCCCCGGCGATCTGAGCAGCGTCGATGCATCCACCACGACCCTCTTCCAGCCTCAGTCGCCTGAGGAGGTTGAGCGACAGAGGCGCGCTGACAGCCAGTTCGGCCCTCTGAACCACCCGAGCCACCGATACACCAGCATGTCGCACGGTGAGCCCCTCGAGGCCCCTGTCGAGGACGAACCGCCCTACTACTACATCTTGACCACCTACATCAGCTACTTGATCCTGATTATTCTTGGTCACATTCGCGACTTTTTCGGAAAGCGATTCGGTAACCCTAAGCACTACCGCGCCCTCAAGGCCAACAACGGCTATGCTGCTCTCAACGATGACTTTGACAACTTTTACGTTCGTCGCCTCAAGATGAGACTGGATGACTGCTTCGCCCGCCCGACCACCGGTGTTCCTGGCCGCTTCATTACTCTGATCGACCGCAAGTCCGATGATTTCAACCGCACCTACCAGTACACCGGTACCTACACCGAGACCCTCAACATGAGCTCTTACAACTACCTTGGTTTCGCCCAGTCTGACGGTCCCTGTGCTGACGCCGTCGAGGAGTGTGTCAAGCAGTATGGTGTTAGCGTGTGCAGCCCCCGAGGTGCTGCTGGAACTTCCGACTTGGCCTTGGAGGTGGAGCGCGAGGTCGCCGAATTTGTTGGCAAGCCGGCCGCTATGGTTTTCTCGATGGGCTACGTCACCAACGCTAGTTCGTTCCCCGCGCTTGTGGGCAAGGGTTGCCTTATCATTTCCGATGAACTCAACCACGCCTCGATCCGTATTGGTGCTCGTCTCTCCGGTGCTGTCATCCAGTCCTTCAAGCACAACGACATGTTTGAGCTTGAGCGCGTTCTCCGCGAGGCCATTTCTCAGGGCCAGCCCCGAACTCACCGCCCCTGGAAGAAGATTCTGGTCGTTGTCGAAGGTCTATACTCGATGGAGGGTACCATGTGTGATCTTCCCGGAATTCTGGCTCTGAAGGATAAGTACAAGTTTTACCTGTTTGTCGACGAGGCTCACTCTATCGGTGCTCTCGGACCCCGCGGACGAGGCGTGTGTGACTACTTTGGCATTGATCCTTCGGAAGTGGATATTCTCATGGGAACCTTAACTAAGTCGTTTGGCGCCAACGGCGGCTACATCGCTGCCGATAAGCACATCATCGACAAGCTCAAGAGCACCAACGCCTGCACCCAATTCGGCGAGTCACCCGCCCCTTCTGTCCTGATGCAGATTCTGGCTTCCCTCAAGCTCATCACTGGTGAGCTCTGCCCCGGCCAGGGTGAGGAGCGTCTTCAGCGCATCGCCTTTAACTCGCGCTATCTCCGCTTGGGACTTAAGCGTCTCGGCCTTATTGTCTCTGGCCACGACGATTCTCCCATTATCCCTGTTGCCCTTTACCACCCTGCCAAGCTCCCCGCTTTCAGCCACGAAATGCTCAAGCGCAAGATCTCCGTTGTCGTCGTCGGCTACCCCGCTACCCCTCTTATCCAGTCTCGCGCACGTTTCTGCGTTTCGTCGGCACACAACAAGGAGGACCTGGACCGACTTCTGGCTGCTTGCGACGAGGTTGGCGACATCCTGCAGATCAAGTACTCGACTGGTGTGGCTGGTGGACAGGAGCCCCTGCCCGAAGGCATCTCCCCCAAGGACGAGAAGCAGTGGCGTAAGGACAACGGCATCCCCATGAAGGCTCCCCGGTGGCGCCTTGAGGATGTCATCCGCACTGGCGTCCACGACGCCAAGGTCCCCCTGCGATAAGCATTTGCACTCGGATCAATTTACACGGCGTTTGGAATCCCCTTTCATGACACATCTTATGTGCTCCAGGAACCGGATCGGAGTTGGGTTTGGCGTAACTGAATAGACCATCCTGTGGACTAGGATGTCACACGGCTTTGTACCTCATATTCTCGGCGCATGCCTACCAGCCGCAAGCTGATTTATATAACTTTTTCTTTTTTTGTTTTTCTTTCTTTCAGCCTCGGCAGATAATGCTGTACGAGTCCGTTGGTGGAGTTGGGGCATGATGGCCACGGTGAGGTGCGCAAGGAAACTTTTATTAATGGGAAATGAACAACGCTCTTGCAGTCAAATGGAGTGACTGGAGAGGAATGGGTACATAGATAAACTGGCATAGAAAGCGTCCGGTGTACATAGCACTCCAAAGGAGTAACAGTCTCTGAATAGAGTCATAAAGATGTATGCTGATTGGGATCCTCTTGAGTGAAGTCTTTGAGCAAATGATTGGCCAATCTCTGGCTGCTAAGGTTCCCCTTCGCTTCGCTCGCGTGTAACGTTAAGTGAAGAGATAGAGCCGCGTAAGTTTGAGGTAGACCCCGCTAGAGCAAGCGCCGCAAGTGTATTGGGTAGCATTTGACGAGGCTCTGGCTTCGCTTATAGATCGGTGAGGATTGAAGCTGGGCTGGGTTGCGTGACTCGAGTCTAGAATCGGGTCCCGGTTCCAGAATCCACGACGTGAGTGGTGCAATGGCTACGGAGTCGAAACTACCTAAAGGCTTCGTTGCTTTTGAAGACTCTCGCTTGCCTCTTAAACTAGCATTCTGAGTCAGGAGAGAGCATAAAACATGCCACGGTAACCCTAGCAAGGTTAGCGAAGCAAGGATTCGAAACCTGACTGCTATCACGACCAATTGGTCCTGCCGTGTCTGGTGTAGTGCCCTGCCGATCCAAACGGTTGAAGATCGTCGGGTTCGAGGCCCAGCTGGCTTGAACAACGAACGGACCGGACCCGAAGGATATGCACCGCCAGACGAGCTCCGTTTGCGAAACAACGTGGGCAGAGCCGGGGGGACCTAGAACGATTGTGGGTTTTTTTCCCTGAGGGAAGGAATAAGGAGAAACAAGGCGCCTGATTCCCCTCAAGGGCCGCGCGGGTATGGATATGGGATATGGCGTTCGGACCAGGGGAGGAGCGCAATTGAGGGGCTCGCGACAAGCGACTTGTCAAAACTCACATGGGGGATTTTTGCGGCCGTCGAAACAAATCCAGCATTTACGTCATGACGGTTCATCCTTGTGCAAAGACTTGGACTGGACCGTCAGGTTCTAGATGAGCATTGGCAGACGTCACATGAACCCATTCCAACCTATGTTGTGCAGGCCGGGACGTCGTTTTTGGCGAGAGATGCAGCCCAAACGGTGGGCGGAGTCAAACTAAATGGACGCCAGCGACGGGTACCTGAAACGCAGACGACCAGGGGGTGAGGCATGGATGAGGGTTTTGGAGTGTTTTGGTAGAGGTAGGGATAGAAGCTGATGCGGGGTGGCTGGGGAAAGGTGAATACGAGCACAGCTGAAAGATGAGACAGAGAAGAAAGGTGAGGGTAGGTTGAGGGTGCACGTGTAAATGGAGGCGGCTGTTGGTGTTGTTGAAAGCTCGGCGTGGGGGCCTACTGTGGTCACCTGTGAGAATTGGGACGAAGCAATTGCCTAAGGCAAACGACGATGGTAACACAAAAAAAAAAAGGCTTTCCCAGGGATGTAAAGCATATTTTTCCACTCGTCCACGTATAGTGGGGACAAAATCATCCAGAGATGTGGATGAAGGTCAAGGTCAACGAGCAAAGGCCGGAGCTCTTGCAGCTCTAGACCGATGATGTCGACCTTGTCCAGGGGTCATAAGGGACACTAGGGAAAAGGTCGGATGGGGAAAAAATAGGGGATACCGGGAATACCGAGAAGCAAAAAAAAACAAAAAAAAAACAAAAAAAAAACAGCGACATTATCTCAGGAAGGGGAGCAAGTAAGCAAGAAAAAGAAACGAGCCCACAACACTGAGAGGTGATTTCTCTGGGTAGAGCATCCGGGGGTCAATACGCGTACTCGCTTGCTCGCCGTGACAAGACTTGGACAACCTCGCCACTGGCGCACCGCACTCACCACCGGGCTGCACAAATCGGAGATTTGGCGCGTACCAGACGAGCCGTGCCTTGCTACTAACACGCTGACTTGTTGTTATGTTGCTAGGCGCTCGGAACATGTTGCCGCTGGGTTAGGTACATACATGGGCCTTGCATTGCAACCGCATTGGAGCAGCGTCAGCCATTGGATTTTGGTTGCGCGGCTACGCAGTTGTCAGATGGCACACACGCCATACACCACACACCACACTGGATTTTTTTTCATTGGGGGCCCCTGCTTTTTTTATCCATTTGGTTTCTTTCCCATCCAGGCCTTAGGAGCAAGAAACCCACAAGGCCGCATGGGGTTATTGGGACTCGTGGATGTAGAGATGCAGGACAAGGTCACCTTGGCCAGTGGGGGGAGAGGGGGCCTTGTTCTCTGGCCAGAGTCGGGAGCGTTGCCGGTCTGCCCAGATGAGGCTAAACCGCAAGAGATGGGATGGCATATGTCTCCGAAGCTGGGCGAGGCGAGGCATGTGGAATGCCCGCAGTGGGAATTGGGAAACAAAACAGGACCACCACCAGAAACAAACAGCTCTAAAAAAAAGAAGCGAGAGAGACCAGGGGGCCCGTCTGACAGTGCAGAAGTCAACATGGTTTTGTTTTTTTGGCGCCAACATGCACTCACTCGCCTACGCTAACTCCATTCAAAGCCGTCAAGTTGTCTCTTTGGCGAGCGAGCTCTGACGATACGGCCACCAGTTCTGCGGCCTTCCCCCCCCCTTCAACCCAATCCGACCTGACCTATACCGCACCGGCGCGCCCAAGGACAAGGGGCCTATGCCACATTGGGCCTTGGGGCCGGGGGGCAGCATTTGCTTTCTTTTCTTATGTCGTCTTGTCAGCCAAAGGATTGGGGAGGGGGGGAAGAGCTGAGGACGGTGGCGGAGGTGAGAGATTGGCTGAGCTGAAGAGCCGCCGAAAGGTACTGTAGACCACTTGCACACACACATGCACACAGTGTTGGAGCTGAAGGGTGCATTATTAGTTAGGAAGCAGTAGTATGGGATAGAGGGCGGTTGTTGGCGGCCTATGATACCGTAAAAAGTAGGTCGAGTGGGTTGCCAAGTGCAATGCAAGACAAGAACAAGCCTTGCCCTGTGCTGTGGCTGTGCCCGTAAAAAAAAAAAAAAAAAGAGACACTGACGAGCAGGATAAAGAAAGCTGATGATGCACTGACGATTTTTTACGGTGGTGGTTGTCGGCGGTCCGTATCCCTCCGCGATCTGTTCGCAGACAGGAGAGCTACGGTTGGTTCCCCGAGTGTTCCCTGTCGTTCCCCTGCGGTAACTGACCTTAACGCCAGTGCCATGTATGTACGTCCGCAGAGGGCCCGTGGGAATGGAGAAGCTCATGGGTGCATGCTGATGGTTTTCCATGGATGCGCTGGCCTGGCGGATGAGAACTGGCCCGGGTACCTGCGAGGCGGCAGTTTTCGTAGCACTGTAGCGTCCGGGCCATGTACCTTTTTTCTTTTTCTTTTTTCCCTCCTTCGCAAGCCCATTTTTGGGGCCATGGGCTTTCTTCTCTTTTACGGGGATCACTGTGGGTGGAGGGAGGAAGGGAGGGGAGAGGGGGACAAATCCCCACCGCGAAACCCACTCTGCGTGTCTTAACTGTGCTGCTGCTATGGTGCCCTTGGGCCCTTTTCTTTGGGCCCTTTTGGGTACCCTGGGCCACCCTGCACGCTCCGCTCATGGCCGACCAGTGGTGTGGTACGGGTACATTGTACTTGCGGCTGCTGGCATACAGTAGACTGTGCACCGTACCTCACCGGCTGTGCGCGGGTGCAGAGGTACTTGGGTAGCTTATCCTGTTGCAGCCCATTGCAAGGTACCCGGCCCTAAGGCAGCCTTTCCGGCCCTGCGCGGCCCTCTGCGCTGCGGTCCCCTCCCCTCCGCCGTCGCTGCTGGGTGCCCTACCTTCCCCTGTCGGTTGCCCATTCCCAGATGTACCGTCCCACCACAGCGCTGTGGCACGGTACCTCGCCGCTCTCTCCACTGCCCTGAACTGACGGCCACTGGGCGGCCCATTCTCCTCCCTCTCCCAGCGCTTCCGTCCACCACCACTCGCCACGAGCGAGCGAGCAAGCACCTCCACCACCTCCACCTCCACGACACCACCCATCGACGGCTCCATTATCGCCGACGATCCCTTCTGCCTCTTTTACTCCTGCCGTCTCTCACCTCGACGTTCCTCTTCCTGGCTTCTTTCTTTTGCTTCAGTGCTTTGCTGCCGCTGTCGCTGCCGTCTCTCCTACCGCACGCCTCCACCACGGCCCGGCCCTCCCTCTCCTTTCAACGGAATCGCCCCGTTGTTTGACTGTCTCCGCTTTCCACGCCCGTCGATTTGCTTCCTGGGCCTTGGCTTCGACCCAAGCTGGCCTCCCTCCTCCCCTTTTACGTGCCTTCCTCGACGACCTCGTTCAATCTCCCTCAACTCCTCCCCCGCCGTTGCCTCGCTTAGGATCCACGCGGACGATCGTGGGCGGTTGATTGACCCGACCGGCGCCCACACAGACCGCCCTCCTTGATCCATCTCGACACGACCGAGGTTTCTTCTGTCTTCCTACCCACGCGAGCATCGCCTACGCAGTCGACACTCCCCCGCGGCGAGACATTCTCCATCGACGACAGCCGCGATCCCAGCCGTTGTCGACACTTGCCCTGGCGACTGCTCGCCTCCTTCCCCCCTCCCCTCCCTGTCGCCGCCATGATGAGCTTCGACGGAGGCACGGCGTACGCCGAGTCGGACGCTGATGACGAGTATGAGCGAAGCATGGGCGGCCACTCCCCCGTCGGCGATGACGAGGGCTCTCCCATCGATTCAGAAATGTCCACGTCGGCAGAGCACACGCCCACCACCTACGGCCACCACAACAGCGCGGACCGCTTGCCCGAGACCATCATAACCGAGTGGACAGCAGAGGAGTGTGCCGACTTCATCAGCAGCCTTGGCCTACCGCAATACGCTGATCGCTTCATTGGTTTGTCTCTCCTTGCGGTGAAACCCCATCATGGTTTCCCGCCCAAGTTGTGTTAAATCGGTTCGATGGATAGATTGTGACTAACACGCACGCAGAAAACGAGATTGTCGGCGAGGCCCTTGTTGCTCTCCTACACGACGATCTCAAAAGCATGGGCATCAGCAGTGTCGGTCATCGTCTAACGATTCTCAAGAGCGTCTACGATGTCAAGAAGGCCCAGGATGTTCCTCTCGAGAGCGACCACTATCTCCCGCTTTGTATGTCATTTTGCCTGCCGCTAAACTGGTGACCTGACCTGATTCTAACGCAATCCTGCAGCTGCGGACGCCGAGGCACAATACGCCACTGCGACGCTCAAGGACATCAAAAACCTGGTCGGACAGCTTCGCCTCCGCGATGAACGAATAAGCCTGCTCGACCAGGATCTGCGCCGAATGACGGAAGATTTCAGACGCCTGAGGGAGGACGTACTCCCTGCCCTTCGTCTGGTCAAGGAGGCTCACCAACCTCTGCCGAACGTGAGCAGCCGCGACTCTACCACATCACCCCAGTTACCGACGCCCACTCCTCCCCAAATCGTAAACCCCATGAAGCGCCAGTACTCGACACGGAAGTTTGTCATTGGTGACACACCCAAGAATGCCTCCCCCACCCAGGCCACCCACGAGAGATCAATAGCCGAAACCACTCTAGATCCTGCCAATGCTGCAGAGCGAGCCGTCATGTCGTCATCTCACCTCGCGGCCATGAACGGCGGCGGCAGCGCCTCCTCCCCCTCATATCCTTCTCCCAACATTCCCTCCCCGACCTCACCACCGACGCACATGAGCGGCACCACCCTCGGCTCGAGATCGTACAGAAGCGAAGCACCGACGCCATCATCGCGCAGCACCTTTGACAATTCGGACCACGGAACGTACACCTCGTCTCGTGACAAGGGCCCATCAGGGCCTCCTCGCCGACGAGAGACTCCCGTTCCCGACACGCCAAACCCCAGCAACGCTTCGGTTGAGATATTCAAATCCTTCCGAGTCAGCATGGATGACCCCTGCTACAAGGTCCTGCCTGCAGCGCTCAAAAAGTACCAAATCAACGCGCCGTGGGATCAATATGCACTGTACATTGTTTATGGAGACCAGGAGCGGTGCCTGGGTCTCCAGGAAAAGCCGCTGATTTTGTTTAAGCAGCTGGACAAGGAGGGCAAGAAGCCCATGTTCATGCTACGGAAGACAACAGCAAGCGCAACGGACGGCGAGCCAGGAAGCGCAGGGCTGGGCAGCGCAAACCGGGGAGCTGCAGCAGGGTATGATCCCCCAGGAGGAATCATCTAGGTCATGGATTCGGCCATGATCCCTACCCCGCACCATTTTTCTCTGGAGCATCTGCAGTATATCAGGCCTCGGGCACCGAGGCGGCGCGTACCGAAACACGGGTTTATCTCAACGAAATTACACGGGAAACATGCATACTAGGAGTCAGACCGTTGGGTTACACGACACGAAATTTGTGCATAGCGCCGGGATAAGACACCTTTTTTTTGTTGCTTTTTTACTTTTTTTTCTTGGACTACTATTTTTTGGGAAGACGGCATTTGTGGTGAGAAGTTTACGACCCCAGCGTCGTATGAGGCCGGAGAGTGCTCGTGGCTGTGGGTCCCGGTGCTCGCCCGCGCCGAGCGGCTGGGACCGGGAAGCGGATTTGAAACATGGACGGCAGGGAAGACGGGCTCGGGCATGTCTGGATATGATTGTGCCGCTGGGCCCAGGTCGGACCTTGATCAGGCTGCTCTGTGGGGAGACGAAAAGTGGAGGAGCGTGTAAGAGATGGATTACCGCAAGATGCGGGTTGGACACACAGCTTACGCTGGTTGTAAGCTAAACGAAGCTAGGCGAAGCGGTTTGGCACCGGGATGTTTTCTGGGCCGCCGTGGCACAATGGTCTGGCGGGTTTTCTGCTTCTGCACAGAAGAATGTTAGGTACTCGGGTGTCCTTTTTGCGTCCTCTGGCAAATCTTGTCGTTAGAAACAGGGCCTTCTGAGGGGAGAACGTCTCTCCCCGTTGTTTCTATGTCATCTTATACAAACGGGGGGACTCTGGGCTACGGCGTTGTAAAAAAAATTCGGGATGGGTTTGGTTTCTGGAGGGGAGGATCTGAGAGACAGACAGACAGACAAGCAAGCAGCGAGGAGAAGGACCAAGCCTGGGAAAGGGTTGATGTCTATGCTGGAGAGATTGTCTCATAATTGAATCGCATATCTGCGGGAGGCGGCCTATTTGCCTTGATCCATATTTTTGGGAATAGAAGTTTTTCTGTTGAAGAAACGGGGGATTGTATGTAGATGGCAGCTGAGCGAACTCGTTTGGTCTGACTGGGTTGGGGGCTTGTTTCGAAATAACAGCGGCAATTGCTTGAATTGCATTGGTGGGATGTACATGTGCCGAAGTGGTGGATTGGGGAGCAGCTGTTCACATAATGACGATAATGCAAGAGAATATTTGGTCATTGGCCTGTTTATTTGTTGACTCTTGGTGGTGGCGGTTCTTTGCTGTGTTACATTGGTCATTGCAACTGCGTTGCTCATAATTACGAAAGGGGCTTCTCAACTGGTTGGTTTGTTTTGTCCAACTGCCGGACTTGGTCTCAACTCATGATCCATGTCGAGCTCATTACACACACGCATACATACAACCAATTACTACATACACACACTCCTTCGTCTTTGTGCAAGTTGTTCTCAGGCGCGTACACACCACCTCCACCCATCTGGAACTCCCCGCGTGCCGCCGGCGCCGCCCTCGTCAAACTCGGCCAGGAAGGCGCTCACAGCCTCCCAGGCAACACCCCTCCTCATGCCCGTCTCGTCGTCCCAGCTCGAGTGCAACCCCACCAGGTCCCCCGTCCGCCTGTCGACGAGCCCGGCGCCGCTGTGGCCCCAGTACGTCCAGCACGTGTGCGACAGCGCCCCGATCTCGCTGTTGTCCTGCACGTCCTGCCCGGCCGCGAGCCCGCGGAACCTGCCCGCGCTGGCCACCAGCGTGTCGTAGCCCGTCTGCCGCGCGGGGCCCGGGCCCGAAGCCTCCAGGTCCTCGCTGCCCGGGTGCCCGATGCAAATCAGCGGCGCGCCGAGCCGGGGCGCCGCCCCCGCGATGCGCATGTAGGGAAACCGAGGGCGTTGCGGGACGAGGTTCGCGGTGTTGGAAGCTTGCTCGGGTTCAACCTCGGCGATGACAAGCAGTGCTAGGTCCCGCGTGGGATCCCAGGCCGCGACGCGGGCGGTGACTACGGCGCCGGACGAGAACAGGAGCGGGTGGAGCCGAGCCGGGTCCAGCTCGGCCGGGTCCTCGGCGATGCAGTGCGCGCAGGTGAGGAGCACGCCGTCCGGAGATACGCACACGGCCGTGCCAGCTTCTTCCTGGGCGAAAACGAGGGTGGCCCCGATGGGGTCGGACCCCGAGCCGGATCCTGAGAGGGTGCGGCTCGAGAGGCCTGGGGGAAGGGAGATGGAGTGGGATCGTAGCCAGGCGCGCTTGCGTAGGAGTGGTGAGGTGGGAGGACTGCGGAGGGACCAGGGGATGGGGGAGATTTGAAAGTCAGAGGGGTAAGAGGTGGAGGTGGAGGATGTGGGGACGAGGGAGATGTGAGTTGATGTTGTAGGGGAAGATTGAGGCGGTTGTTGTGAAGTTGATGCTTGAAGTTGTTGTAAGCGGGTTGAGCTGCGCGTTTGACGGCGGGGTGGTGTGTCCGCCGTCAAATCTATGACTGGAGTAGGCATTGTCAAGGTGCCTCGATTCAAGTGCACGAGATTATTAAGACGAATAGAAAATTTGATAAGAACTGGGTATGGGCAGGCCATGACAGCCCTGCTATTTATGCAACGAAAGGTGCTCTTCAAAGTGATGAGGCTACTCCAAGCTAGGCCCACTTGGGACTTCACGATCCAGATGGTTGCCTAGAGCTCGCCATTAATAAAGGAAGATCAAATTAGAGAAAAAAAATCCGACAACACATCTTAGGATAGAAAATAAACCATAAGCATTTATATTTATTTCTAAACTAAAATATACCCAAAACTAATTTCATTATTTATTTTATTTTTTAGCTTAGAATAAAATAAGAGATTTTAGGACTCTATTCTTTATTTATCTTTAGGCTGCATCGTTTTCGCTTTTCCAGAACTTGAGCCATGATTCAGAATTCTTCGTATGAGGGTGCTCTGGCCCCATAACCGAGCATCCCATTTCGAAGTATTGCTGCATCAGTGATACTGCATTGTGATGAAGACCACCTTTGTGCTGAGCCCAAGCAAGCATATACATGTTATGGAGAGTATCGGGATGACTCTCCCCAAGCACCTTCCGCGAGAGATATAACGCCTTGGATCCCATAGCTTGTGCCTCGTCATGGCGGCCCTGCTCACTATATAAAAATGAGAGCTCTTCCATGCTTCTTATCGTATCTGGGTGCTCTTCTCCGAGAAGCTCCTGACGAAAGTTGAAGACGTCAGTGCTAAGAGGCTCTGCTTCGTCAAGGCGTTCTTGTTTAACGTAAGTCCATGCTAACCAAGATTTGCTGTTAAGGGTTTCCAGATGTTTCTCTCCGTAGAGCTCCCTCCGAAAATTCATGACATTGACTTGGATTGGCTCTGCTTCCTTGTAGCGGCATTGGCGACTGTATATTGCTCCAAGATCCGATAGACTAGAAATTGTGTCGGGATGCCTCTCCCCAAGTTCTTGTCGGCGCAAATTCAATACCTCAACGCACAGTGCTTCTGCTTCCTTGTAGTGGCCCTGATCCTCATGTACCATTGCGACTTCTCTCATGCTCCATATGGTATCCGGATGTTTCGCTCCATGTATTTCTCTCCTCAGTTCTAATACATTCGCATGGAGTTTTCCGGATTCTTCAAAACGACCTTGTTCGCCATATGTGACTGCAAGATTCGACATGCTTTTGATTGTATTTGGGTGTCTTTCTCCAAGAAATTTTCGTCGAAGCCGTACTAATCGGGTCCTTACCCGCTCTTCCTCTCTCCACCGCCCTTGGTAATGGAGAAAGTTTGACGCCTTACCAAGGAGTTTCGAGATTTCGAGATGGTTTGCACTTATATCTGCCCACACCTCTACTTGTAAAGCATGGGCCATGTATTTCTCACATGAAGGCCATTGATCTGTTTCGCCTTCCTTACACCAAGGGAAAAGGCTTTGTACAACTTGAATAGCCACACCCGAGAAATATGCCTCGCTCCCCAACTCCAAGTTATTTGTTTGGTATGCGTTCAAGTTGCCTTCCCTAGGCCGACATACGGCGTCTTTGGTAGCACCTGCATTTGGAAGGGTCCTCTTGCGCTTTTTTCTTCGTCGGGATGCATTCGCCTTTCCCACCTCCATCGGCGCTCTCGTAGCTAAACCATATCGTGTAGCCTCTTGCACAAGTTTATGCATTTCATAGCTTTGGCTGTCACCATCTGTTTTACGTTTATGGACAAACGAGTACTCTTTAAGCCGGGTAACGGCTTGGTTGATGTCAAACTCATCTGCGGGACCATTATCATCCGATCCCTCATTACCATATGAGATGGCAGCCACCATGATCTCATGAGGAATGTTTTGGTTGTCAACATAGGCAATCACATGAAGAATCCAGTATGCCAGTTTGCTTTCTTTCTGGATGCGGTTGATGGAGATACTCCATGTCTCCAACACACTGTTAGGCACCTCCCGCCTTCTATGCCGATCGAATTCGTCCGTCTTCAAAAGTTTCCATCGTATCTTGTCTTGTGCCAGGAGGCGTAAATATTCCTTGATTGGCGTCGATGTCCTCCTCATATATGCACCGGCCTGTGATATGGCCAATGGAAGCCATTGCAGTTCTGTTAAAAGTTGAGAGATTTCCATTTCCTTGTCGCCGCTGTCTTCGTTTCGGGTGGACATTAGGAGTTCCTTGGCCTCTTGTGATGTCATGCGTGCAACTTCAATGCCACGTTTTGGGCCTACAAGCGTCCCCATAATTCGTTCATCGCGGCTCGTCCACAACACTGTTCCCGTAGATGCTTTTGGGACGTACTCGAATAGGGAAGTTGCCCGACTCCCTGGATCCCCAATTCCAAAAGTCGATAGGTCGTCTGCATTATCAAGGATGAGGACCCATTGTGGGCTTGTCCTGATGCCGTCTCGCACAGCCGTGAGCAATTCTTTACCCTTTAGATCCACATTTATACCTAGCTTTCTCGCTATCTCTTTATAGTCTTTTGTGAATGTAGCTTCACTATCGGCATGTACCCAAAACACGGCGCAACTGCGATCTTTGCATCTCTGATACGCGAAATCAAGAGCGATTTGTGTTTTCCTATATATATTTTAGTCCAAGCCTGTGGGATGCAAGGAAGGGACATACCCAGAGCCTCCAAGACCCCATAGGGCGGCGCTGTTATATTCATTCGTCCGAGGCAAGAGCTTATTTAATTGAGAAACAATGTCTGGGCGATCAACAATGTCCTCGTTGGGTTGGTAAGGTATGTCTTGTATAGCGGCTTGGGCTGGTCGATGGCTGAGAGCACCATGGTCAACTAGTTGCTCAATTTATTAGCAAGGAACTTCAGGTAACCGGTATTTTCGATGTCTGAGTGAAACTTACCGCTTCCTTCTAGCAACTGAGAAGAATTATCGCTTGCCGTATAACGATATAATACTGCTTTTGCCACTGCTGCAGCTGTTGCGGCGGCGAAATGTTGCCACTTCTTGTTTTTATGGCTGTCTGCGTAATCACAGATGCCTTTTATCACGATGCATGGGAGTTGCTCCCATATCCCAGCACCTTCCATCTCGAATGCAATGATATTGTTCGCCTCGGCAATTTCGTCTCGGTGTTCTCCAGACTTGAGAACCGTGTTGCCCGAGCCCACGCGGCCTATGAAGATCTGTGGGGAATAGTCACCATCTGTGACACGATGATCTCTCTCAACCAAGTAATATTCATTGCAGTCAAGATCAAGGCAAGATTCTTCGGTAGCTGCTTCGCAAAACGATCCATCATGACATGGTCGACAGTGCTCTCGATGGATATGCTTGTAGTCCGGCTGATATAGCTTGTCTTCCGCCGGGCCGGGGTTTTGGTACTTGGCTCGTTTATTCTGTAACCGTCTTATGTACTCGACAGCTCTTTCTTGAAGCAGTTTCATATCGTCTTCAGTCTTTAGAGTGGCGAGAAGTGATCGAATATGAGTGGCTGGCCTACCAAGACTGTCTTCGGTGTTGTTCTTCGGGGCAAAGTGTCCTGGATACTGTCTCCCAAAGTCATACCGTACCACGCATTACTTATCACGACATCGCCGAGGAATGCATCAGAATCTCCAATTTTAGGCACCCCTCCGCAGATTCCGACAAGCAACGCGAGCTTGATTTCAGTGAAGCTTGATTGCAGTTTTGATGCTGCGATTGCGGAATCGGTAACTCCCATGCCCGGGAGCACGGCAAGAACAACATCATGATGCCCTATGCGACCTGTGGTATACGTGTTCGTATCGCCGCTCGCGCTGCCGTACGGATGATTTTGGTCGTCCCAGAAATAGTCGAATAGTAATTTAACTGCATCGGCTTCACGAGGTAAAGCGCAGATTATCGCGACATGAAAGTGCCTCCGATGGGGAGGCCTAGTCGGGGATGCCATGGCAATGATGATGGGGATGGTGGTTGGATGGTATCTGGGGATTGCTGTCCAGAGTTCTCTGTCTTAAATGAGGGGTCGGCGAACCTGAGCAGTCATGATGCAAGGCAGAAAGAGGCTGATTGGGCTGACCAGGCTGAGGCTGGCCGAGGAGGCCTCTTGGCAGCCTGATTTCGCATTTTCACCCAATGACGGCATTTCAGCCTTGTAAATGGCTTAATTTGAAGATTTGGCTCATACTAACCGCTTTTCCATCAAATGTCTCAAATACGTATCCATCCATCCAGTTATAGACAACTCTGTCAAAGGTATTCTCGCTAGATGTTGGTATCCATCTTAATACAAAGAGACACACTGCCTATATTTACTCTCTAGATTTCACGCATTTATGTGTTTTTTCTCCTTTAAAAAAATTATACAAATTGCCTATAAAAGCCTCGAGATAAGCGGGGCAAAAGCAATCCTATATGGTGTGCAAGTGTTTGGATGTGACACATACATGAGCAGGAGCTTGATAGCAGAAAGTATCTCACAGCTTAGCAAATGTAGAATTTACTAGGGCGTTTCTTAGGAAATCAATCAAAGTAGATAGTAACTGTTATTCGTCATCGCCTAAATACAATACCGGGCAAAATATTCTGCTTGCCCGCATATCTGTGCATCTTATGGTGCTTACTAACTTACAAAGCCTTTCATCAAACATTATCCCATCGTCCATCACAAATATCAGTACACAGAACACATCAACTCCCAATTAATCTCAGGCATTCTTCTCCTTCCACTCATCCACAATCGTCCTGTAATCCTCCGGGCCATAGGGATCCGTAGCCTCGGCCGCCATGCCACCGCCTTTGCGGTACTTGTTGAGGCCCATATCCGACAGCAGCAAGTCCAGGTACGGCACTGCGTCAAAGACAAAGTCTGGGAACGAGTGTCCGTAGCCGGCCGGGTACCGCCACTTGCAGAACCGGCTGTGCAGTGCCGCCTCGTGCTGAAACTTGGCCAGGCCATTGGCGTCGCCAGGTGCCGGCAGGCCGGCGAGCTTGCCGTCAAAGTAGGCGTTGATCCAGAGCGACTGGGTGTGCGCAACCGTTGTCGTGGAGGCGCACATCAAGATACCGCAAAATGCCATGTCGCGAGTCTCTAGAAACTTGGCCGAAGGGGGCGCGATGAAGTGATATAGCGTGTAGGGCGTCAGCTTTGTTGAAGGGTTAATAGCATCCTTGCTTGAGATACCCTTGTTGCTGAGTAGCGGCTCATACTTGGGGTTCTGCACCGGCTGGTCCTTGAGCCGGGGAAACTTGGCCAGAATCTCCTCATCAATTTTGTCAATCAGCGCCTGCTGTGGGAATGACGTTTCAGACGGAGCGTGCGGGACGCCAAGCTCTTCCGCAATGCCTTCGGGGAGGAACTTTAGCGGGGGAGTGTGCTTCCATCCCGTTGAGCAGCACAGCAAGTCTGTCTTGACATCGTTGCCATCTGAGAGGTGCAATGTGCCCTCTGAGAGCCCGGTGATGTCGGCAATGTGGACTTTAATAGTGCCCTTCCTGACAAGGTCAAAGATGTCGGTCTGGTAGTTGAGAATAGAGAGACCGGCACCGACTGAAAACGCCTGGCTCCAAGGCTTGAGCTTGGCAGTCTCTGGGTGCGAATCGTATCCGTTCAGGGTGATGACATCGTTGGCCAGAATGCTCCAAAATTGGTTGACAAGGGCGCGGCCGATGGCGCTCCCGTGGTACCAGCTTCTAGTCGATACGTACCCGTCGGCGTCTCCCCAACTACAGGGACTAAACCACGTGAGCATGCGAGTGTGCACTAGTTTCTCAAGCCACTTCTTCAGAGGCGTCACATAGGGTGGCGCCATCCAAACAGGTCCATGTCCGGACTCTGCCATCAGGTTAGCTTCACCCTGAAATTTCTCTAAGCATCTGCGTGGAGCAACTCACCCCGGATAACCCAGTTGACCTCGATGCCTCTGGTAGCATACTGGTACACTAGATCCCATGCCGTCTTGGTGCCGCCAAACACCGTCACCGACTTGGATGTCTCGAGGGTAAAGGCATTCTTGAGGAAGTCCTTGCCGTGGAAAAGAGGACGACCAAACTTCTCCTGACCCTCGAAATTAGGCAAGAAGGGCTCTGAGGTGAGGCCGGTAGCCACAACCATCCTCTTGGCGAGGATCTTGATCTGTCGGACGAGCTTCACATCGCGAGCTGTGATGATCCAGCCGCCTCCCTCTTGGTGCTCGGCAGATTCGACCTTGTGCTCGAGGCGAAGCTTGTCGTAAATGTCAAACTTCTCTGCATACTTAGTCAAGTAGTTGTGGATGACGGCGGCGGGAATGTGCTCGCCGGGTTGCACGTCAAAGACCTTGGGGTCCATGGGGAAATCGGGGTACTCGTATGTGCCGAGCATGTTGTTGCTCTTGAGTCCCGGATACAATCTGTGAGCAGCCCATGTGCCGCCAAGCGTGTCCGCTGAGTCAATGATAGCCAATGACTCCTCCGGATGAAGCTGATGCCGCGCCTTTGCGGCCGCAAGTCCAGCCCAGCCTATCTCGCCGAAATCAGTCTCACAGTCATTTAGTTTCTCGAGATGGTGATTTTCTCAAAAGCGCCGAGTTGCGAAATTTGGGCGAGGTAGGGATGTGGTCACTTACCGGCACCAATGACAACAAAGTCCAGGGTTTCCATTTTTAATCCTATCAACTTGCCGGCAGTTTACTTTGTGCAGGGAAGTCAGGATAGGATGAGACACGACAAGAAAGTGTCCTCAACCGATAAGATGCAGCTCGTCTGGTCTTTAAAGACGGAGAGAGTTCCGTCGGTCCACCCGTCCGGCTTGACAAACGCTGGCACGTTTCACCCTTCTTCTAGCGGATCAGAAATGGCGTCTGCAGAAAACAGCTAACCACGTTTTTACGGGCCAGCAAAGAAGCGAATGTGTCGTGCTCTGCAGCCAACAATTGCCCGTAGCATGCTACTAGACGTCGACGGCAGCTATGGCGTCGTTGTCGCCTCCATCTAGCCATCTCTCCCTCAGGGAACCGGGGTCCGCAGAGAGGACTAGACCAGGGGCCCAAACGACGCCGCGGGCACAACCGAAGGCCCGTCGACGGTGGTGGACCATGGCTTTGAACTCTTTCAGGGCTCTGGGCTGCCACTTGCGCTGAGACTAAAGAGTAAAAGTGGTCTAGTTACTGGGAATGCCGCGGTAGGTGGGCGGAGACTCCACGCATAATTTGTGCTGTTGTTGTATACAACTGCATCCTGTCCCGCATAACAAGTGAGCAGTCGCAATTTGATGCCGCGGATCCGGCAGGGAAAAAATAGGGGCCGGTATGTATGCACAACACGATTCAGTAGAGTGTTGGCTGTGTAAAAGAAGGCATGTTCCGTGCGACTAGTGACAACCAGCCCCGCTCGCGTATTGGCTGCGAATCAGGCAAAACAGGAGCAACTCGGCGATCAGTGTCGCACACAGATACTGTACGACAATCATGTCGCATCGTCATCATTGCAACAGCAGCCGCCGGGAAGCTCCCAGACTCCCCAAGTGGAGAGGGAGGGATATCCCCCGCAACGAATTGGGCCGCGGCAAGGGTTGGGGAGACGGACGAGGCGAGGCGATGGCAGACGAGGCCGAAAAAAGCAACGGATCTCCTCAAGGCGCGAATATCATTGGTGGCACGCCACCGTGAGATCGGAAACAGCACTAACCTGGCTTGCTCAAAGCCAAATCGGCACGGACCCCTTGGGACAGTGGGCAGTTCTCTCTCTCTCGTCAATCTGGATGCCAAAGCCGCCAACTGATGACACAATCTTGCCTAGAGAGTTTCGAAGAAGCAACTTCGCGGGGCGTGCGCATTAACCACAGCCGGGACGCTGTGCGCGAGTCGGTTCCCTGTGACCAGTGGCAATTAGACCTCGGGCGGGTGAATATCGGCAGGTCCAAGGGCCCCGGAAAGGCATTAGACGGCAGGTTGTTGAGATGGACGCAGGAGGGTGGGAGTGGAGTTGGCCGTGGTGAGCAAGGCTGGTCCTGGCCTAGACGCCCTTCGGGATAGTTCGTCCCTGCTGTAACCCTCTCATTATAATGGTTTACGCGGCTTGCCATATCCGTTGACTGTGGCCGGAGTAGTTCATGGGGGCTCATTTGGAGACTTTCAGGTGTCCCTGTGGTTCGCCACTGATACCGATCCCCCCCGCCCCCCGGACTTTGATAGGACTTGACCCGAGCCATTGGGATCCGTTTCCGTCCTCGGGGAATGGATGACAGTCCAGCTAGCTCGGAGCCGGTAAACACGGACGAGGTTGGAGTAGTTGGTCTGCGGGCGTTAATCGCAACACTATGTTCGCACAGCAGCCAGCAACATCAGCTCTCTTGGAAGAACCCACTTCTTCCACCATGTGCTCTCTCGATCGTCGTCGTCACGCACGGAGGGACCCTGAGCCAATATTGAACCGCGGCCGTTGGATCCCGGCACGCCTTGACCTTTTCCGTGCGTATCAGTTCGCAGATCCCACGGCTTCCATCTGTCGATCTTATCGGCATGAGTGTTTAAGTCATTTAAAACAGTCAGCTAGAAGAGGAACGTGCTTGACGTATGTGTCACTTCATTCCGGTCTCCTTCTCTCCCCCCTCCGTCCATCCACGATCAAGGTTGACACATGCACTTCGATTCATCGGCAGGGATCACAGGACGCCCGACGGGCCAGCTAAACTAGCAGGTCGGGCACAGGGGAGATGAGGGCACCAAGATGCCCTAGGATGACGGCCAGCTGGCCAGTCAGCCCTACACATGAGTCCAGCTGCATGCTTCTACGATGCTGGCCCGGTCGAGTCAGCTAATTATTTAGGTTAGCGTGGCAATAGAAGCACTGGGTATGGACCGGGTACGCCTGAGTGCAAAACAGCCGCTAGGTTGTTAGTTCCGGCGCACCTACCAGCACCCATATCTGTCGCTTGCCTCTTTTAATCCGGCTTGCTCCCGGCTCGATCCCCGGACATAAGGTTCTTTGATATTCTCTTTGGTCGTTTGGCGTTTTTTTGGGATCCGGTTGCTAGTCGGGACACACGCGATGAGCAGCTTCACAAACGAGGCCTTTGCCCTGTTGGGCGTTGGCTTGAGCATTCTTGTTCTTCGAATGTATGTTCGCATTGAGGCCGTGGGAGCTCGAGGGTTGACATGGGACGACTTTCTCATGAGTGTTGCCGCGGTATGAGTCCCGCCTCCCAAATTCTTCAGCTTTGACTGACGTGCGCAGATCCTATACTCGGCAGAGACAGCGCTTGCTTACTCAGTGGGAGCATACTGGCACGGCCTGGCCAACAATGGCATGACGCCAGAGGAAAGAAAAGCGCTTGATCCAAGCAGCCAGGAATTCCACATGCGAGTAAATGGGTCAAAGACACAAGTGGCTGGATGGAGTGTCTACGTCAGTCTACTCTGGACACTCAAGGCCGCCATGTGCGCATACTACCTGCGCTTGACGGATGGCCTAGACTACCGACCGCGAATTATGGCAGGATTCGGTATAATCCTAGGGACTTGGATGGTTGTCCTTCTATCCATTCTGCTGGGCTGCCGGCCTCTGCATCGATACTGGCAGATTTACCCAGACCCAGGGAGTAAGTTGCGCTACCCTGCAACAAGAATAAGGAACCTGCTAACAAGCGATTCAGACAGTTGCCAACCAGCTATTTCCAGCATCAACCTATTTGTGACAGTTGTTTTAAACGGCCTGTCCGATATTTACTTATTATCGATCCCAATGCCCATGCTCTTTTCAGTGCGACTGCCAATCGCCAAAAGGCTTGGGTTGGTGGCGCTGTTTTCAGGCGGTATTTTCGTCATGATTGCAGGAACACTAAGATGTGTTTTGGTCGTTACAGTATGTTACACACGGCACTTTCGCCACTTGCAACCACTCACTTACACTCCCTAGAATCCAATCACAGGCGCCGAGCAAGCTGGTTACTGGGCCGTCCGAGAGACCTTTGTGGCCGTCGCAACAACGAATCTACCCGTCGTCTTCCCCTTCCTCCGAAAACAACTATCTCCCATCTTGGGATCCGTATCCTCATACAACCGCTCCGCGAACGCAACCTCGAAACGAACGAACCCCCTTCCCGGATCGATTCGGTTAGACGATATGCCTACAGCGATGGAGAGCGAGGCGAGCGAGGCACCGCTGAAGAAGAAGGGATTTTCGGCAACGCAGTACCCAATACCCTCAGAGAATTACAGCGACGAGTCGCTCCCCGGCGGGAGCATTCGCAAGGACACCGAAGTCAAGATAGTGGAAGAACGCGTTGGAAACCCGTCGGGCGCAAGCCGTGGTCTACAGGGGTCATCCAGGATTATGGGCCCAAACGAAAGCTCTGGGAGCTGGAATAGTAAGAATTAACCGCTTGAAAACACGGAATAGTACGAATTTCGCATAGACCTTTAATGTTCTGATATGATACCTTAATGACACTACGACTATGACTCATCTTGTGCAATGATTTTATATGGTCTCAGTTGCGCCTTAACTACTACAATGGTGGCGTCTTCACCTACGGTGGCTCTGCAGCGGGCCTTGGGTTCGAACGCGGGAAGCCACTTACGTGGAGTAATGATTCTGTCACCATGAATCCAGAGATATGAATGAAGATCTCTCTTAAACTGCTTAAGGGGCATGGGGGAAGCCCCAAGGGTCGAGAGGAGGGGATGATCAACTCTTGTTCTGGTATGTCTCCTTCTTTTGAGGTTAGGATGACTCAAAACGCGCAGCTGAGACATGCATGAAGTGAGACAGAGGAACGAGGTCCATCGAACGACAAAGGAAGCAGCAATGAATCGGCTAATGCGGCAAAACTCAGCGTCCTAAATCTGGGATTACCTGAAGTTCCGTATCTGTCTGACTAGAAGGTTTTACGCTATCGACTAAGAAACGAAGTGAAATGATGCGAGACTCGAAGCATTTATTTGGCCATCGGAAATTTCAGCTAACTTGTTATATCCATGCTAGTGGATGATTAGATTGTGGTCACTGGTTTTGAATTAGGGTAGGTGTATTCACTTCTTGGCGTACAGTTTTAGTAATCTCCAATTGGCAGCTCTCTATGTATAAACTCTCGACATGTAAGTAACGCTTAATAACTGAATTGGTCATAATATGCACCTAAGAATGAAAGGCCTAGTTTCAGGTGAGCTATGCAGCTCACTCTAGAGTTGGTAACAAGCACGACTCCGTCATTGGATTGGGTTGTTGACAGTTCATTTACACCGCGTGGACGATCAACACCAGAATCAGTAAATTCTGCGGCAAGGCTACAACTCACCGGACTGCAAGGCTACGAGAGGGTTAGCGGAGGGGAAAGGCCGCGAAAATCGTTGATGAATCACGTGCAACGCAGAGGTGAAGTTTATTAGTCTCGAAGGAAGCGGGACGATGGCCCAGGCGGTAGCTTGGAGCAGAGCTAGGGAAGCGGAAATAACGTCATTCTTGTTTCCATTTTGACGTCTAGAAATTGGAACATTTCGTTGGCTCGGATCGCGCTGAGTTTCCGAGCGCCGCGGGATTCGGGTTTAAACACGGCCGCATCGGCCTGACAGAGGGATCGTGCGTCGGTTAGGCAGGCAATTGTGGCCGAGGAGTGAAGCAATTCTCCGCAATTCGGTAGGCGATAAGGCGACGTCGATCCAGCACGCACAGTGAGGACATGTCACTCTCTGGGTTTTCACCACCACCGTCGGACCACGGGACCCCGCAGCTCGTCTCGGCTGGAGACGGGCGCCGAAATGTTTCATTTGTCGAGGTTCGGGCTGCGTGGTGGACAGGGACAACGTTGTGATGGCGGCTCGGCGCCCGTCCTGATAACGATAGGCGGTTTGCATGTTTTAAAACAAAAGGGCTGGGGACACGAGCGGAAGTGTGCCTGGCGCGGCGTGGAACAAAGTACCGCAACCCGCCCACTCGCAACAAGGTCGTATTCGAGTAGGCATCGCGGCGCGGAGGGCGGAATAGAGCTAGGGCGTGGACGAGGGATGGGCAAGGCGAGGCCCTTCCCAAAGCCAACCAAGCGCGGCGAAAGATGGCCCCCCTGGCACCAGCGCAACCTTATCAGCCACCCCGCAGAGTCTGTCTTGCGGGGGCGCTCGGGGGAGGCTTGGGGGTTGGGTTGACGGGTTCCGTGGGCGTTGGCGCCGAGCGAGTTAAAAGGTGCGCGGGAACCCCAACCCACCGGGCCATTCTGACGTGGCCAGCTCAAGACCTGGGCCTATGTAGCGACGCACAGGAACACGCACGGGTGCATGGCCGGACCCGGTGGGATGGATGTCTTGCGTCGAGAGGGGGTTGGTTGGTTGCGCTGCCTCTGAGGACCGAGAGGAGAGAGATAGAGAGGCCTCGTAGCACAAATATTGCAGAGGGTCGACCACTGGGCTTGGCACCTCTCCTCCAGCTCTTGGCGGGCGAATGTCTTGGTGTCCTGGGCGCCGCGGGGACCCTCAGTGGCTCTCTGCGGTGCTCTGGTTGGGGGACTAGTTGCAGTTGACGGCGCGCGGATGAGCCGGGGCAGCAAGGAAAAAGAAAAGCAGAGGGCCCCCATCCACATACAGGCCCATAGACGAGCAGTCATGGACTGACGCTGACATGCAGGCATTGGTCGTGAAGCAGCGTTGATGGGTGGCCCGACAGGCATATGGCTCCGAGAGGCGCGCACAGGCAGAGCACAAAGGGACTTGTCACAGAGGAAGGGTCCTGGAGTGGGTTTCGTCTCTCTGGTCTCTGGTGTCTTGGGTCTTGGCTTCTTTCCCTCACAAGGAGCTGCAAACCTTCTTTTGCATCTTGCATCTTCCGCTTCTCTCACAATCTCTCTGCCTGTCCGCGTATTGCCCGTGACCGGATGCATATTTGAACGGGGACTACCTCATCTCGTTCCCCTCGCCCGCACCTCTTTCCCGGGAATCTGATTTTTTTTCTCTTTCCCTTCCTTCTGTTTTGGTCGCTCTCGCTTTCGCTGGGATGAGGCCCAACTGCAGGCTCTCTACTCCATCACCACCTCGCTGCTGTTGTTGCTCCTCCCGACACCGCTGACGCTTTTTTTTCCGCCTCCGCCGCCGCACCCCGCCCTGTCGCGCGTGTTGGGCTGGTGCAACGCTAACCCACGCCCGCTCAACGCCTGTATTGGTGTCGCCCAGTTGCGGTGCGCTTTAGAGTACCGATTGTGTGTGTGTGCGCGTGCGTGTGTGTGCGTGTGTGTGCCTGCCGACCTTGAGCGACTTCCAGTATCCGTCTCTTCCGCGCCAGCTGCATTTATCCAGCTGCCGGGAACCAACTATACTCCAACCTGCACTCCGCTCCGATCTTGTGCGGATCGGCCGGAACATCTGCGAGTCTTTTTACTTGCTCCTTTTGATTCTAACTTGCCAAGGTCGCCACCCCCAGAGCGATTGATATACTATCGCATCTGCTTCTGCGCCGGTTGGTTCCCGCACCCAAGCATGCCTGCGCTACTATATCCGGCAAGCATGGCCACCTCAACCTTCAATCCTCGAAGCGACCACTCGGCGAATCCTGAAGGCAACCAAGTATCGACCACCACTACGGGAACCATTTACACATCCGACGCATTCTCACAGGATTTGTTCCAGGACAAGTTCATGACTATCGCTCGAGGCGGCTCAAATGGAGAGAAAATTATGCGTGGCTTCCTGATTGGCGTCGCCATCGGCCTCATTGTCGCATGCTTCGTTTGCTGTTGGTATCCTTGCTGTCGGCCAGATCGCCGAAGACGACGACGGCGCGGACCCCGCCGACCTCCAGTGCCAGAGACGGAGGAAGCGAATCGAACCGAGCAACCTGCCGAATCAGCGACGACCTCGAACCCGACCAATGATGCAACATCGGCCAGTCCCCCGCCGTACACTGATGATGAGCCAACTACCACTGCGTCGAATGCTCCTACGCTGAATCCCGATGCGCCGGAAGCCGCTGCACCTCACACTACCACAACGAATACGACGGCGCCGGCGACAACAACCACGTCTCCCGACAATGCGCGTCCAGCCTAGCTGCTGACGAAGCATCCAAAGAAATATCGGCATCTAGAAATGCTGGCTTGGCCGTAATTGGCGCTGGCATGAAGCTGATTGCTAAGTTTCTGGAAGCAATGCGACGTGGGACGTCTCAAAAGCCAACTTGAGGAGATCGGGGTCGTGCTCCAATAGGCCGTCCTGAATACCTCTAGCCTTTTGCTCAATTATGCGCAAAGGCCTTGAACTATGAGACGTGGCTATGTCAGTTCCAGGCTAACGACACCAACAAGAACGCAATGATAGTACGGCGCGAGGCAGGTGAATTTTTGCGCAGGGTATGAGTATCGATCAGTCATGGTTTATGGGTTATTCCGGGCGGCTGCTGTTTTGGGCAACGGTTATTTTGGCAGCACTTGGCTCTTTCGACGTTATTACGCTTGGGCCCGGAATACGAAGGCAACTGGGCAAGGGTTATATCATGTTTGAGTGCTTTTTGGGAATATCTCTCAGCGGGAGTTATGACTTGATGACACGGCGTTTGGGGCTTTGCTTAAGGTTATGCATGGTTACGAAAAGCCATCAGGCTGAAATTAGGTTGGGGCATGGCATTCATTCTTGATGGTGTAAGAATTAGATATACGCATAAAATCCTGCCAAGACAGGACGAGGCCGGGGGTTGGGTAGACAGAATCCAATAAATGCTCAAGGTCATTCATTTCTTGCATCTAGCTATGGTGTTCGCCTAGCTCTCGACAGTATGCCGGTCGAAGAGGAGGACGGCCTGTGGGAGGATCTTCCGCAGGGCTGTCGGATGGTTTGTAATAAGTAAGGCTTACCGCTGGCATGGAGACTTCTTGTTCTGGTCGTCTCATTAGAAAAAAGGTTTTACTTAGCCTTGCTGTATGGGGCCCCTGGTGTAGAATGGACCCATGTCGTGCTGAAAAAGCTGAGTGGAGAGGTGCGACAAAGATAGTTACAGCAGCAAGGAAAAGAAATGGAACGTGACCAGCGCAGCGGGAGAACAAATCAGGGGCGGTGGCCTCTGTTGTGCCATGGCAAAAGCTGACGCGGATCTGAGGCTCCGGTGTTTGGGAGGAATGCGAGAGCGAGCAAAGCGATTGGACGCGTAATGGCCCAAGTATCAGCCGAGGAGGGCTTGGAGGAGGAGGCTCCGAGACAGGTGACTTGGGCTCTGCTTCTACTGGTGGGCTCGCCGCTCAGCGCAATGAGAAATAAGAAAAATCCGAGTCCCCCCAAACAAATTTAGCAAAGCCAAGAGCTACTCCCGGATGGGTGCAAGCGTAGAGATTTGACGGATCGCCAATGAGCGGGTCGCAGGCTTAGACATAGCCTCAACCACGCCGGATCCCGGGTGTGGCGCAGACGACGCACGTTTGGCGGTTCATGACGTTGACATGCGAACTGCGAGTCCGAGGAACAATAATGGGGCGTGATATAATAAGAAGCGAATCCACAGGCCTCAAAACGTTTTCACAGCAGCATTCTTTTTAGAGTAGAGCCATCTCAGCATATTTGTTTCTATCATTTCAGCGCGCCAAAAAGAAACATCCAAGTTGCTTTTAAGACACCTGTAAGTCGTTTTGCTCGTGATAACGGGTCTGTCCCGTGCTGATGCGCATGTTCAGCCCCGAGTGCGCCTTGACCCGCCCCCGCCATCAGGCTCCGAGCTGTAACACCACCACCACCCTCAACTTCAAACACTGTGTTATTCATAACGAGGAGTTGCCTCGCCCTTACACTCCAACGGTCGCCAACAGTCAATTTCTGCCTCGAGACGCACACACGACTCACGCGACACTGCGACACACCGGTGCCGCGAACCGCATCCCACCTTTCTTACAACAAACCGGAACCAGCGGGCGCGTAACCGCAAGTCGACACAATGCTCGACGAGAACCTCCCCACGTACCGCTTCAAGCAGTCGTCGGAGAACCCGCTCAACTCGATCCTCTACTTCACGCACAACGGCTCCGAGCCCACGCCCGAGTACGTCCTCAAGCGTCCGGCGCCATCGTCGTCGGCCAACCAGTTCGCGCTGGGCCTGTTCGACTCCTTCAGCACAAACATTGTCTACTCCGAGGTGCTCGTCAAGCCCGACTGGGCGCAGCCCAGCCTGACGGCGGCCGAGGCCCGCACCGGCAACGGGCCCGCGCCGCAGACCCCCGTCGTCCCCGAGACCTTCTCCATCAACCTGTACAACCCGGACCAGAGCGTCGCCGTCAAGCTCGTCCAGGGCAGCTGGGGAAAGTCGGACTCGTGGGAGTTTGAGATCCCCGAGCGCACCTTCAAGCTGCCCAGTTCCAGCCGCATCGACCAGGATTCGGATGCCGTGTCGGAGCTGGTCCCCAAGCTGTGCTTCAAGTGGAAGCGCGATAGCCGTTTGAGCAAGGACATGACTTGCTATATGACGGGCAAGAGCGTCGCTGGCAAGAAGAACAAGGACCCCGATATCACTATTGCCTTTTTCAGAGCAAAGAATGATTCCGTCTTGACCATCTACGAGCCTAACTTGGCTCGTGTTGAGATTGAAGACCGCAAGGGTCTTGAGTTGTCTCTGCTCATGAGCGCCGAGGTGGTTCGTGACCTCTACCTTAACCCACGCCAGAACCCCTTCAACATCTCTGGAGGTGCTACTGCTGCGGCTGGCCGCAGACGCAACACCTCGCCCAAGGCTCCCTCTCCCGTCGGCGGACCGACCATGTCTGGAGCTCTCAATAACACTCGCCCAGCATCTCCACCTCCCTCAATCCCGCCCACACAGGTCAATGCCGACAAGGCCCGGCAGCAGGCCGAGATTGAGGCTGAAACGGAGAGACTCAAGGCCATGGTGGCGGAGGAGGAGCGCCAAGCCCGCGAGAGGCGTGAAGAGGAGGAGCAGAGGAGACTTCAGAAGATCCTTGAAAGGGAAGAAAACGAACGTCGTAAGCGTGAGGAGGAGGTCGATAAGGAAACGGAAAGGCTGCGACGCGAATACGGTATGGCGGGACAGGAATTTGGCCAGACGAGCCCAGTTAGTCCGGTCAGTCCGACTGGCCCTGCGCCCATGATGCCTCCTCGTCCCAACCAGCGACCCATGAGCGTCGGCCCTGGACCTTACGGACCTTATGGTCAGCAGCCATTCTTCCCGGGTCCCCCTCAGCCGCAGCCTCAACAGCCAGCGCAAGCCGGACCCAGCGGAAACAATGAAGGGAAGAAGAAGCACGGCCTGGGCGGTCTGTTCCAGAGCGCGGCGCCGTATGCCGGACCTGCCATGGCCAAGGCAAGCGGCTTCTTCGGCGGCAGCAGCAACAGCAAGGCGGAGGAGGAGAAGCGCAAAAAGGTGCAAAAGAAGCGTAGCGTTCACTTTTAAGAGGGCCAGCCGGGTGGGGTAGGACGGACGGATGCACAGAGGCGTTTTGAATTGTTGGGCTTGTACTTATTATTATTATGACGGGGGGATATACCATGGTTTAACGCATATAAGAGCACAATATGTATTTCATAAAATGAATTATGATGGCATTCACAGCATTAAAAGTGTCCTATATAAGTTTCCCCAACTACTCGAACTTATGTCCCTTTGAATTGAGATGCTTTTCATCTGCGGAGATGACTGAATCACCGGCCAGGTTCGTAACATTGCCATCTTGTCATTGTCACACAAATGTACTATGAGCAGAACCTCGCACAGTAACCGCAGATCTTATCCGCCTCTGTGATGGGCTCGGAACAACCACAACCGCACTCGCACTCGCACTTGCAAGTACACACGGGAATGGAAAAGTAATCAAGCGCAACGGGCGTTTTTGTGCCGTCGGCCGCGGTCGTACCTTCGGCACCGGTGTTGTTGTTGTTGTTGTCGGTCTCGGCGCAACCGTTGTTACAGTTGTTACACATGGCGGCGGCTGCTGTTGGTCAAGGGGTGTGCGACTTTTAGTGAGCGAGAGACTTTTTTGTTGACATGTGATGCGGGAAATGAAAAAAAGATGACTTTTGGCGTGCAAACTTGGGCGGGCATCGGATCGTGGTTATAAATACTGCGGGAAGAGTGAATTAGTGGTTGGGTGGGTGTATGAATTATTGGAACAAGGATGGACGCAGCACTGAATAAGCACCGAGATCCGGGCTGGCGGGGGCAAAAGAAAGCATCTCTCGGGTTCGTGAAGGTATTTATGGGAAAGGCTTGCTTACAAGTGTAGATGAGAGTGAGTGTTCGTATGTGCTCACTGTGGACTGACGCTGATGGACTTTGCACGCGGCTCGTCATCTTTGTCCTGCGAAGAGGCACGAGACTCCATGGAGAACCTCGGCCGGATCTCGGTCAAGTTGCGCATTTCAATCGTCGTCGTTGTTGTCGACGTGCGACGGCGGATGGGACAGATGTAGACGAGGTCGGCGGAATACATGATGGTCATTAAGGGAGGAGGCATGGGACGGACGAAATGGAAGTATCACGAACAATATATGTAGACCCTGTCAGAGTCACGCAGAAGCTATTGTCTACTGCTTTTGGAGATATTCAAGGCGATGGACGAACAAAGGACATTTTGGTCATCCATAATATATGTCCGTGTGGGCATGGCATGACACGCTGGGCTGAAGAGGCTGGCTGCCCGCCCCTCACTGCAACACCCCGCAAATACAAAAATGCAGCTTACCCCGGAGCGTTTTCTTGCCAAAAACACACTCGATGGCAATTGACAAATAGCACACCACGCCCGAGTTGTAAGGGCTGCTGAGGTGACGTGCTGCTCTGTCATCTTGAGAGCCATTGTGTCGCATGCCACACAACGCTGCAACCGCAACACTGACGACGCAGGAAAGCAAAGAACAAAAAAGCATGTGAAGAAAAAAAGAGGATGCGGCTGTGCTGTGTCGCCACACTGTAATTTTGGCTTGCTTTTTCCCACCCTTACCCTTCGGGTTTCCTTCATGGCGTTGGCTTGAACAAAACTTCCCTCTGCAAGGTAGCATTGCGGCTCGGTTTGTGGACGCATCTCGGCAACCAACCAAGGCTTGGCGTTTCGGCTTCTCGCTCCTGACCCTGTCTTGGCCCCGCTGGGGGGTTGGAGATTGGGGGGTAAAAGACCGCTTGCAGCGGGCCGTCCTCGCCTATGGATTTATTTTCGATATGCGAGCACAAGACAAAACAATTGGCGATTGTTTTACTCTCCTCGTTGTACGCAGATCTTTCTTGGCTGGTTTGTTTGTTTTTCTCCGCCATCGCGCCTCGTATGTACGTCAGTCAATTTGAGCTGAGGGCGCAAGCAGGTGCCCTGGATGATGATCAAACAGACGTCACGTTCGGACGGATGAACATGCATTCTCTCTGGAACGCTCTACGACTTGCGCACTGGGAGACATGACCGTATTTCCGGGAGCAGCCGACATTTGTCATGACGTGGACGCTGCACCAGATTGATTGTCCGATTCATTAAAACAAAAACAAAAAATTATCCGTCAATTACGGACGGGGCATGAACGAGCACCCGCACAATGTAATGTGCTCTGGTCTGTGTGCACTCTTCTCGTATATGCTCGTAACTAAGTGACCACACACGGACCGGACGAGTCACCTACCTCTTCCTGTCATGTGGGGGAACACGCGCGCGCAATCAGAAAAAGAGACACATTTTTGCAAGGTAAAAAAAAAAAAACCATGATCCAATCCCGGGCCGCCGTCGCCCAATTGCAAAAGGACCCTTTGGCCATGGTTTCCTGTGCTTCAAGGTAGCCTGATATCGTACTGGCCCCTGTCGATCGTCGGTTGCTTCGGCTGGAATGGGCTGCGGCCCACCCTGCGCATGCCACTGCTTCAGCGCCCTAGAGCTGGGCCAACGGCGTCATCGTCATAGGGAGAGAGCCAGGGGATAATCCTGCGCGCAGGCCGGGGATCGTCATATCACCATCCAGCGATCCTATCTCTTTGCACTGTCGGAAGAATCCTAATCCAGATGGGCCATGGAAACGAAAAGGGAGAAGAGAGGGCGTTTCTCTCAAGAAATTCCCCGTCTGGTCTGGCCACACCCGACCGACCCTCCCTCCGCTCCGTTTCAATCTCCCGCGACCATGGATTCTGTCTGTGCTGGTTGGTCGCCCCTCCAATCCTGAAGCAAGCCGTCCATCCCTCAGTCCCCAATCTGCATTGATGCACACAGGTGACAGGGTTGCAAGGGGGCCTGTGCCTCCAGCCGTCTAAATTGATTCGGTCCAGTGTCGCGAACGGTCTCGCCTGAGACGCCTACCACGCAGGACCGGGGTCTGGGTTCCATTGGCGATCCTCTGTTGGTTGCAGAGCTTTTTGCTTGATTAAGCTTGTTTATATATATATATATACCTGCACGAGAGAGTTTGGGTCCCCCGGGGCGCGCGCGTTGCTCGTAATTACAAAGTGCGTGGTTTTGTTCATTGTTTTCCTCCTTTCTTTGCATCTTGATTTCGTGATAGCTTTTGGGAGGTTTGCAACTTACACGACAAATCGAAGCCAAGATGCGCTTCTCGACACTCTCGACGACCCTGTTCGGCCTGGCCTCCATGGTCAGCGCCAGAGGCGGCATGGAACCAGACAGCAAGTTCTTCCGAATCAAGACGCCCCAGATGGCACAGCTCAGTTCGGCTTCGTTTGAGAGCAAGGCGACCGACGACAATATCAAGTATGTCAAGAACTCGGGTATTTGCGAGACGACCGAGGGCGTGAACCAGTACTCGGGCTATGTGTCTGTTGGTAAGTCCATCTTGCATGCGCCATGTATCCAAACCCAAACCGAGACTGACTTTTCGTCAAGGCACAAACCAAAGCATGTGGTTCTGGTTCTTCGAGGCCCGCAACGATCCCGAAAACGCCCCCGTTGCGCTGTGGCTCAACGGCGGGCCCGGATGCTCGTCCATGATCGGCCTGTTCCAGGAGAACGGGCCCTGCCATTTCGTCAACAACGCCTCAGAGCCGAGCCTCAACCCCAACTCGTGGAACGAGTACGCCAACATGCTCTACATCGACCAGCCCATCGGCTCCGGTTTTAGTTACGGCGACTACAAGGTCAACTCGACGGCCCAGGCCGCCCCGCCCGTGTGGAACTTCTTGCAGACCTTCTTCGAGGAGTTTAGCCAGTACCAGTCGCGTGACTTTGGCATCTTCACCGAGTCGTACGGCGGCCGCTACGCACCACAGATTGCCGACTACATCCTCAAGCAGAACGACCTCATTGCCAAAGGCAACGCCATCGGCCAGCGAATCAACCTGGTTGCCATGGGCATCAACAACGGCTGGATGGACGCCGGTCCGCAGTACCTCGCCTACGCTACCTATGCCAACGATAACCCCTACCGCAAGGTCCTGAGCGACAAGGACATTGGCCGCTTTGTCGATGCCTACGAGGAATACTGTGTCCCGGCGCTGGCTAACTGCACCGAGAATGAAGGTCAGGATGCTGCCTGTGTTACTGCCGACAATCGCTGCAACACCCAGATGTACACCAACTTGATGATTGCGAGCAAGACCGACTTTAATGTTTATGATCTGCGTCTCAAGCAGAGCGACGAAGTTCCCCCGGAGACTTTTATTGACTATATTACTCGCGCCGATGTTATGAAGAAGATTGGCGCCACGACACGATTCGCAGAATGTGACGACACGGTGTACGCCAACTTTGGCTTGACGGGAGATGGTAAGTTTACTTTACATCTTGACATATGTGAAGAATAAAAGGTACTGATCAGATATCCCCGTACAGAGGCTCGCAACATTGGCCCTATCCTGGGCGACGTCATCAAGCAAAACATCACCACCGTCATCTGGGCCGGCGACGCAGACTGGATCTGCAACTGGGGCGGCGTGCTCAACGCCACCCACCGAATCGAGTGGGACGGCCAGCAGGAGCTCCAGGGCCTGAGCCTCCAGAACTACACCGTCAGCGGCACCGTCTACGGCGAGTACAAGACGGTGGACAACCTCTCAGTTCTCAAGGTCTACGGGGCCGGACATGAGGTGCCATATTACCGTAAGCTTGCCCTCTCTTCCGAAGTATACATTCATTGCTAACTTGGTAACAGGCCCTGAAACAGCTTTGCAAGTATTCAAGCAGACCATGCAGGGTCAGCCTTTGACTTCGACATAATGATGGTATTTGGGATAATAAGTGCATAACATGACGGCGTTTTGGGGTTTGCTTTATTTAATCTGGCAAAAAAGCCAGCTGGGAGGCATACATAACAGTCATTTGGTAATGATAAATAATGTCATAAAATTGGACAAGAATCCAGCCTCATAAACAGAATACCCTCTGACATCACTGAATACATTTGGCCTTACGTGATTTCAAGCAACCCACACAATTTCTAATCCCACACCACTAAAATCGAGCCGAAGGCGAGGAGGGCCCTCGGCAGAGCCGCCGGAGGCGAATGACGCCATGAACATGGGGTTGGCGCCAAGCCCGTGGGTGTGGGATATATTGACTCAAGCATCAAAAGTGTATACATACGACTATGTGCTGTGGCATTTATATGTGGTATCCTGAATAAGCTAACCCAACAAACAACGCCTGGAATGAATGCAGCCACCATTTCTTTTTTTTACAGGCTAGATTGTTTAATTTACCTTGACCTTTTCCAGGTGCAGATCATTAATAACCATGTATCGGCTGAGCGTGATCCAGCCGTAGCGGAACCACACCATTTGGCTCTTGTGCGCCTCTGTCATGGCGGTCCAAGCTGTGCCAAGGGCGTTCTTGCCGACGAGCGAGTTCATGAAGACGAGGCTGCGCGGGTGTTCTTCGTCGGCGCTCGCCCCCCTGGCGCCGAGGAGAGTCCAGATGGTGTCAAAGAAGGATGAGTACTTGCGGGCGAAACCGACCGTGGTGAGGGTGTACATGTCGACGGGGCTGTTCCACTCGGGCTTGCCGAGGGTGAGGGCGGCGATGAAGGTGCGGGCGCCGTAGTAGAGGGAGATGTGGTTGGGGTGGGACGAGATGCCGCGGTTGTCAAAGGTGATGAGGACGTCGATGCTAGCCGTGGGTTGGTCGCTGTTTTCGCTGCGTTGGCGGTCGAGCTCGGGCGCAAAGGCGCTGCCGAGGAGGTTTGCGATCTTGGTGCGGTCCCAGGTGGTCGTCATGGAGTCGGGGAAATCAGTCCTGAGGTATCATGGTTAGTGGTGGTTTGGCTGCGAAGCGGTGTAACGTACGGGCTGTCAATGACGAAGACGTCATCCTCGTCGCGCAGACCCAAGGTCATGCCGCTCTTGACCAATTCCTTCTTGCGCGTCTCACCTAGACCATCGGCATTTCCTAGAGAGTATTAGTGGTTGTGCGTCTAGAATCTGTACCCTACTCAATAGCACAGGGTTATCGAGACTGGTGACGGGATTGGCCATACCGGTGCTGAGGCATAGAATCTTGACGTGGTTTCCAGTCTCGGGTCGGGTCAGAGCGAGAACTGTTGGCGCAAAGAACATGGCTTCATCGTCAGGGTGCGCAATGAGCAGACAGATGCGCTTGTTCTTGAGCGTCGGAAGGCGAGCCGGCGCAACATTTGCGGTCAGGATGTAGAGGGAGGGGAAGACGACCACGAGGACTGCGACAATGAGGAAGCGCAGCTCCATTGTGAGCGTATCGATCGGGAGGGCTAGGTATCGCAAGGGTTTGTTGGAGTTTCAAGACGAAAGATCGGCGAGTAGCTGGCTGGTCGTGTGATTCAATTGGCGATGTTTGCGAGCTGTCTGGTCTGGATGGTGTACTGTCGCTAAAGTGGACCGCTCAGAGCAGACGAACAGCTTGGATTATCGCAGAAAAGGTATGGGGACGACGCCAATGACAGTGGTGCAAAGGAAACGAGCTTCAAATTCGAACTTCTCGTGGGAGGCTGGTGGGCTGCTGGGGGAGACAGAAATGCCACCTTGCGAATTGAGGAGCTTCGACACTAGCTCATTGGCCGGTTCTACTCAACCGCCCAGGCAAGGGAAATTCCCAAAGGGATTAGCCTGTTGTTCGCGTATGTCTTTCTCGAAGCTTGAAGCCCTTGCATCGACTAGAACTTTTGACGAAGCTGTCCCCAATGCAAATCGAGTGTGGGACAGTTTTCGGCATTGTCAGCCCGAGACCTCATTGGTAGCGGGGGTGGGTACCGCCTGATGTCATGATAGGGGCCACTCCAGCGCCTTCAGGGGTCATGTCGTGTTCTAAAAGGGGAACGATGCGCTAAGCCCCTCTGGTCCGTGGTGCCAATTATTTTGACGGTAGCTACGTAACCCATGAGTTCGCATCTTCCCACGTCGCTCTTCCGCATCTTCCTCCGCACGAACACGCGATCAAAAATGGCACGACAGCGAAAAGAACTCAAGTCCGCCAAGGACATCAAGCTCAAGCAGCCCGACCGTTCCGCGCCCAGCGGAGAGACGCTGATCAACTTTGCCTCGGACCGGAATCTGTTTGACCAAGCCGATGCCCGTCAGCGCGAACTCAACAAGCTGAAGAAGAAGCAGCTCAAGGGCAGCGACGCCGACAGCGATAGTGATAGCGACGATGAAGACGACGAAGAGGCCAAGCTGACACCTGGAGCCGAACGATTCCTCGACACCCTGCTTTGGACTGTGACCCTCGGCACCATCAACTTTACCTTTGAGGTGCTGGTCCAGAACCAGTACGGCATGGACCTTGAATGGCCCAGCATCATCGGCCGAACCGCCCGAGCGTGGATTCGTACGTGGCATTCCCAACCTTCCGGATGATATACTGACCTGTGATTTAGTCTTCCTCTTCATATTCTATCCCTTGCACCCCACCCCAGCGAACCCGAGACTCGTCCCATTCGTCCCTCTGAAATACCAACATTGGATCCGCCAATTTATATTCTTTGCCATGGCCGTCTCCGCCGGGCCATACCTTGTCCACATCAGCAATGAATACGGTTACCTCAATGTCATGAAGCGGGCTCCGCCCTTGGGCTGCCTGTGGCTCTGGTCCATTGTCGAGCTGGACCTTCTCTGGGGCGTAATCAGTTTGGCAATCGTCATCGTCTTTGCGTATGTCAAAGGATACGCATTTTCTTAAGTCTATATTGGCTTTCGTGTTGGATCGGGTTCTAAGGTTTCTTCTGAGGTTGAACTATCGTCATCCAGGTTTGACTCTGATTGCTTGAGACTTAAGCTCTTCAGTGTCACGGATCTGGATAGAGCCGAATGCCCCTGGCGTATTAATCGGCCCACCACCTCTTCCAAGTGGTGGATCTTGTCTCGCTGGCTCTCCACGAGCGCTTCAAGTTTACGCGAGCTCTCATCCATCTTCATCTCTCGCCACTTTGTCCTGGATTCCAGATCTCTCAATCTTGACGAAATCATGCTCATCTGCATGAATTGCACCCTCTCGGTCAGGCCCTCTCGCTGGCGCACGAGCTCAAGCGCTTTCGTTCTCACCGACATCCATGCCACAGCTACAGATGTCCGCCCACCCTGCCAACTCTGCGGAATCAGTGTCCATTGACTGCCCTCATTGCCGATCGCTGCCTTGGACTCGGTCTCTGTTACAAGATCTAGAATGCGTTGCTCTAGATTGAGGAGATCATCCATGACAAATGTGTACATTTGGTATTCGGGCTGTTGATGGATGTGCAAGCCCTCGTGCTGCGCGTTGATGGCGGCTACGAGATCAGAGAGCCATGCTGATTCGGTCTTGTACCATGAAAGAGACGTCTTGACTCTGAAATACTCATCGTTGCTGTTGCGGAGGAATGTGAGGCGGGCATAGATGGCGGCAGCGATTGCCACGACAAAGGTCAGGATTCCGGTGACGCTGGCGCTGACGGACAGAGGCGAGTCCTGCTGGCCATTTGAATTCATTGGCCTAAATTACAGTTGAAATAGTAATAGATAATGTTACACGTGAGCAATCATTTTCGGGTTCAGCTGAGATCTCATGAAATTAGCCAGCTGAAATTAGACGAATTTGGATCACGTGTTTGCTCTCGTGACCAAGCCACATTAGAATGCTCTTTGTTGAGAAAGATGATAAGAGAATGTTCATGGTGTTGAAGCTGGCTCATCTTTTAAAAGTTACTAGGAGGTTCTGTTTGGATTTGCAGCTTTTCGCTGGAGAACTTTGCATTGAGCAACATGTAAAGTGGTGGGCTGTGGATGAATTAGCATACAATGGAGCCATTGAATGATGGCCAGGTCGACACCTGCATGGCCCTGGCCCAAGATCGTCGATCTGAACACCTTTGGCTTAAAATAAATTGATAAAAAATAGCTAAATAAATGTATCTCCCAAAAAAAAAAAAATTCCAGGCTTATATTTATGATGACTTTTGCTTTAGGTATTATGATTATTTTGACTGGGCCAACTTGTTGGTGGCTGTGAACGGCTGTGAGCCAGAACCCCGAGACTCTTGAACAAGAAGGCATGTGGTCAATGAAAGACACAGCCGAAGACAGAGAACAGTTGGCCATATGCATGCGTAAATTTTAAACAGTTGTATCCAAATTTCTACATTCACGCAAAGAAGACAAGCAAGCAATCCCATGACCAAACATTGGGAAGATTCTTAGCCTCTGCCTTGATGCTCAATTAATCGCCGGCACAACCCGTTTTTCATGGCGTGTCTTTCTATTTCATCATGTATAACCCAGATATTTTATCGACTAATTCTTCTCAAAACTGTCGTAGCATTCGACACCGTCTCTATGAAGCGAGCGCAGCTTTGAATCAAGCGCCCTGTTTATTTATCGACCTTGTCTGAATCTCCCTCTTCGCGGCATGTTTCGTCGTCTCCAGATACTGACACACCAGTTTGCGGGGCTGTGGTTCTATCTTCGGCCTTTTTCCCTTTCTCCTGCTCCTCCCTGCAGTGGTAACTCAGGACAAGATACAGCCCGACGGCTTGCTCGTCTGTCATGTAGTCGACCTTCTCACCCTCGACCAGGTTCTTGTCGCACCATTTTCTGTTATGCACTCCATTCATGTAGAAGTGGCTAACTTGTCTGGCATATTCTGCAAATTCCTTGTTGCTTGTAGCCAATTCATATGCTTTCTTGTAAGCCTCGTATATCGCTAACTTGCCTTGATCCTTGCCGGAGTCGTCAACGTCAACTTGAACTGGCGCATTGACCGGGGGAGACGAGGTGCTATGCTCATTCTTGGCATCAATAGAAACATGAGAATTACACCTGGAATCTTAGTTAGCCTGTTCATGCAAGATAAGGATAAAGGGTTGCTCACTTGATGTCAAGGCGGAGTTCGTGAACAAGATTGGTCAACTCCCGAACTTGTGCGGAAAGCTGTGAATCGATATTAATATACAAAGTCAATTTCTAAAAAGGGGTTTATCTTACCTTGTCTAAATCACCCCGAGTCGCTACTTTTTCCTGGTGGGTCGAGGGTGACTCGGTGAGAACAAGCCATTTTTGGGTCGCTGTTGGGTTGAGACTGGGGTAGTGAACCTCGTCGGTAGGACAATGGTGGTCAACCGCGCGGCTGCTAGACTGGTGACCACCGCCGACTGACGGTTTATTCTCGCTGGGAGGGTTCTGCATGGCGGTTGAGAGTACCAAAAGGTCGCGGGTATCCAGTAACAGGTCTTTGTCCTCAAAGCAAGAAGATGTCAGTGACGCGGACACGAAAGAAGAGGGAAGTTTAGCAATGGATGATGATATTTGGAGGCGAGAGGACGTTATTTATCTGAGAGTTGGCAAGACAGCTGTCAAACTAGCCAACCAAGGCACATGATTCATGGCAAAATTATTCTGTCCATCGGTTTTTTCTGGCATTGAATCGCGCATCGCATCAAGCTATGAGTAGCTTGAATTGCGAAGTTTGAACAAGGCCACCACTTCACAGATCGTTTTGTAAGAACTGTATTACGCTGAACATTGTCGCACTTTAGTGGCTGAGGTCCGGAACAGTTTGCCTGAGGCGCTGTTGTATAAGCTATCGATGAATAACGCCAGCAGCCAATGGGCCTGCAAGAAGCTAATAATTGCTGCTGACACCGTGATTCACAGTTTACAGTCGATCACTTAATCTTGTGTTGGACGCCTACAAAATACGAAAGTCGAGAGTCAAAAGTCAAACAAAGGACCGAACAACATTTCATGCACTTGGAGCATACTCGTTCTTTGACCATATTCCCACGTTCGTAGAATTGTTGACTGTGGCATGATACGTCCTTCAATTACAATCCGGTATGGTGTAGTGGCTAACATTTCGCGCTCCCATAATTTGAGAGAACTACCACCGCGGCGCCAATATTTTATATTTGGGTGCCAGAATTAGTTCTTGTTTAGAAAGGCAATGGAGATTTCTTTATCTAAAGAGTACTATGAAATACTTGTTAGCTAAGCTCTCAAAGGGGCGTGGCCTAATGTGAACGCCTAAGGGAAACAACTCTTCTACAGCGCCCAATCAATTTACAGCATGAGTCTTTGCCCTGTGCAATGCTGCGATACATTCTATATTACAATTAATTTTAGCGATGCCCACAAGGTGCTTTTTTAACCGGCTGGGTATGATTCCCAAACGCTCGTGGAGCAGATACGCAATTTTGGGCACAAAAGCAGAAACAGGGCAACGGTTTGGTGGCGAAACCAACGAAAGCCTCCCGTTTTTGGTGTGAGCTCGGGAAATAATAATTAATCCCCCTGGAGGCAGTGTTGGAACGTTGAATCGACCAAAGGGATTACGGTCATCGAGGCCTAAGGCGCCGGCTAGGTGCCTGGTGTGGACACGGTAGGAAGCGAGATTGAGGGTATCACGTGACCCTCTTCCAAACACCAAAAGGGGCCTCATTCAGCTAGAATAGATAGAACAACGATCATTATTACAACAAGAAGACCCCCGGCAGCTGCTACCCTGACTATGACCTTAACTGCGTCATCCAGTTACCCCGGGACTTACCCACAGGCAGCCTGAAACTGGACGCATCGTACTTTTGCGCCGCACCTGAAATGAATGCCTGAATGCCATGTGGCAGACCCTGTTGGCGCCAATGCATAGGCGTAGCCAAATAAAGGCGAACTTTATTGATAATGCGTCCTCAAGTCCACAGAACAGGTCCTGTTGATGCTTCGTACTTTTGACGACGCTAACCCAATTGGCATCAAGATTGGTGGCATTGAACCAAGTCACTGAACTCCGTCTGACCACACAACGTGATCAAACAAATGGGCGACTCAGACCAATGAAGGCAGACATGTCTGCCGCGCCACAGTGTTACGCTGCATTGGACTTTTACGAGTACTCCAGTTGCCTTGCCTACGCAGCCCGATGGTTCGCATTCCTTACCTTCGCCCAATAAAAATGCATTGGACTTTTGTACTTGCAAGAATATGCACTTTCTGATGTGGCAGCCTCCCGGATATTAAAACCCCTCCAATGCCTCCCAAAATTGATCCTTTCGCTTTCTGTAGCTTCTGCACTCAAATCAACCACGTTTGTCTCTCTTCATTAGTTCTAAGCACCTGCCGATATGAGCGCCCCTCATCAGCCCGCTGGGCAGGCTCAGCATTCAAGGAGGCAGTACTCCGCAGCGCAGTGGGAATCTAAAAAACCTCGTATTGAGCAATTCTACGTCAATGAAGGCCGGTCCCTTAAAGAAGTGATTTCCGCGATGGACAAGGAAGGGTTTCATCCCAAGTACGGTTCTGGCTCTCGCTTGATTATACGTTTCACATGTATTGACATTCTGCAGCGAAAGAATGTACAAATTCCGATTTGAAAAATGGGGGTTTGAAAAGAATTTTACCAAAAAACGCTACCAAAACCTTCCTATGGATCTCAGAGCGAACAAGGAAGGTCATGGGTCAAAAGCAATGGCTCCTGAACGAGTATCGAAGTACCTGAAGCGCAAGAAATGGGGAGAATCTACAACACCAGAGAACATGGATATTTCTGATTGCAACTCCAATGAAGAACCCGAAAAAAAGCTCGAAAAAAGCCCAAGTGACAGCTCTGAGGAACCTCCATCAGACTTCAATGGGTATGAAGAAGGATGTCCATATGACACCTGGGGGAAGGCATTTCGGTTGATAACGACCTTTTCTAAGTATGTTCTCCGCCAGACCCAGTTATTGTGTTGGAAGTGACTAATTGGATATAGTGGAACCCGGTTCATTGGCGATTCGTTCGGTGACCACGCGTATATCGATGCCGATGACGAGCGATCATGTACAGCTCAGTGCCTATGCCGCAGATTTGAATGGCCTTGCCCTTTTACCTTTAAGGTGTCAAAAACTGAGACGAAGTTCGATATCACTATATATAGTGATGCTCTCCTCATGCAACTTCAGTCCCTTCAGCTGGAACACTGGAAACAAACAGATAAGCGAGGTGCCAGCACCGTCGATGGATTCATGCTTCTTAAAAACTACCGCTGCCTCCGAGCCCGCCTTGACACTCTTCGTTATACCGCAAATCCCAACGAACTATCCATGTTGTTGGACATTGACCTTCTCGTCAGTGGTCTTCTTGGAGATAGCAACGTGTTTCAAAGTTTTGGGTTGCGAAGGTTGAAAAAGCAGGGCGTCCTGAACTACGAAGTCTGGACTATGTACTTGAAACAGAGCTTTCAAAAAGACATTGATACGCTTGATCACGAATTCAACCAAGCCGGGATCGACTCCGGAGCTCTGACGCCGAAACTTACAAACTCAGAGGACACGCCAGATTCTCTGGATGGGACTCCCCTACTTGTTTTTGATACGGACGAGGAATATCGGCATGAATTACGTCTAGAATTATCTCGTTATATTACGTACGGTGATATAACGCGCGTGCAAGAATTATTGGCCGCAGGTGTCAATATAGAGAGCAGAATAGAATTACCTGATCTTTGGCAACAGACTCCGCTGTTTGAAGCAATAAACAGTGGACAATCAGATGTGGTTCAGGCTCTTCTCTCTCATGGCGCGGATCAGTATTTTCAGTATGGTGGTCATGGTAACCCATGTCAAAATTGTGTCACCGCTTTGCACATTGCAACAATTGAAGGGCATGCAGAAATTATTCGAATACTACTTGCCAATGAATGCCATGTGAATGATGGGTTCAGCATGTATGGCTTCAACCGGTGGATGACTGAAAAATTCAACGCCGAGTTCTCTCAAGAGCTTACAAATGTGAGCCAAACTCCACTTGCCGTAGCAGCCGGCTTAGGTGAAAAAGAAATCGCCTTACTGCTCCTTCAACACGGAGCAGATGCAAATGCCGGCATCAAAGCGATTGGTGGGTGTTTATACCAAACCCCGTTGTATGCAGCAGCACGACGCGGACATATGGATATCGTTAAATTGTTGGTTTCTTATGGAGCAGATGTGACCCGTGGTTCCTACAGCATTGAATCTGGCATTATATCACCGTCGGTGGAAGCAGAAAAGAATGGTCACATAGAAATCGCGGAATTCCTTCGTTCCAGAGAGAGCGAGATTCGAGTAGCCCAGAATGGTTTATTTGAAGCCGCAAGGGCCGGAAATCCTCTACGAATTTTCGAAACATTCTTCAGACATTCCCAAGTCACCGTTTGGCCTGGGAGTCAGGCATTAAAACGATGCGAATGCTAAGCCAAGGAGAGCAGCCGTTGAATTTGGAAAACACCATCGCCTTCTTATGTCTTGCCAAGAGCATCGTCGAGGCCCTAAAAGATAACGGCGATGCTGATTACCATCAGGAGTTTTTCAACGATCTGCGCCGATGGCAGGAGCTCTTTGCAGAGGAAGACGAAAGAGAGGCATACAAAGAAGCAATGCTTCTCATGTGGACAGCAACACTCGACATTATCGAGGAGTGTGACGCAGACGTGTTGATCAAGTTTCAACAGCTCGCGTCGACACTCGTTAGCCAAGCGACTTGCCTTCTCTTGCCTGAACACAGAGAAAATGGCAGTGGATACTTGGAAAAGAGTCACAGGAGATGGAGACTCAATAATGAAAGCGAATCTGGACCTTCGAATGCTAATTCTCCCGAAAGTCCGACTCCAGCTGTGTCTCATGAGAATATGCAAAAGGAACCTGGAGGGATTCTAGTTGACCCCCCAGATATACTACTGCAATCACGTGAAGATCGAGCCATCAACGAAGTGACAGAAGAACCTTTAGTGGAAAACCACATTGTGGTTTTGCTGATGGCCGGTGCGATATTTGCCATAGTTATAATCTTCCTTCAGGGTAAGCCACTGTGAAATCCAGGCCAGAATTATTTACTAACATACATTGCCATAAAATAGATCTTCGACATGCGACTCTGACCTCTGCCACTTTCCTCGTCGGGGCGGTCTGCATCAAGAGCTTGACTGGCAGAATTCGGGTCTAGGAGAGTTACATGGGGTTGCAGGATTGGCACTCAGGTTGCCATGATCAATTGGTCAAGTTTTCTCAAGTTTGCATGTTTTGAATCATTAGTACACAACGGACTTGCCGTTTTATCCTTTTGTTTTTGTAATTCATTGTTGACATCTAGTTGAGAGCAAAATAAAGTCCGATGGCAGCCTTCTTCTCAGTACCTTTGACTTTTTGCTATTAATTCCCTGTCGTCGAGTTTGCCAGCTCCTTTAAATGATAGGCCGCACACGACTCAAAATTTGCCAAAGTCGACCTCGGTGTTCTCTTGTATAAAATCCGGCGAAATATTACCGCTTTCGGAGTGACTTTGGGTAAAAGAGCGTTCAGGCAGAGCAGTGGAGCAGTGGAGCGGCAGGTGGCTCATACAACCACTCGGCTCCGTGCCGGGACCACGGCTGTCAACCGAAGGGCGTCAATTGAAGCAATTCATCGCCTACAATTGGAGGTAATGGTGAGATTGGATGTAAATGGAGACATATCTACCCCACAGTGGCCGCATAAGCTGTGTAAAAATCGGTCCATTGTTTGTTCAAACACCCTAGAGTGGACCTTCGTTGAGCCTTGGCGGATCACCGGCAACAGCACATTAGTAATAAGCCGGAGCACGCATTGTCTCTGAAAGTGTATATAAAGCATGAGAAATCTGAGAGACTATTAATAATACCCCATTGACGATTCTATCCGCCTACTTTGACCAAGATCCAGAATCATACCCCTTCGTCTACCACAACATCAAGAAAGCAGCCGCAATGTCCAAGAACATCAAGACCATCCCTACATCCGAATACGATGAGGTCATTAGAATCGTGCAGGAGTACTACGTCGATGGTCTCCGCCTCGGAAGCACCTCTACCGTCGCAAAGGCCTTTCACAAAGACGCTACCATGTATGGGCTGGCACTGGACGGCACTCTCCTTGGCGGACCTGTCAAGAATCTCTATGACTACATGGACAACTATGGGTCTGCCCCAGATATCAAGACTCGCTTGGATATTGTCGGTATTACTCCCACCACAGCTGTTGTCAAGGTCGACATGGAAAATGATGCTGCTGGGTCTAATTTCACCGACTTCCACACCTTGATGAAACTCGACGGAAAGTGGCAGATTATTGCTAAGGTCTTTCATACCTATGAGTCTTAATAGGATTGGGCTGTGCCAAATCGTTACTGGAGGAATAACGTGGATGAAAGATGGCCAAGTCTGGAACTAATTCTTCAAGACGAGGAACGACGATGGAAGTTAGTCTGGTCAACCATGCACATGGGTTTTTTTGTTTGCGCGAGCATCAAATGCGACCCGGGTATATTGTCGTCAACTTTCAGTCCTAGCATGTAATCCAAATCAGCCAAATGTTCAACCTAGGCCGTACAACATCTGTAAAAGTTGAAACCAAACCCTTCAGCAAGATGATGAACTAACGTGCTTTGGAGTGAGAGCATATGTGATTATCATGTAAAAAGCTAGGCAGTCTTGGCCCAGAATTCCTTCACAAAATCCTCAATATCTTTCCACAAAATATCGGGCAGTTCGAGAGCTGCAAAATGGCCGCCCTGTGCAAAGAAATGTTAGCTGACTGGTTTTCATTTTAATGCGAAGGACGTTGGAAGCTTACCTCATCATGAGCTCGGTACCAGCTCACTTTTCCTGTCGCATCAATCCACGCCTTGGGCGGGTTAACGAGCTCCTTTCTAAACCACGAATACCCCATTGGCACATTTACACCCTTCCATCCACCAGTGAGTTCATCAACATCACGCACGCTGACGCGGTGGTGATAGAAAGATGTCGGGTAGCAGCCCGAGAACCAATACAGAGATATGTTTGTCAGAATAAGATCCAGGTCCGGCGTCTCGTCCGTCCAGCTTGTCATTTTCTCACCTAGCCATGCCAGTAAAGACACTGGATTGCTTCCGACGATATAACCCGCCGTTGCGGGGCGAGTGCCATTGAGCTGAATGAATGCACTGCCCGTCTTCATGAACTCTTGGACGTTCACAAGAGTGGCAATCTCTTCTGGGGTATACTTCCCGGCCTTGATATCCGCCTCCACATCAACACCAGGAGGAGCCGGAATGCCGAGCATGTTCACGTGTACGAGCTTGCAGGCTGGATCAATGCTGGCAACGACTGTTGCTGTGAGCGATCCCAGGTCGCCGCCTTGGACAACATAGCCCGACTCAGCGAAGCCCAGGGCGTGCATCATCTTGGACACAAGACGTGCGTTGTTGACGTGTGTGAACTCTTCATCGATCGGCGGCGGGTTAGAGTACCCGTATCCAATGAAATGAGGTATAATGATGTGGTAAGGCAGGGATTCCGGCCCCGTCGAAGCATACTGATCGCGCAGCTTCATGAGCATCGGCAGAAACTCAACAATAGACCCGGGCCAGCCATGGAGGAGCAGGAGCGGGATTGCAGATGGGTTGGAGGAGAAGAGACCAAAGAATTGGATCTCGTAGGGCTTGGATTCGTCCGAAACAGTAATCTTGTACTGAGGGATCGAGTTGAGAGTCGCCTCCCATTTTCTCCTGCCGAGTTGTATTAGTACTAGCCTTGAAGAAGAGGCGGCGGGCGCATAGAGTGCTTACCAGTCATACCCACTCTCCCAGTACTTTGCCATTTCGACAAGCTGCTCTCGGGGCAGACCAAAGGCGCCATCTTTGCGCGAGTTTGCCCAATTTGGGGGCGCAATGGGAGAGTGTCTGAGGAGTATCTTCAGCCGTTCAATCTCGGCATCCGGGACGGAGATGGTAAAGGGAGTGAGGTTCGCCTCCGCGGCGACAGGGTGCGGGAGCGTGCCGAAGGGAATGGGGGTGGCCATGTTGGAATGTTTTCCTATTTGGGCCTTGCGGGGAAATTAGTTGATGGCGATATTACAAATGGAGTGCACCAAGCCGTGCATTTAAGTCATTTCTGATAAAGAACAATACCTCGCAGTCAATCTGACGTTTCGCTGTCTTTCTTTTGGCTTCCGTTCTATTCGCTTCCTTGGCCTTTTTTCGCTTCCATTCCATTGCATTCGTTTGGTTTCATATTCAATCTCTTTTATTATCCGTCTAGTCCGCATCGGGGCTTAATGCGCAAGCCATATCAGCAGTAAAGAATATGTTGCAAGCCTCATTATGAAAGTCATCGGTACATTGCGGTTAATATTAAATATTGTACATTCCAAGTATAAGTACTGCTTATGCGTACCCACAAGGTGGTAATGTCAGCGTAAGCTGCAGAGCGGTGATCGATGCTGATCAAGGCGCTTGAATGAGGCTAACGCGAGATCAACATTTGCATTTCGGCACGTCTAAGACAAGAGAATGCTGATGCCTGGGGCGATCACTTGTGATAAGCAGCGTAAGATGGTGTATTAATATGACGAAAGCAGTCGTTGAAAATGCTTTTTTTCACGAGTCGTGGCCGCTCTTCAATTCTGCAGGACAAGTCGCTTGGTTTGATCCTTGGTGACGCGGAGTAATGTGCGAGACCCGTTATCGCACCAAATAAACGGCGACAATTAGCTTAAATTTAGCCAAGGCCTCAATAGTGAAGCATGAGCTGGCGTTTCAATGTTGCGCAGTAGAGTTCTTGTCTAGATAGCAAACCAAGGTTCTGTCTTCAAGGATCGCTAATATAAGTACTGGGGCTGCATCCTTATCAAGAAAGTTCACTGTTCTTTTGGTCACAACGAAAGGATTTTCACGGCCAAACCTATTGTTGCATACTACTTGCATGTCACCTCTGGCACAGATCACTCGATTAAGTCTACTTTTTTCTTCTCACTAGAAGCAATAAATCCTTATCAACAGCCCTGGCTAGCCATCTAGCACAATTATTCACATGGTTCACATCACGAAGGCCATTGTTCGTTGTTGGTAAAGATCAATATTCTATAAATCGTGCGCCATTTTGGCAAATTATGTCCTGAATGCCGTAACTATCATGCGGGATATTTTTCTATATGCCATGCAAATAAAAATCATGCGTCTACCTGTTTTCCTTGCCCTTTCTTCCTGGTCGTGTCGACTCTGCAAACGTAATACCCCTCCTTGCTGGGGGCACTCTCTCATCACCTTCATCATCGCTGTCATCACCACTGGCATCCATACCCAGAGCAGCCTCTCGTCGCTTTCGCTCAGCCGGGGTCTCGCCTGTGTCGGCATCGTCGCCCTGGCTGGCTAGAACGGCGAGGCGTCGCTTGCGCTCAACTGCAGTCTCGGGTTCTTCTAGCGAGGGCTGGTTCTTCAACTTGCCCTGCGGAATGCGTGTGGGGGAGATGGATTCCGAGTCTCGTGCTGAAGGTGGGCGCTGTCGGCCTCGGGGAGGCTCAGCTGCTGGCACGGGAGACTTGGCCTTGGGGTCGCGGGCGGGAGGGTCCTGTTTCGCCATTTGCTTGACAGCTTGAGAGGCGTTGGACTGGTCGACGACTTCTTTGCGTGTCCTGGAGTCAAGCTGTCGCATCTCCCGAAGGAAGTCTTCCTTGGTCATACGTTGGCCAACACCACCGATTGTGAATCGAATATGGCGATCATCGGCAGCTTGCTCCTGGGCAACGGCGACACTCTTTCGTCGGCCTGTCCAACCAGACTTGGCGGGAGCCTTCTTTTCGCCAGCATTCTCGCCCTGTTCCGCAGTAGCCTCGGGTGACTTTGCAGCAGGGCGGGCAAGGCTGCCCAGACCCATATACTTGAGACTAGCACCAATCAAGTCGCTAGAACCCTCGCTGCTTTCTCCCTTCTGAGTTGGGAGCTCGTAGGTCTTAACGACCTCACCATCTTCATCTTCGACAATAATCTGGGAATGTCAGTTAATGACGCGGGAAAAAAAAAAAAAAAAAAAAAAAAAAAAGGGAGGCATACTGTGTTTCCGAATTGATAGGCTCGTGCTGGCTCGTGCTTGCGTTCCGACTTGCCCTTCTCCTTGCGCTTCTCGACCTCGACGTTGTACACCTCACTCATCTTTCTGCGCAAACCGCCCAGGCTCCAGAACTTCTCAGCCTCGGCCTTGGATCCACTGGCAACCGCAGGTGCTGGCAGCTGCTCGTGGCTTTCACGAGGAGCCGGCTGGACGTCAATAACTTCTCCATCTTCGTTCTCGAACACCATGTTATCGCCTTCGTCGTAAATCTCAATGCGGCGTGGGCTTGGACGGCGACTGCTCTCAGCAGGGGTTTCAGTTCCAACCTTTTCAGGATCTCTCTGCTCAGTACTCTCGTTAGGCGCCAACGTCGAATCGGTGTTATCGCGCGACGGTGAGACATCCTTTTCGTCTTCAATTTCACTTGGCTGTTCAGATGCAGGCATGCGTTGCGGGAAGATGGCAGACTGGGTAACAGGGCCTCCAGGGCCAATCCCATCGTCCCACTTCTTGCTCTTTCGCTTCCTGCCCATGATGGAGGAAGCTCGGCTTCCAGCGTTGTTGTTGTCGTCGTCCCTCTGTCGGCGCAGGAAACCAGGTGCCAGTGTTCCAACGGGGAAAGCGGGGTTCTTGAAGTCCTCGAACGAAGTCTCGGACATCCTGGCCTGTGAGCGGGATTGCGACGAGATTCTGGGCAATCTGTTCATCCACGAAGGACCATCGTCGGGGGCGGCAGTGTAAGACATGGTGAGTGTCAAGGTGTTGATGCGCTTCCCCAGAGTAAAGACGGCGACGGAAGAACCATGCACAAGAATCGATGATATGACCAGGAACGAAACTATCGGCCATACCAAATACATTAACGTATAGTGGTCAGCGTCCGGACCGGGCATCTCCTCCAAGGGAACGGGTTCGTGGTGCTGTAGCTCGGCTCGCGCAAGCATGGCCACAAAAATGGCACCGACACCAATTGGTCCAAAATGGCCAGCAAACAAAGCCTCTCGCCAGGTTTTTATGTCTGGAATCAAAGGTTTCAGCGCCATCATGATGGGAATGCGGCGGAAGAAGATGACAAAAATGGCAATGACAACCAAGCGCCAGGCCTTGAGGCCCTCGACACCGTTGTTGAACTGCTCCCAGGGGATGATAGTACCGAAGTAGACAAAATACGTCAAGTTCAGCAACAAATCAATAACGTTGGAGACGTGCGACTCTTCGGTTCTTTCACTGAACCAACCGTCGTTGGAGAAGCCCACACCCGCGGCAAAGCCAACCAATAAATCGTCGAGTCCCAAGATACTTCCCGAGCCAGCGCAGAAAAGTGCGACGACAAAGTAGAAGACCAAGAAACTTTCTCGATCAATCAGGTCATGCTTCTCGGCATACTTAATACCGTGGCGCGCAATGTAGCCAATGCAAAATCCGTACACGGCACCAAAGATACACTCGTACAGCACAACATAGACGACAAAGTGGAAGCTAACGTCGGCAGCATTGCGATTGTACTGGATAAGGTATAGGGAGAGGTAGATGAAGGGAAAGGCCATGCCATCGTTGCAGCCGGACTCGGCCGAAAGCAAATCTCGAAGATGCTTGGGGACTCGCTTGGCGAACTTACCCTTACCGACGACGGACGACGCCAGGACAGGGTCGGTGGCAGTGACACAAGCAGCGACAACCAAGCTCTCGAGCCAATTCAGGGCAGGCACCATCCACCAGACAAATAAACTGACAATGAGCCAGCCAAAAGTCATGACAGGCACGAGCAGGTAGACGACGGAGCGCCAATGCTTTTCCATGTAAAACTTGGGCAATTCGACACCGACAGCGAAACACTGGACGACGAGGACGATTCGGGAAAATTCGACGGTGATGATGTCGGTGCTACCCCATTCCAGGGGGTTAATGAGATTGGCCGCATGGGGGCCGAAAATGATACCGCAGAGGGTCGCGACAGTGGCTTCACCAATGTACATGCGCTCCTTGATGACGGAGGAGCACAGCATGAACAGCGAGGTGAAGCCGCCGAGGATGATGTATACCAAGTGCGGCTTGGTGACATCGAGATGGTCCCAAGCCATGGCGGGCGATTATTGCGCGACGATGCCGCGATTCGATTTTTTTTTTTTTTGTTCTCCTTTGTTTGTGGTTATCGGGATCGGTACCGCATTCGCCAGTTGATGCTGTCGGGAACGGCTTCGGAGGGGGAAGGTAGGTCTCGGAGTCGGCACGGCAAGACGGCGCAAAACTTGGCCGGTCAATTGAAGTCGCACCGAGGACGCCGGGCCAGCCAGGAATCCCAAACAGAAGCGAGCGAGATCGCCAAGGCCAGAGGCGAAGAGAACAGACAGCGCGCGATCCGACGCTCGTCGTTTTTTTTCTCCGTGCCTGGGCTCGGAGGAAAGAGGCAGAGCTCCCAGCTAAAATGGCACCGGCCTGAACTTATGACGACACAGGGCACGCGCACCGCTTTGGACAAGCAACAGCCACGCACGCGCCACAACGCTCTGGCAGATAAGCAAGCCCTGCTGCAAACTCTCAAAAGTCCCCTCTTGGTTGGTGACAGGAATTGGCACAAAACAAAACAGTCTCGACTTCCTGGAGACGAAAGAAGGAAAAAAAAATTCACCACAACGCAGGGACGCGGGATCGGCACCAAGGAGGGTGAGAGGCACTGCGCCCCCGGGGGTGCTTCAAGTCTTTTAAACCAACTCTGTTCTCAGAGGTCCGGCGTTCTCGCTATCGCCGCTCGCCAGGTTTTTTTATGGCGACCAGGGGCCCCGGCGGGCGCGGATGCTGCCAAGCGCTCCAAGTGGGGAGTCGCGGGGCCACAGTTGCAGCGCTGCTTTTAGCGGGTGGCTTGGCTGCGCTCCCAGCGGGTGTTGGCGCACTAGGAAGCTCGTTTCAATGGGCAGCGTAGCGGCGTGTTAGAGCTGCTCCTCCAGGGCGGACACTACCGGAGCTCATGGCCCCCCAGGGTTGCGTATCCGCGTCGTCGTTGACATGGAGCATAGAGGGGCTCTGAAGGTCCAGGTCTTGGAATCGGATCACGATGGAGTTTTTGCCCCTGCACTGATGACTCTTTGCTCCAACAAACGCCAAGCCAGATAAAAAATCAGGATAGAGTTTCCGGGGCTGACGAATGTTCCCAGCACACCGAATCCAGGCAATTGGGAATCCCACCAAGGCACAATGACACAGCGTTGTCAGACATGACAGAGACAAGACAGGACACCCGCCGCCTTGCAAGGCACCATCTGCAGTTCTGTGTCTTGCGGGCTCTTCCGGGGCTTCAGAATCTCAGATCTCGCCAGTGCAAAGTCTCGGCTGCCCAGGCCAGCAGCCAAGGTGTAGCCCTGCCCGAACACAGCAGCTGTGTAATTGACACTGCAGGCCAGGTCGGGGCCGCAATGGGGCAAGTGAGCTGCCAAGTCTGCTTAGCAACGGCATACACGCATGCCAGCAGGATATTCCTGTGTCACATCACAAAAAATTGTGCTGCCCTTGCAATCTCATCCGTGTCCTCAACGAAAACCAACAAGAAAAAAAAAAAAAGACGTTCATTTCTTTCCGAGACCCTGGTCGTGCGTGCCGCCAAAAGCAAATCAGCCATCACACGGTCCCTTTGAGGTTCCAAGAATACGGCGCCTGTGCCGGCCACAGCCTTAAAGCAGCGTGCCCATCAACCCTCCACTCCCGGCACACACTTTGTCAGTACGCAGCCTCCTTCACCTCATGGGTTGGGTCCTGGTACCGTCCCCGTACGCGCAAACGCACGGCACACACACTCCCTCCTCGTACACGCACACGCACACACTTGTCGTTCAACTGGAGACCATCGCCTGTCACCCTGGTCCTGACGGTCGCGAGGGTTGCCCCCTCCCTCAGCGTCGACTTTTTCCACCTTGTGATTGCAACGTGATGCGTCCCGACCAATCTGCCCGTTGCTTGGCTGCTTGGCACTTCGCATATCCGGCGGACACCCCGAAAACCTCGTCGGTCTGTTCTTGTTTCCTCGCTTGCCCTTGCTCTGCTCTATGCTAGACCGCATTGGATTCCTGATTAGGCGACATTGACAGGTCCCCCTTCCTCAAAGTTACCTCCCCTCGCTCACAACAACTTTGTTCATGCATGGGCGGGACGTTATTTGATGGGGCCGCCTCGACGCTTCTCGACTCCCTGGGAGGCTGGATGCCGTCATATCCTAGACAAGCAGTGCACCACCACACTCTCCGCTCCTCTCCGCTCCGCCCTCACAGGATCAACCTCGCTCGCTGCACAGCGACGTCAAGTCGCAGTCCACAGCGCGACCCTGTCCCCATTCTGCGCTAATCCTTCCCCCCAACGCTCAGACTCGCATCTCGAATCTACTCCCCGTTTTCCATGTGCTTCGGTTTCGGTTCGGCAAACGCGGCGACGATCGCCGGGCGAAGGCGAAAATAAACGGTTTGCGGTGGCGCGGGGAAAAGCAGCGAAAAAGAAAAAAGGAAACTCGTTGCAGTTCGTAGAGAGGCCTTTTACCCGATCGTGCCCGTCGGCTGACTCGAGCAACCACCACCGCGTCCCAGTTCTGCTGATGATCGCCTTGCTCGAGACTTGTCCCCTGCAAGGTGCGCCGCCCCAAATTCAAGGTTAATTCGATTCTCCCGTCACCGCCCCCGAATCTTAGATTCATCCCTCCGAGAGCTCGCTATCCATTCGACGACGACGCCAGTGGCGGCTCGCTTCCCCGTGCTGCCGGCCCCGTTGGCCTCCGCCGTCATCTCCCGCGACCGCCACATGGCTTAAGCCATATCGTTGGGCACGAATGAGAAAACTGACCGTGACAAACAAAGAAAAATTAAGAGCCAATGCCTCCTTGCGCCGTCCACTTGAGATTTGATATCTCAATTTGGGCCTGGACGCGCATGCATGGCCTGAGCTCGGAATCGCTGCCGAATATCTGCGATTTCTCACCTTGAGACCCCTGGCGCCCTGAGGTCTAGATCCTGTAGTCATCATTAGCCACTCCCCTTGTCATTTGCGGCTTGCATGAGCCATCTGTTGACCTCTCAAGAGGCCACAACGCATCACTAGCATCCACCGACAGTCGCTCGCGTGTCGTTGATCGCGAGCCTCAATCGGATTATGTAAACCTGGGGCCGCAGTTCTTGGAGATCTCTTGGACCTGGCTAAAATGTGACAGGCCAAGCCGCCCAGCCTGCAACTTGTGCTTGTCATGTTCGTCATGCCAGCGCCAAGGGCTTGTCCCGTTCTCGCCAAGAGCCAAAACCTGCACCCGGTGGTGCAAATGTGTTTCGCCATGTCTCAAACGGCGCTTCCAGCTGCCACTAGTTGCGGCAACGAATGCGATAAGGCGGTAAGTGGTTGTAAACCATCAAAATCCGCTATGCAGTGGCCGTGCAGTTGGTAGCGAGACACTGTAGATGGCCTCATTGCGCGACAACCTTCTTTTTTTTTTTTTTCTGAAACTCTATCGTAGTGTCCCACTCAGTACTTTTTTCCCACGCGAAACCCGAACCCCCGTCATGCACCAATTTGTGACTCAACCAAGGGATAAGACATTGCACGCAACGCCAACGCAGCATGACTTGCTGACTGGCCATGCCGCTTTATCCTTTGCCTCCGGCAAGGCTCGTGCAGCCTCCTCCACATCTTCGGCGCCAAAATGCCGAGAGGCAAACCCATTGCCGGCATCTTATCTAGGCGTTAATGCAGCTTTGAGAAGTTGCTTATTTCTTACACATGGCATTTCTCCATCAAATTGTGATTCATCGCAATAGTGCAATTTTGGACAAAGAAACGAGCAATCAGATACCAAGGCCATACCTCTAACAAAACCCCCGACCACTGAAGTACCAACATCATTTGCTCCTCTAATGACGCTCTCGCCCTGAGTGTCAACAGACCGGCATTATAAACTACACACTACAACAGGAGTATTGCAAAAACTCACTGAATTCACCAAATTGCCTCCACAAAGGGCGGGAGGCGTGCAGATGACCAATGAAAAATACACCGCCCCGCTGAACAAAGCAAAACTTGATCCACATCATAGGAATTTCGTGATTTCGTACGGTATCTGTGTCCCAAGCTCATGGCAGGAGTTGATGATTGGACGTCTCAGCGAGCAGATACGGCTTTCTTTGATAGCCCGATAAGAAGCTGACCGGCTGAGAATGGCGGTATGATAGCTGATCCCATCAATGAGGTTACGGCGACCTTGGCAATGCAAAGAGATATCTGAAATATCTAATCAGGTAGAACGGTGGCAGAGCGGCCTGGGCAGTGTTTCCACTCCAAAAGTATCATTTAAAAGTAAACGATAACTGATATGCCTCATATTCTAATACTAACTATTAACTTATTTCAGTATCACAACCAACCGATTCAAATCAATATGCTTCATTAGGATTACTATCAGCAATATGAGTAGACCCGGGGATGTCTCCATATGATTCAATATCCTCCATCACGCTGGTGATGATTCCCAAGCCCTTCTCCAGCTCCTCGTCAGTGATTGTCAGTGCCATATGGACTCGAAGTGCAGATCTAGTAGGATAAACGAAGAGTCCTCTCTGCCAGGCTAGTCTTGCAATCCGGCGCGGCGTGACTGTTCCATGTGGCTTCATGGGAATGCTCATGTCAGCACCGCGCGAGGTCACGTATTTGATCCAGGGATAGTTCCATTCAGACGTGACTTCCTTCCACTTGGCCTCAATCGCAAACGCTCTTTCGGCTAGCTTTTCCTCGTCGTAAATGGGCAGGGCGGCCAGGGTGGCGGCGCAAGCAGCCGAGGCTACGGTAAACGTGCCGCCAAAGTGGAAACCCCTGACAAGCGACAGGATCTCGTCATTTCCAAGGACGTACGATGCTAGGGAAATTCCACAATTGATGGATTTTCCGAGAGTGATCATGTTAGGTTTGTGCTCGGGACCCATTCAGTTTTTGCGAAGGAACTTGCTTGTCTCAGCAGAGCCCATGCGGATCTCGTCTGTAATAAAGAGGATGTTGTATTGCTTTTAAATTTGGCGAACGCCAATGGAGAATTGAATCTCTTCCTTGAGCGTCCTGGAGTGTAGCAAGAAAAATTAGCTCAAAACTAGACGTAGGCGGCTTGTTTGCGGGTTTCTTAACATGGCTATAGGGTAGGGCGAGACTCGCGGAAGTTTTCCGTGAATACACTCCATGATGTAGGCAGCAATACGATCATGGTACTCGCTGAAGACTTTTTCAAAATCTTCAACGTAACCATGTTGAAGTAGTTTTCTGATTCAAGGGTGACGGTTGGTGAGATTCTTGCTAAAAGTGGCGGATTCTATCCAGTCATTTATACGAATTTGGATACGGCAAAGGATTCCAACTTGCCACCTTGAAAATCTGGGCCCATGATGGGCCAAATGCCTGACGTTAGGCCATAATAGTTATCAGAGAACCCAATAACAAAAACTTCCCCAGGGGCCATTCCTTTGTAAGTTAGCCCCCACTTGTGTGCAATCTTGCAAGCAGTGTCGGCAGCCTCGGCTCCAGAAACCAAATGGTAGTGACTTTGTCGTAGCCAAATCTAGTACACAGCTCCTTGGCCAGAAGCGGCCATTCGGCGGGATGAGTAGACATATTGACAAGGGTAACTGAAGCACAAGTATTAGTGGAATGTCGGGAACGGGGTTGGCTGGACTAACCTTGCTGCATGCAATCCGTCACAGCCTTTATCAGCTTGGGGTGGCAATGACCGAGGTTAGTAGAGCTAAACATGGTGGCAAAATCGATTACTTCTTTGCCAGAGGCAATCAACCTGGGGTTGGAGCAAAGCCACCGACAGAGTACGTATTTTCTAGGTCCAGGAGTTCCTGAACCTTGCTGGAAAATGGTGGTCCGGCCTGAGTTGCCATAGTTTATGAAAACATTATCGGGCAGGGCAGCTTCAAGATGATACTGTTGGACTTTTTGAGACAACTTGCAGTAGTACAATATACTCATTCAGAGAGATCACGGTCTACTCATATCATAATTTCTTTATGCTCGGCATGATACCCTTTCCCCTAAGGTTCATCTTAACCTGCGAAATGTTTGGATCCAGCAGACAGGGTGGCGGGGTGAAAAATGGGGCAAAGCTGGGGAAGATTCATCCAAGGTTAGTACCCTGCGACATGAAGCGCGCTTATCTGGCAGTCTATCTCGTGAAAAATTTCAGCAAGGCAGCTAAGATGTCTTCCTCATCACGACACAAGGTGCAAAGGCTCACAGTCATTGAAATTACTACACGACTCCATAGTGTGCGAACCCGCTTGGAAAGGCTTATCAGTATTGATAGCGAATATTGACCACAAACACAAGACTCCGCCTTGTACATCGTCATATCCAACCTCAATTTGGCACCTCGCTACTTGAACACAAGCATGATACCCCAATTCTAATCACATGGGTTCATCTCCAAGATCGGACCAAAGGGCCTGATCTTTAACAGATGTAGACATTGGCCCAGACCTGTCGATTCCGTCTCTCTGTTCCCCGCTCAGGGTCCTCACCATGACACCCGTGAGCAGCCGTGGGGGGACTCATTTCCCTTACTCGAGAACAAAAAACAGGGTGTGTTACCTGCAGAAGACGTCGGAAGAAGTTTGACGAGACAAAGCCGACGTGTATCGGCTGCCAACGGAACCATCTTATCTGCTCGTGGCCACTGCGTAGTTCAAGGAGATCCAGGGCTGAGACAAAGCCTGCACTGGATGACCCCGAAGCCAAACTGTGTAATGCCATAACCACATCAAAAATATCTCACCCAACTGCATCTAAAGGCTTGCCAAGAATTCACCCTCTGCAACCCCCGGTCCCCGCGGCATTTCTTCATGATGAAGCCAAGCCATTGCTTGACTACTTTATCACTGTCACAGCTTCAAGAATGATTGGCAAAAGTGGAGCCGAAAAAACATTACTTGCAATCTTCGGATGTGGGTATCCTGCACTGCACTCCAGCATGCAATTCTTGCTGCTAGCTCATGCCACCGCGCCTACACTGACGGCAAATTCCTGGCTTCAGCACAGACGCACTACGTTGTTGTATTGCGAAGCTTAAAGGTTGGTGTAACGGAATGGTCTTCCAACAGTGTGTTTGGCCGAATGGCCCTCATCGCCTCTGCTCTCACCCTTTGCTGGTACGAGGTGAGTTTCTTGACACCTCATATTGTTGACACTAACCGCAGGCCTACTAACAAAAACACTCCTAGGTCATTGATGCTAACGTTGAGGGCGCAATCTATCATCATCTCAAAGCTGGTGGCCCAATGCTCTCCGAGCTTCAAGAGAATGCAAACGGCTGTAAAGAATTCGGGTTTCTCATCGAGCAGTACGCATACCTCGCCATTGTGGCCAACACGAGCATAGGTCGCCAGGTTATAGATCGACTGCTTGAGCCTGCAACTCTATTCCGCACCTTAAAAATGATGGACCACGGAGGTCCAATATATGGTTTCATGTTTGGCTATACGCACCAACTCTTTGAGGTGATACCTCGGATACGAAATCTGGCAGCCCGATACGCTAAAGATGAAGGCAGCCGGGTGGGAAACTACGAAGAATATCTCCAAATTCTTTCTGCTATCAATAATCGGAAACTAAGCAGCAGCAATGACGCTGCATATGAACAAGTCGGGCGATTTAATCAATCGTCCTGCATTATCTTTTTGCATGCCGCCATCTATGGGCTGTAAGAGCCCACAAAAGATCTCTGTATCCAGTTGGAGCCTTACATCGATATTTTCCTTACGAGTTTTAAAAATCTCTCTCATAATTCTTCTTCCTGGACCACGTTCATGTGGCCAACGTTAATAGTCGGATCTTGCATGCAAGAAATGAAGCACAGACGAGCACTTGCACAGACACTAAACGATTCCAGGCTACACATGAGAGCGGTGGATAACACAGCACTTTGGCTGTCGATGCACTGGGAAATTTTGGACCAAGATTTGCAGAAATATGGTCCTGTTACGAAAAAGAGGGAGTCACTGCCAGACTAGGTCACGTGGAAGTTACCCTGCACGGCCCTGGTAACATCTTGGTAATATTACCACAATATTACGCCCTCAAGTTAGGAAAGTTATGGCCACATTCCTATGCCACCACGGGAATATTACTACCTGGTTACCATAATACTACTTAGTAAAAGGATAAGCAATTTTATTTATAGTATTTAGATATATTAAATATAGTAGAATGCTTTACCTTATATCTTTCTTTTTACTTGATAATATATATACCTAGCTATTAGGTATATATGGATCCTTTTATTCTCTATCTTACCCTATCTGGAGATTGATCGTAGCAGGTCCTTATGGACTCGAAACAATGATGCGGGACATGGGGCAGGCTCTTTGTGTCGGTTGATTTTATCTTCTCGGGAAAATATTCAATTTAGCTCTAATAATTGGGTATTACTAATGAAGAAGATTAAAAAGACTATCGATTCGGTTCATCAATTACTCTTGAAGTAATTGAATGCTAACACAGGTCCCAAATTAATCTCCTTGCCCCACGAATCTAGGTCATATCGCATCCGCTGCAGGTTGCCGAGTTTCTGTCCATTTGGCGGTGCATATTTTTCTGCATCAAATCCGGCAGGCTGCTCATAGAGAAAGAAGATATATCGATGAGGCGAGCTACCCGGAGGAGGAGCTGGACCGATGTAATTGGCGATAAACGGGGCCTCTGACTTGAGGTTGAACTTTCCTTCACCATCGGGGATGGCTTTTACCCCGGGTTGAATCCAGTGCAAGATGGGACCAAGGACACCAAATGAGGGAAATGGGGCGTCAATGTCCAGACTGACAATTAAGTAGGTAGTGTCGGTTGAAAGGTCAGAAAAGGACAGCCCTGGAGGTGATTGGGCATCTGGAATGCAATTAGTAAAGAGCTTTAATCGATAAGCGAGCTATATCTCACCAGCTTTGGGAATATAGTCGCCGGGTTTGACATCGTTGTGCGGGCCGATGCTCAGGCCAAGGACCTTGGATGGGTCGCTCTGGATGAGCGAGAGCGCACTCTGGACGTTCACGTCTGTCGGCATGTTTTCGGATGGTATGTCGCTTTGATCAAGTAGAGGGAAAGTATATTAACCTTGAACATGGAACGAGAAGCGAAAATAGAAAACATATATTCCGGATTCATGGCGTTACCATTATTGCGTCCATGATCCACACAGATCAAGTCGTCATAATTATCGTGCAAAAGCGGGGATAAGGGTCGGAGATTAGCGGCAAAATCCGCCAAGACAAATGAAAACAAGCAATCTTACTGGCAAAATTTATTGTTTAGGTATTTAGTGCATCTTGTCTCAGTAAAGCTATGTCGCAACCAGTGCTAGCCGGGTGTTCGGCACATGGTCAGCGGCATCTAGTGCCACTACATGGCGCTAGATGTAAGCGTCCACCAAAGAAAATCGGACGATCATTCCCAGGATGCGAATCAGTGATATCACATCTCCAGTGTTATCGCATCTCTGGCGGTATCAGGAACTTTAAATTAGTGCTAAAATAAAAACATGTGGTACCTTCATGCCTATCTCAGAACACTATGTTCAATAAGGCACAGGCATCGATTGAGCACAGCGGCGGGATGTGAACAATTTGACTCGTTCAGCTGATAAATTTGCGCAGCCTTTCCTCATCCAAAATTTCGTCTTCCACTAATCGTGCTGTCTCAGACACCTCGCCATTGATCCGCTGGTATGCTACCAGGGTTGGGACACTGTGCACATTCCAATTAGTGCGATAGAAGTTGTCGGGTTTTTTCCACCTGAGAACAGGTTAGCTGCTTGTTTGAAATATTCTGCGTCGTAAATTTTTGTAGATATTTATGTCATTTTCTACAAAGCTTAAAATTAACAGCATTCCACTTACTCTGGCCTTTGTCCAACCTCGACAATGGACAAACTAGGCGCGTTGTCTCCGCCAAACGCAGTTTCGAGGAATGGAAGCGCTGCCCGGACATCGGGGCACCAGGATAGTCCGGTGTTGGGGTCATTCGACGATATGAAGACGATGAATGATTTGGAATCCGAGTCTTGGGGCAACTCGAGCAGCTTTGCGGTGCTTGGCACCGTGGCACCTCTTGTAATCGGCATCTTCAAATTTGAATGTTGACAAAAGTAAAGAGCAAGAGTAAGAGTATCCAGGTTGACGGTTGTCAACTACTTTTCACTACACTAGTCTGGCGGGGTCGCTCTGAGGTATTTCCAATAATGATACCATACCAACTAGTTATTAAGTCATTGGCTAGAACCGGCCAAATGAGATGACACCGGATGAAACTCCCACAGGCTTGGGCCAATTGCGCGATATGGGGAAGATGAGGAGCGGTGGAGCATCTCCACCCGTGCTGTTTGTTTGTCGGGGGCGAGCCAAGTATTAGTGAATCGCTGTGGTCGCATTGATTTGCATATCCCTTGTATCCTAATCTTTGCAGTTTGCCAAAGATGATGTAAAGTCTCTTTTTCGACCTATTAATTAACTTCATTCAAGCAATATTTTCTCAGCCATCTTTCTTCCAACCCCTCTTCCTGTTGTGACTCCATCTATCCACATGCTTACTACTGCAACCCTGCACGACCTGATCAAAAGACCCAGTGGAGCTCATGAAAATGGGGTCCGAACCCCAAGCTCATCACGCCATCGAAGGGTGCTCATGACGAATTCGTGACCAGAATGAGTAATGGATTTCGGCAACATTCAATTGATGAATACGAACTAAATCTCATGATAGATCTGTGCATGAGTCCAAGTAGATTTATTTCTAACTCATCATTAGACTAACAAACGCTCGTTCCATTCGGGTTACGCTGTTGGGCACCATGGACCTTATTGAGCGCTTCACTAAAGCTGCCTCGGCATTCGGCCACGAACCATTATTCGCCTCTCCCAACGGCCAAGTAAACACTCTTAGTGAGGGTTATATCCCACTACTCGTCAACTATACTCATGAGGATAAAGCTGCCAAGGGCCTAAGAAAGGGCAAGTTGGCAGATGAGTTAGAACCGCCCATTCATTTCTCAGCGCTGGAAATAGTGCGCGATCACAAGTATGTCTTGCTGAGCGGTGACACTGGCTCCGGCAAGACAAGCTTTGCAAAGCACCTCAGCTTCCAATTAGCTACTAAGGGCTTTGTTGAGCCTCTGTCGGTATTTCGCAACGAAGATGGCTCTGTCGAAAACGAGTTTTGGGAGGCGCCTGGCTTGATACCTGTCTACTTCTTGTCTCACGGCCCCGATAGCCTGGAAACCTTCGTTGACGAAACTTTGCTAAGGCTTCTGAACCCTGCTGTGAATATAAAAGGGTCAAATGAGACTTCATTTTTGATAATACTCGATTCGATTGAAACAGCGGGGAGCAGAGGGCCTGCTCTGATCTCCAGGCTACTTGATTTGGAGTCTCAAAATTTCAGGCTTCTCCTATTAGGAGACGTCAATGTTGTTAAGCACTGGAATTTATCCTCGGGCATTGCGCGCCACGACCTATTGCCGTTGCTGAAAAACCAGAGGCAGCAATCTATTGACAGCTTTGCACAGGCTTCCCCATTGCAGGTTGCAATTGGTTCTGGTACCGCTGCGGCGACTCCCGTTTACTTTGCTCTAGCGTCAGAGGCTAGCCAACAAGGCGACGGGGCCGAAGAGCTCTTAGATTCATGGCTAGATGCTGTGATTTCTGAGAAGAGTTTAACTGATAAACTGGCAGCACAAGCCTTCCATCACATTCAAAACAAGTCACCGCAAATAGATCCGTCCTCTTTATTTGACTCTGTAAAGTTCACGAGCCCCCAGTTGCTTTCATCCAAAGCAATTCAACAACTGCTCGCTGCTCGCCATCTCGTCGACTTACCGGCCGAAACCGCAACTACTGCATTCCACGAAAGCCCGTTGCAACTGGAGCCAGTGGTACGCAGCTTATTAGTCCGCCTTCGCTATAGCGGTAACCCAAATGCTCTAATCCAAGGATTAATACACGGCTCAGGAACAAGTGCAAATCTTGGTGCACTACTGGTATCTGAGTTTATAAGCGAAACCAGCGATTTACGGGGACAGATCTTGGTTCACATGGCCACCATCATTGAGTCTACTTTGCCCTCTGCGCAAAAGGAAAAGGCGGGCCGCGTACTATCTCGTTTTGGAGACCCAAGAGATCTGACAGCCCTTGCTTTCGTTCCAGAGGGAACTGCAGTGCAAGGATCTGAATCTCATGTCAACTCGCAGCCTCTTCATTCGATTTCTCTCAAGAGCTTTCGCATCGGGGCCTACCCAGTGGTGAATCGAGACTACTCTGTTTTTGTGCGGGAAACTAAGCGGGATTGGCATAGCCCAGATGTCTTTTCCCCCGAAAGACAAAACGTGCCAGCGACCGACCTCACTTGGCATGACGCAAATGCATATTGCGCTTGGCTAACCTCCCGCTGGCGATCGAGCGGTAAAATAAGTAACGATGAGGTGGTCCGGCTCCCGACAGAGCCAGAATGGGAACGCGCAGCGCGAGGAAACCAAAATCCTCAAGCAGATGATGGACTGGTTTATCCATGGGGTACCGAATGGCAGGATGATAGCGCGAACTATGAAGAGTCGGGATTCAACGGCACTTGCGCTGTAGGGCTTTTCCCCAAGGGCAAATCCCCTTACCAAGTCTATGATATGGGAGGAAATATCTGGGAGTGGTGTACTACATTATGGGGTGAAGACATGACTACACCTACGTTCAAATATCCTTGGCACGATGATGGCCGGGAAGAATTGGATGCGCCTGGCTCCATACGCAGAGTTCTCCGTGGGGGCTGCTTCTCTAGCAACAGACTCAAAATCACCACTACCTATCGTGGCAGTCTTGAACCAGGGGGATCTTGGCGGGGTAACGGATTTCGTATCGTTGTCGCACGAAATGATTAATCTTGCCGTGAACGAGTGCCATGGTAAAGGAATCATACAATACTCAAACCACAACAATGGACCAAAGAGCGGTTTAGCCACGAACGTAAAAGCTGGTCGCACTACCATGAAAATCAAGAAATATTTAATTCAAGAGTTAAATTATAAAGATCAACGTCTTTTTCGCAATCAGGAAGCTTTCTTATCCAATATTCAAGACACCTTTGCAATCGATGCTTAGACCCTGAAGTTCTAATCTCGCAGCAAAAACATCCACCGGATGGACCAAGTACAGCCACGGCGGATTCTCTCGAAGTCTTTGTAAACATTTGCTATATGCAATCTCTCTCTCGTGACTGTCAACAGCATGATTTGCCGCTTTAATGAGCCGATCTACCTCAGCATCCTGATAACCTTGCCACCACACTGCTTTAGTCGCGCTAGAAATTTTATCATCCAAGACGCGGTACGTGCTGTGGGGAGAGGAGTCAAACAATGCCAAGTCGCCAATGTTCTTATCTAGTCCAACTTGGCGAGCGTAGGCAGGGCGGTCTTCAACCACCTCTACTGTCACCGTGAAGCCCACAGCTTGGAGAGAGGATACCACAAATTGGGTGATGGATTGGGCACGCTCTGGCATGTAGGTTGGTGTTCGAAGGACTATTGGTTTGCTCAAATCGACCCCTTCGAGCAGTTTTCGAGCCTCGGCCACATCGTATGGAATGGGTTTGAGGGCTGCATCCTGCGAGCCAAGATGAAAAGGACTGACAATAGTTGTCGATGGCGTCGCAAGTCCATGGAACACATCCCGAGCAAGCGCTTCTGTGTCGACAGCGTGGTTGGCTGCAAGGCGAGCCTCTGGGGAGGTGAATACGCCTTCGCGACAGTTTAGATAGTAGATGACGGAAAGCGTGTTGGTGGCTTGGCCCCATTGCAAATCTGGTCCAAAGTCGAGTGCTTCCTCCACTCTCTCGAGATTTAACGCAACATCAGCTTTGCCTTCTCTAAGCTGTTTCAATCTTTCTTCGGCGCCAGGTTCAGCCGTGGCGATAATCGATTCTGGCTGATGGCTTTTATTGCGGTTCAAGTCTGCCAATTCCAAAGCTGCTCTGCCCAGTTCTTTGTCAAATTCGGTGACACGGTAAGGTCCCGTTCCAATAACAGGCTTTCCATCAGCAGCGAGTCTACAAATATAAAACTCGGTAAATATGTCGAGAATATCTGCTATCGGTTCCGGGTTCTCAACTTTGAGTGTTTTGTCGTCCTCGGCCGTGATCTTGGCGTGTGCCAGATAACGATGGTAGCTCCACTTCATGCCAAAAGTGTCCCTCGAGTCCAGAATACCAGTAATAAATTCGGCAATATGATCTGCCACGCAGGGCACTCCATCATGGAATAATGCTCCATCGCGAATGTTAAAACGCCATTCACGGCCACCCAGAGAATGCTCCCATCGGTCAAAGAGTGCTGGGTGTGCCAAGCCGCCAGGTTGCCATTTCAGGAGAGACTCAAAAACAAGGTTCTTGAGCGTGAGAACACTAGTGTCATCTGTAACCTGCGTTGGCTGGCGGAAGTCAACCTTTTCAAGGCTGATGCGGAGGGTGCCAGGGGCCATGGTGCATGAAATGGGCAATATGGGGGCTAAAATATCGGCTTATTCCCGACCATGGAAGAAGATGGTGTAGGGATGCGTTACCTGTACCCAACAGCGCGGTTCCAGTAATCCTTGGTCTTTAAATTCATGTGCCGATGGGATTTTCTTGTCCAGGCTAAAAACGTGTGTTTTGTAATCACGTCAGATGTCGCAATCATGCACCCCGGCCATTTCAAGGGACTCGACACCCCAAAGACATCTCAAAGCGTCCCCAACGATTCACCCCGCTGCGGGATACAGTTCCCGATTCGATCAGCATGTAACTTAAATTGCGGGGACTGCAATCCTTTGACCGAATTTTCGGGTTGTCGTCCACAACGAAGGAAGTGCTAGCCAGGTTATCTCGAGGCATAATAGTGGACCGAAATTGTATCATCGCCACCGACCCACAGATATGGATGATAGGTAAACGAGAGCCAGTAAGACATAAAATAATATCTAGCCATTTACCGAAAATCTCAACCTGCAGGAGCAATTCCTTGTCGGATACAAACGCCCAAAGGCTACACTGCAACTCAATATGTCGGTTCCCAAGGGAGCGGTCTCCGCCAATGTCACTGAGAGCAGTTCAGATGAGGGTGTCAAAACAACATCACGATGGCGTCGAATAGTTGGGCTTGTCTGGGATTCGGTGGAAGGCGATCCTCGGGACAGAAAATATGTTCAGAAACTTGATGGGTTCATGTTGTAAGTCGATGATTCTCTGACGCACAGAGAAAACGAGACTTAACACCCAAAAAGTACAACAGTATGCCTGGGTTATTTTATCAAATACCTAGATCAGACAAATATCAGTAAGTCATCTCTTGAGCATGAAATGCTTTAACTCTAATTCTGATCGTGTAGGCAATGCTTTTGTCAGCGGCATGAAAGAAGATGTGAGTTTCACCTGTTTGAAACCGATTTAACATCTCATTAACATAATTGTTTCAGCTGGGGCTCTATGGAAATGAGAGAAACTGGTTGAATACTTGGTTCAGTCTTGGTATTATGGTGGGCAGCGTACCGACCATGATGTCCCAACTGAGCTGGGCGCGCCCTTCTTACTTTATCCCATGTTGTGAGCTTATCTGGTCGGCCCTTGTCATGAGCATGGCGGCGGCAAAAAACGTCAAAACTGTGAGTATCCGATGCTATTGGACTTTTGTTGCTTTAAGTAGAGCAAATCCTGATAGAATACAGATGTATGCTCTTAGATTCTTTATTGGTCTTTTTGAAGCATGCGCATTCCCAGGCTACGTTGCCATGCTGGGAGGATGGTACGGCCCCAAGGAGCTAACTAAGCGTGTGGCAATCTTGCTCGAAATCGAATCCATTGCCAGCATGTTCAGTGGTTACTTGCAAGCAGGTTTGTACTCGAGCATGAACGGACGACATGGGATCGCTGGATGGCGATGGTTGTTTATCATGGATGGCGTCATTTCAATTCCCATCGCGATCTGGGGCTTTTTTGGGCTCCCAGATCTCCCGCATACCACCAAAGCATTCTATCTTAATAAGGAGGATAGAGAATATGGAATTCAGAGGATAGAAAGGGTCGGCCACAAGGCTCCTGTAAAGCTATCTTGGAATGTCGTCAAAAAGGTATACTTGGATTGGAAGATTTGGGCATTCGTCTTCCCTTACGTGTGAGTGCCTGCTCCCTCAGGACTCGTCGATACTGATGCTAATTCATTTTAGAATGGTAGCAGCATGCCACACCGCAACGAGCTATTTCAATCTTTGGCTCTCCGCCGCTGGCTATAGTGTCGTCAAGGTGAATGTCCTACCGACCGGTGGCAATGCAGTGGCCATTGTGGTTACGATTTTGTGGGGAATTCTGGCCGACCGCACTGGAAAGAGGTTCATTCTCATCAATACCTTGCTATTGCTGATGATTTTCTCAAACATCTTGTTGTCCGTGTGGAATATTCCCAAAGGCGCCCTTATGTTCGCCTACTACTTGTCATACGCCGGCTCAGCAACAACACCGGTCCTTATCGTAAGTTTAATTTTGATATTATTTGGCCAACTTTGAGCATGAATGTAAGTTGCTAACAATACTCCAGGCCTGGGGTGCCGAATTGAATGCCAATGACCCTAATTTGAGGCAATTGCTCGTTGCAACGGCAAACATTGTATCTTACGCCTGGGTTCTCTGGGTGCCTTGTAAGTTTTCGCCGTTTATCAAAGTCATCTCGACAGTATTTGAGGGTAACCTTTTTCATCCCAGTGGTATTTTTCCCGACCTATGATGCACCGAAATACAAATACGGCTACCAAATTCTCATCTTGTTCGGCGGTCTTGCAATCATCGGAATTTCTCTAATGTCTTTTCTACACAAGAGAGAAGCGCAAGTCCCCCATAACCCCGTAATTCAAAGATCCAAAGCTAATCCCAAGAAGAAGAAAACGGCCAGCCGAAGTCGAGGAGGAATTACCCCAGGATTCGCAATAGTATTCATGAGTTGCAACTTATTAGGGCAAGGATAGATGCAAATCTCAACACGTGTACGAAATGAAATGATACGAAATCATAGATAAACTTGTTTCGCAGACTCATAGATCCTTTTAGAAAGTTAACCCATGGAAGTTTCCATCGGGAGCGAGAATGATGTCTATGAACACGAATACGGACGAAATTCATCCATCGTTTAAATCGCTTTTGCCTTTGCTAGGCTTCTTTACTAAATTCATGTAGAATATTTACATTGAAAAATAATTTCATATGGCTGCAAGACTCAATTCAAATGATCATTGAGTATTGCAAGCTTCCTTTTTGAGAAGCGTGAACTCATCGCCCACAACACCACCATCACCATGGATAAACTCCCAAGTCAGCTTTTCGGCACTGTTGATAGTCAACTTGCTGAAACCAAAATGAACTTGATCCAGAACAAGAGTAATGTTCAAAAGAGGATCATCGTCTAGGGTGCTGTGGCTCTCAATGTTTCCTGCAGCACCGTTGATAATGTGGGTCATGGAAGTTCCAGGGTTGGTGGAATAAGTATTGTTGTTGATGAATGAAGCCTCATCAATGGTACCGTTGTTTCCAAGGGGCATCAATCGTTCGTACCAGTGAATGTGTCTAGATGATTGTCAGTCTCAGGTATGCAAAGGCACCTTGTTCTCTTCGAGGAAATACACTTACCCAGCAATGTAAAGATCAACACCATTCTGAAGCATGAGACTTTCAAAGGCCTCTCGAAGGTATGCCTGGTAAGATGAAACTTGGGAACTGTACATGGGACGGTGGCCCATGACAACAACCCAAGGAGTCTTCTCGCGATCAACGCCGGCAAGATCTTTGGCGAGCCATTTGTATTGCTCAAAGGACTTGGTATCGTTATAACTTCCATCTACAGCACCGAATGGGCCGCTGTCCGTGACAAAGGTTTCGTTGGCGGTCGGGTGAGTCTCATCTCCGGTCACGTCTCGAGCGAACGGCCACTCGGGGCTGTTGGCATAATCGGTTTCTGTGTCAATGGAGACAAAGTGAGCCAATCCATAGTCGAATGAGTACCAGAAGTTTCCAACGCCACCGCTCTCCTCTCCGGCCATATGAAATCTATTCTGGTATGCTGTAAAGTTTCTAAAATTTGATTAGCTTTGCTCTTCGGTTTTAGTTCTTGAACCGCTTCTTTACGGTTGATTCTTTACCTCTGAGAAGGAGGACAGCTGTAGTAGGTAAGTTCGGACTTGTCAGAAGAACCATTCTTGATATTATCATTCAGATAGGCAGTCAGAATGTTCTTGGGGCCATCAAACTCGGCGCAAGTAGCCTCGTGGTTGCCAGGAAGGACCATGTATGGAATTTTGGTGGTGATGCTTCCGATCCATTGCTGCCAAAGGTCCCAGTTGGATTCGTAAAGAACGCTCATATCACCACCCTGTGGGCCACCCTGGTTGGGAATCTCTCCAGCTGGAAGAGGCTTCTTATACTCGTCTGGGATAGGTCCGCCGCCAGGGAGCTCAGTGGATGTGCCATTATAGCAAAGAGGCCAGCTATCTTCGCAAGGCAAAATACCAGAGTACCAGTCATCCGCATAGCTCAGATCACCACCGTGCCAAGCAAAAGCGGCACCATCTGCAACAGCCTTGTTCAGCTGCTTAAAGGTCCCCGCAGCATTAGTGTATCCCATGTCGTTCAAAACGGCCACGGAAAATTCTCTGCTGTCTCCTGCAGGACGAGCAGTCTTGAAAGAAAGAACCTGAGACTCAGTAGTGCCATTGGCTGCAGGGATCTTGTAGTAGTAAGTCTGCCCTGGCTTCAGGTCGCGGATCAGAACATCGTGGAAGAACTGGCTGCATTGGGTAACGGCAGCAATTTCTGAGCATGGAGGAGTGCGGTCGTATCTGAAACCAGTGTCAATGGCATGGGCAAGCAACGAATCAGGATGATCCTCCTCCTTCATCCTGCGTTGGGTACGTACGTTGTGGTTCGGCCCGTCGCCTTCTGGTTCAAGCGTGAAGGGCTGGATCCCCAATGGACTGACGGGGCTTCTCCCAATCCAAAAGGTGTCTGGTAATGGATGTTGATGCCATTGGTTGTGTACGATAGAGATACGACGTTGACATTATTGGTTGGTTTGCCCGATGCCGGCTTCACTGCAGGTGGCTCAACTAGACGTGGAAAGCCCTTGCCGTTGCCATTGATAGTATTGTCAACCCAATCGCCAATTGGTACCTTGGGGCCCGTATATGGGTATAGTTCATCAACGACGGGCGCAGCCTCAGTCTGTGCAGCCAGGAGAGCTCCCAGGAGAGCGGATGCGGTAATTGACTTCATCTTTTTTGGCAGAAGCTGGATCTCCGAGCCTGACGCAGCTCTGGGAGGTCAGATGGGAGCTTTAAACAAGATCAGACCCCTGGCAAAGGTAATCAAAGACAACATTCTTATCAAGGTATGGGCTAGATTAGAGCGCATGCGAGCCAAATAAATAAGTTCCTCCCCAGCACCGTCGCATCTGGTCGCTATTCCACGTGCTGCAAAAGTGCAGATGCCAAAAGCTTGGATGTCATTCTCTCGGTCGCGCTTTAGTCTAGTCAAGCTCAATTGATCAACGGGAATGCAAGATCTGTTATCCAATGGGATAAGACTTGATTACACGTGCAGAAATAGATTTGCCGTGTTGCCGTGATGCTCGAGCACACTTCCCTGCACTCTCCCGCACGCCGAGGGCCCGCCGGGGCGTATCGGTGGATCCTTGGCCATTCGCTGTCCGGGGTCTTGATCCGCTGGAAAGGCCTTTTGCTCTGGTCGCGGGTAATCGGCATGCGACCTCGGGCCCATGTCTTGAGTAAGACATCTTAGCCGCGAGTGCACAAGGTAGTTGATTGGTCTTGGGGCTGGGATAAAAGCCGGAATTATCGCGGATTCGGACGAAGCATCACGTGACTGAGTGCATGATTCATAACGTCATCTACAGGCTCGCTCGTCAACTAAGGATCGATAGCTCAGTGGTAGAGCGAGAGATTGCAGATCTCTAGGTCACGTGTTCGATCCACGTTCGGTCCTTTCTTTTTGGATTTTATTGCCTTGTTCTACCTTTTTACTTTTTGTTTTTTTTAATGTTCCTCTGTCCTTATTCTGTCTGTTTCTTCAAAATCGAGAATATCAGTAAATTGACACTAGTGTGCAGCATTTCGAATTAATTCAAGCCCATCATATTTCTGCATCTCACATCGCTAAAAAGACCGAGTGCCATTCAAGATTAGCATATCGAATCGAGCTCATGTATTGAAGTTCATGTATTCGTCACAATCATGTCAATCATCCCCGTCATCTCAGCGAGGACCATCCATAGATTCCATTCCTTTGTGCCGTCTTTGTTCAAAATGCCACACTACATCCAGGCGAGTCCAAAGGTTTCGCCAGCGGCCTGTCACAAGTGCCTTAGCATCAGGGCTGGGTTCAATTCAATTTTCAATCAGGATTTTCAGCCTTTGAATTGAGGGCATACGGAATTGAATTGTGTGGCCCGGAATTGAATTAAATTGAACTGATTGAGCTGATTGAGCTGATTGAGCTATTTTAACTACTAACCGAGATATCACAAGTTAGCCCCCTAGTATTTTAAATACTTAATTGCTTCTAAGGTCTTATTAGCTAGGCTATGCTATTATAATCTTATTATTAACTTAGTTTAACTAAAAATATATTTATATTTAGCTAATATTAAGGGTATACTAAGAATATTAATTATTATTTAACTTAATATAGAAAAAGCTTATTATTATTATTACTAAAAGATAATTAGATTATAAATCTTTTTAAGGGCCTAATTAAGCTAAAGCTTTATTTTAAGAAAGATTAAATTATTAATATTTATTAATTTATTATAATATTTATTTTTTAGTAAGAAAATAATATTATTATAGTATTTATTTAAATTAAGAATATTATTTAAAAACTAAGATTACTCTATTAACTAGATATTTATTTAATTATATAAAAAAAAGCTTTAAAACTATTTAATTATAAGATCTTTTTTTAATAGCTTTATAAGGCTAATTTAGTAGGCCCTAATAATAAAATAAAAGATAATAATAGTTTAATAAACTAGGGTTTAGTTTAATAGCTCCTTATAATAGTTTAATTAGTTAATAGCTAATTAATAATAAAGATATAAATATTCCTTAATATTAGCCTATAGCTATAGCCTCTTAGTTAATTAATTATAACTAAAGGAATATTAGAATAAGTTATTTGCCTTATAATTATATAAATAGTCTATTAATTAGCTAATATAAAGAGATTATTAAGGCTTATTAATTATAATTAAATTAGGGTCTTTATAGGTAAGTCCCGGGGTAACTGGATGATGCAGTTAAGGTTATAGTCAGGGTAGCAGCTACTAGGGGTCTTCTTATTGTAATAATAATTATTATTTTATCTATTTTAGCTAAATAAGGCCCCTTTTGGTATTTAAAAGAGGATCATATAATACCCTTAATCTCACTTCCTACTATATTTATACTAAGCACTTAGCTAATACCTTAGGCCTTAATAACTATAATTCTTTTAGTTAATTTAATATTTTAATACTAAAACTTCTTTTCTTTTAGTAAAAAGAGATTATATTTATTTAGAAATAAAATACTATTTTCCTTTAATTTTAAATTATTTATTTATAATATATATTCTTATTCTTTTTCTTTCTTCTTAATTTCTTATAATCTATCCTTTTATTTAAATTATTATTATATTATTATTAATAAACTTCTTAAGTACTTAGTTAAATATTACTTTTATAAGGATATTAGTAATATTATCTTTCTTATTTATTTATTTAATTTTATAAAGCTTATATTACTTATAGGATTATT